>JAQPZY010001650.1:6520000-6873355 GCA_029931535.1 Margaritifera margaritifera | reverse complement strand
TATTCGATATCAGATTGGCACCATTTCTATTTAGTACCAAATAAACATTATATGAAGTCTTTTGGCTAAAGCACAATGTCGATATGGCCAGCCATCTAGGAGAAATAGTGATAACAAGATTTTCAAGATGGCCCTTGTGGTGGCCATATTGGGCATCAGACCGGCACCATTTTCATTTAGATCCAACTAGACATCATAAGAAGTCTTTTAGTGAAAACTCCATGTTGATATGACCATCCCTTCAGGAGGGGTAGCGATAAAAAAAAATTCAAGATGGCCGTTGTGACGGCCATATTGGATATCGGATTAGCACCATGTTCATTTCCGACCAAATAGACATCATAAGAAGTCTTTCAGTGAAAACCCCACGTTGATATGACCATCCATTCAGGAAGAGTAGCGATAACACGATTTTCAAGCTGGCCAATGTGGCGGCCATATTGGATGTCTAAGCGGCACCATTTTCATTTATGACCAATTAGACCATGGGATGAATGTGTGTGTAAAGTTTCGTGGCAATCCTCTAAGTAGTTTAGGAGGAGTAGTGATAAAAAACTTGTGGTAACGGACGGACGGACGACGGACAACAGACATTCCCATAAGCTCTTCTGGTCTATGACCAGTAGAGCTAAAAGCCACATTTAATATACGGAATTAACCAATCACTTATTGTATGTTCAACCCCCCCCCCCCCTAAAAGCATGAATATGGTGTAAAAGATCGATATTCTTCATATGAAAGACTCATAAATAAGCAAATCATGTTTCTAAACACCTACTATTTTGCTTTCGTCCATTTTTGTCTTTTCCTAAGAGTAGTTAAATAAACTTAATTGTAATATTATTCAAATAATGATCCGTTCTTTATTACATCACACATAATTTTATGATGACTTGAGTCTTTATTCACTCAGGTTATTATTTCTTGGATATCTACAGTAAGAAAGTCCAGAGAAAACTTGAGTGTTTTTTTTTTTTAAATTTTTTTTTTTTAATCAATATTGATTTGAAGTACGCCTGTAAGGCAGCAAATCTAAAAACCAATTGTCGCCGAGTTTCAATTGGAATGTCTCGGCCTTTTCCGTCAAGTCGAGAGAGAAACCTTCGCCGCCATTGAGAACTATATTTGGAACTACTTTTGTTCACATGGCATAATATAACAAATATTCGGAACTAACTCGTCTATTTCTGCGAGGCAAAAATGTGCCTCAGATGCAAGTCGGCGCAGTAATTTAAAGAAAATTCATACACTTTGTTTGCCGGAAATTTCTTCACTAAAAAGGAAACCCCATCTATTCGGACCACATTCGAGGTATGATCCGTAGGATTGACCTTGAAGTTGTGAATGGGAGACAAAGTCACAATCGGAACATTGTCGGCCTTTCTGTCACAACATATGTGGTGCACTCCGCCGGTGGCGAATCACCAAACCCATCAAATGTATGTGTATTCCTGCAATTACATCTCGGGTTATTTCTAGACTTGACGGAAATGACCGAACGATGTTCTGATCAGCTATGTTTGTGTTGGCTTACGTCTTCTAAGCTTTAAAAATCTAACGTATTAGCTGATTGCAAAGTTCTTAATGATCGAAGACAAAACACAATGATAATGATGATGATGATTAGCTTGGTGTTTTACGGCACAATAACACTTGGGCATTATTTAGTGCCGAGGCATTTAGAGTATAGCATCTTTCCAAGAAACACACAACGGTAGCCAACCCGGTGAGAAGATTCGAATCTGCACCCTTCTGGTCGCGGGTCTAGCACACGAACCACTGAAGCACTGAGGCTCCTGATGATGATGACGCTGATAATTATTGGCAATGTATACATGATTGGATGGGATATTTCGCCAGCATTTTGAATGACACTGGTGATGATTGGGAACGTCTACACGAGTGGATGCGAAATTACGCCAGCGTTATGAATGAAAATCAGAACTAAAGTGGCTACCATTTACAATTCTAAGCCATGAATTAAAATGAATGAAACAATTCATTTTAATTTCTTTCTTTGGTTTTGACACAAGGGTGGATATATTATAGGATGCATCTCGTTATTATAAACTAGCAATCATGCTTGCAATTTACAAATATTGCAGAGGGACAAAGTTGCATTCCATCGGTAGGCGACACACTTGATTTGTCCCTTACTGTTTCGTATTCGATATCTAACACACCATCTTTTCTCTCTCTCTCTGTTTAAAATATCACAATATACCATTTTTTTCCAACCAGGGAGAGTATATTGTATGGAAAGCTACTAGGTCTTTGAAGAAAACATGGATAAATGTAATTCCTCATTAATATCGTAAGAAAAAACAAATTTTAACTTTAAACTTCATGCATCAGGATGTAAGACTCATTCAAAAAGGTAATTCATTCAGACCATCTCGGCTATTTCTGCATGTCGGCGAAGTAATTTGCAGAAAATCAGACATTTTCTTCGCCGATAATTTCTCTGCAAAAAAGAAAGAAACGAAATCTATTCGGACCACTTTAGCTATTTCTATGAATGGACTGACCGAGAAGTTGCGAATAAAAAAAAAAATAGTTCGATGCATTCGCAACTTCTTGGTCAATCCTTGTTTCGTAAATAACCGAGTTGGTCCAAATGGCAGCTCTTGGCATACGTTCGAGGTACGATCCATACAACTGAATGAAAGATAATCAACAGTACATCCAGCCTACCCACTATCCGAATCAGTGTATGGATCACATAACCATGTTGATTACCATAAATCTATTGTCTAAACGCCCAGATGTATAAGGGAAATACTAGTATACAAACTATATGTACCAGTGTACATGTCCGACAAATGATCCACAATATCATTCTTTTTATGTCAAGCAAGTGTTTGTCCACATCATTCTGCAGATTTGCATCTTAATGAACACTCTAAAAATATCGTAGGGGAGGGAGTCAGTTATCGGGTCCTAAGATGCATATTGACGTAACAAACAATACGTTTGATTGTTTGTTTGGTGTTCAACGGTACATAAACACATCAAAGGTTGTATAGTGCAGAGGCAAATGGGAGCAAAGCGTCTTGCCCAGATACACTCCACAACAGTCGACTGGGTTGATCTGTGCAGGATTCAGACCTGTGACTTTTCGTTTGCGAGTCCGGATTGCCAACCAACGAGTCACTGTGGCTCCCTACGTAGGTTTGTAAATATCTATACACATCAAGACATATATTATTGTTCGAGTACTGTGTACTAACCTTGTTCAAACTAAACTTTCAGAAAGTCCATTTCGAGGATTTTTAAAGAATTCCGATGTTTTATCGCTTTTTCTGAATCAAATGTTTCAGATAACAAAATGATCAAAAATACTTTTCTGTGGATACTGATTTAAAATTTCATGTGGCGTAACTGAAATACTGATAAATAAGTAACTTTCTAGAATTAACTATTCCTGTTGTAACCAGTTCCAAACGTAATCATATATCCAAAACATGTCTTCCTTAAATTAAGTTTGCTTCATCTGGCATGATGAAATTTGTCTAAACATTCATCAAGCCTCAAGAATAAATGTAACGTCTGTATTTTGGCTTCCCTTTCCTGCAATCGAGTTTATTGCTCAAGTAAATGTCGAGAATAACCCGACAATTATCAACATTAGGTCTTCTTGGATAATAAAACTTTTTCATGCGCAGTTTTTTTAGCGTATTAGATTTATTTCTGCCACATGAACTATTTTCAACTTCGTTTAAAGTTCCAAAATTACGAAGAATATCTAACATTTGGAAGATAATGCAAAGTTTCAATTGTAGGATACAATTTTAGAATTTCCATGAAACTGGCGCCTGGTGTGCTCGAAAAGGGTTGTTTTTATCAGTAAACTTGAGATATGGAGATCTAACCTACTTGTAATTAAAGCGAATAATTTCTAATTGGTCTCTCTAAAATAGGTGTCGCGATCCATATACCATTTTGGTTAGACACGAATTCCTGTATATCTTATTAATTAAATTTAATAATCAGTGTAATATATATTTGAAAATGGTTTGTTTTATTTCCAAATAAATATGATAACGGATTAATTACTAAAAACTACTAACATGTTTACTTCGAGAAAATTATTAACGTTTTCTGACCACTAAAGAAAATCATTCGACTTCTGTAAACATGCAACCATTACAAGTCCTCTAATGATGCTATCAAAAGCAAAAAAAAAAAAAAAGTTATGTTCTGTTCTGTTGATCTGTGAAGAATATACATGTTTCTATGTTTCTATTGACCTACCATTAAATGCATCTATCTATTGATCGAGTGAGAGACTTCTATAAGGAAAATTACTCATGTCTTATAATAGATTTAGAGACATCTTTCTTTTGATTGCAAGGAGGGTCATATTAATATGTGAAATGTATGTGAAAATGTTGGCCGAAATAGCATCTTCTTCGTAACGCAGATCAAGAAACTCTGACTGCGAAATCTACATTGATAATGGAATAGTCTTAAAATGGCAGTTTTTTTTAAAGCTGTAAAATCTAGGCTAAAGACAGAAATAAAACGGGGAAAAAGGGACACAAAACAGCACCTTGTAGGACACCTTTTCATATTTTATTTGATTTTTCATGGTATGATGTGAGAAGATGGGATGATACAACTGATATTGTATACTGTGATATTTGCATCAATACTGATTAAAACGTTATTTTGTAGTTCATGAAAATTGTCATGACTAAACAACAGTCATTCCAACAAATATCTAACAATAAAACATACAAACACTGAAACAGACATATCACATCCCATGCATTCCCATAACCATGTACCAAGAACACCCAATACCATTCCAGCATTTGAATTATATATATATATTTACATATACTTTGTCTAACTTTCTACAAATGTACAGTGGAAGTTCTGAGACTAACCTCAGCAAAAAACAAAAAAATATTTATGCACCAAGCAATTGTAATTTTCTCTTCTGCACCAAATCAAAATGATTACATACTAAAAAGAAACCTCTTTTGATAATCCTTGGCTGGAGAAAGAAAAAAAAAAAAAGATTCCAGGGAGAAAAAAAAGCTCTTTCTTAACATTTGTCAAAATATGTGCCGATATTTAAAGGACACTCTCAACGTGTGTGAAAACTAATACTGTTAGAGGAGGTATTATGCTGTTAGAAATGTCATGGTAGAGAAACGCGTAGGCAATCTTACGGACAAGAAGACATCAGCTTATCCAAGACAAAGAATCCCATATACAGTGTACCGTATATACTCGCATAAAAATCTGGATGATCCAAATGCAAACAATATCGACCCTGATCTGTCGTCGCATAATGCGCCAGCAGATCAGGGTCTATGTTGTTTGTTCTACTGATTAGTTCTTACAAACCGCATAGACCCAGATCTGCCGGTGCATTATGCGATGGCAGATCTGGGTCTATGCAGTTTGCAGTTGGTATCAGCTTTTACACGAGTATATACAGTAATAATTATATAAGTTGTTGTGAATAAAATGCCTATTACCTATAAAAATTATCTCTTCATCTTTCTGATCTTGGTTATTCATTAAATGGTATAAAAATAATCAGTTCAAGGTCAGAATTTGTCTGAAAAATACATAACAAACATATTGATTTTCTATAAAGACACTCACAATTGACCACTGTGCATGTTTGACTTGTATAAGAAAAAGGATGTTTATAATATTGTGTTTAGTTCCTTATAAATATTTCTCAAATAATACATGGACAAAAAGATTCAACTGTCATATGTGCAGCCTTTACTGCTTTTGCATTTGTTCGAAGAAATTTGTCATGGAAAACACCAGAAAACATGAAATCATGGCATAAATATGAAATTAGGTAGTTAATTGCAATAAATCATCAATTATTTATGACTTTTTACCTTACAGTTGTCATACTGATTCGGTTTCATGGATTTTCCACTTGTGAAAGATATTGGGAATTTTATCATTTATAATGGTTATTCATTTCAAGAAGAATATTTATATGAAATAGCTTAAAAAAGATAGGATGTTTAAAAAGTAACTTTCTCTCTAAATATTATATTGTATGATGCAGAATTCATGTACCATAGGCTCTGTATGAGTAAACAATTGTGGAAATGAAATGGTACATTTGGGAAATATTACAATAGTAACAAAGTTGAGAGTAGCATTGTCAGGAGATGATAAACCCCTGCAAGTAAACACAATAGTTGTTCTAGAAACAGATTCTTTATCAACTTGTTGAAAATTTCATCATATTTTGGAATCATTCTACTAATAAAATCAATCAAAATAATAATTGATTAAAATTCCTTAATTTATCCATTCTTAAAATTAATAATTCATTAACTTATAAATATTTATTTGATCAACAATAAACAGAATGAATCGTGTATTCGTTATCAATAAAAAGTTGGAGTATTTATATATTTAACAAAATCGCAGTAAATTGCAACACTCGGAGACGTATATAAATGGTTTAAGAAATATCCAAATAAACGGATTCTGTGAGATACATAAGTCACTTTGTGCATCAAGACAAATCTGTTTAATTTTGCCTACTGAAGACAGTTAAACAAGCACATTGACAGTGGTATACTAACAGTGGAATGCATTGTGCCACACCATTTAGAATTGTAAACAACTAAATCAACATATGCTTACTTTGTAAACAAAGTAAAACCCAGACAATAAGCTTAGATCAATAATTAAAATGTAATGTTCTTGTGTAGCTTTTAATACCATTTAGCACAAGCAGACAAAACAAAGCTGGAAATAAAACCCCGTTAAAATATGTTTTAGAATGTAAGTGATTGTATGTTCAGAATCCATGCGCTGTAACATAATGGAATTATATATATATATATATATATATATATATATATATATATATATATATATATATATATATATATATATATATATATATATATTATAGAGTTTAAATTTGTCACCACTAAAAAAAAATTATATACATATAATCAGATTTCAAAATGTTTCTTATCCAAGGATATAAAGTTCCCAATCAGAAAGCTTGAATTTAATGTGAAATGCATGCAATTAAACTTAGGACAAAAATATCTTTTAAGTTGTGAATTAATTTTGATGGCAGAAGTTTGGGCATACTTTGTTTACAAGTCAAAGTGATTTTCATTAATATGGCATGTCATGACATAAACAGACTGAAATAATATTGACAGAATAATTGATGAGGTATTTCTCTGAAATCATACTGACTTCATTTTCTTGATTATTTATGGAATAGTAAAAATTATTCTTTTTAAACAAAACCAACATGGCTAGATAAATATGAAAACCATTTTGTACAAAATGTCTAGTTTACAAAGCATGGAACTGTGAATTCATTTCCTATGCAGTTTGTCATACATTCAGAAGCACACAAGGAAATAACCAAGAAGAAAATACAAACTCAAAAGATAAAAAAGACTAGCAATAGCATCTGAAAAACAAAAATAACCAAACAGAAAGAAAAAAAAAAGAAGAAACAGTCAAGATCAAAACGTATGGTAGCTTTTAAGAGTTTCAGTGAAGTGTACAACACCTCAAACCATTTTGACTAGCTGTAAAACTCTCCTCACTTCGGTTCTGATCTCAAATATTAATTATTTTATTGTTGATGTTAATCTATTCATTTAAAATCAGTCTATGCACCATTGGTAAATAAATGTCATGTGTTATGTCTGGATACAATGCATTGAGAGAAACATGTATCCTAATGCTAGATATGAAGGGAATTTTATTCCCAGATGTGGTTACCTCCCTTGCTTAGAGGTCATTACCTTCCTTATTCAGGGGGCATAACTATGAGTGAAACTACTTAAGTCTTCATTCATAATGTGCAGATCATGATATTTTGATCGTGGAGCTGCAAATATTCCTTTAGAATGGTAACTTGACCTTGTTTCTAATGCAAAGTCCAGTTTATGTCTTCTCATATTATCTGAGAAAACAAAGTTAATACTTTACTTAAATATAAATACAGAAACACTTCTCCAGTCACATATTCACACCAATACACACTGTTAGGTTTGTAATCCTATATATGTTGCAATATAATGCCAGCAGTAGTGTTGAAGCAACCTGCTTTATCTACCCTTTATAACAGTTGTCCACATTCATTAATTGGTGTCTTTTCATGTTACCCGTTGCAATTGAATCCAACGACTTGAGTCAATGACAGCGTTGGTTGAGGAAAAAATACTTCCTTGAAGAAATAACGTCTCTCTTCTAACAGCAAATCAAGCACTTGCAAGAGCAATTTGTATGCAAATTTATTACTATGACAGCAACAGAGACCTAGGTGGGGTGAACTGCTAGCCTGCATGAATGTCCTGAATATGGCTGCTCATGCCATCCATGCTGCCATGAAGTGGCGGACTTTGGGCAGAACTGATTGCCATTCCATGTGGACTCATTGCGTGAGCTCCATGCCCCATCATCATATGATGTGGATGTCCCGGAATAAGCATGGCATTTGAGGCATGGCTACGAAACTGTGACATCTGCGAGTAGGAGCTGCTGACAGGGGGTGCAGCGTACATATCACCCCCATGCATGCCCTGCATGCCAAACATGTCATAGCGCTGGGATCCATCCATGTGGTGGTACCCTGCTTTCATTGGGTCATACATGTCTGCTCCCGGCATCCCTTGAAAAAAAAAAAAAAGATTTTTTTAAAAAATAGAGTATTGTACTATTTTATTAAAAACTATCATGCCGATCTGTACATCACAACATTTCAGAGTTATCAAATTTTCTTGATTTAGGAATGTATTGATTGATTCATTGGTGTTTAACAGTACTTCAACACCTAGCAAAGTGTTTACTTGTGAACAGGAATCCCCATGCCAACAGGAGAACATTTGGAGTATCCAATAATACACAGACTGGTACGAAGGACTGATGCCGAATGGATGAGACTTTAAAGTCCTGCAAAAAGATACACTATAACATCGGATTTAAGCTGGTCTGAACATGATTGTGGCCCATTACTTGTTGGTTGGGACTATAAGCAAATGACTAAACCACCATGTGGAGGAAGGAAATATTACTGCAATATACTAATCATTAAGTCACATCAACAAATAGTTTTATTAGTTTACAGTTGAAACATGGTTTGATTAGTTTGGAAAGACAGAACTGTACTGAGATGATCAAAACTTTACAAGGAAAAAGTAAACAGTTAAAGGTAAATCCTGTTGCTCCATTTCTAAATCCTTTGTTGACTGCTTTTTTATCTCTTTTTTTTTTAATGGAGGACATGACTTACATTCTCACATTTAAATACATATATAGTATACTTACTGTGAGTTCCCATCTGCATGTGCTGATTTTCCCAGGCCAATGTTCCATCTGGATTGTACCCTGCATGGGCCCCTGGAGCTTAAAAGAAAATGAAAAATAAGTAAGATATTCTGTAATTAACTCCCTTTATAATCTCGATAATCTTTCTATGCAAGGTGCTGTTTTAATCAGAAAATACTGATAATAAAGCAGGTTTATACATATCTGAACAAATAAAACTCAATGAACTTTTACAATAAAATGGTGATCATGTGAACCCAAGGGGGGATGGGGGGTGAGGGGGGGATCAGTTGTTCCAAACCAAAAGTTGATTTCAATCCACTGACCAAATGGATTTAAATAAAAAATCCAGAAAATCAACTTGCAAAACAAAAATTATATTAATCCGCTGTTTACTGTCATCCAATCTAGGAATAAATATATTTTTAAGGAAAATGTGGGAGTCTGTATGAGCAAGCAATCCATATACTGTATTTCTCAGAGCCCATTCCCCATTTTGACGAAAATTTGGCAAATATTTACTAAAAATACCTTTGTCTGATAATAATTCCACCCACTTGACTGTTCCCCTGGTCTGATCATAGGAAAAATACTGTATATGGCATGTAAATAATTGGAGTTCTACTGTATATTGTATAGTAATTAATACCTACTTTACTTCAATACAGGAAGCTTCTGACATAATTAAAATATGCTTCTTTTAATTTGGAAAACTGTTTTAGTCTGCTCAGCCACTGCAAGGATACACCATGGTAACCCATCCAGGATTCGAACCTGTACCTTTTTGGTCACGAGTGGCACACTAACCACTGTGCCACCAAAGATCTAAGTTGTTATAGTACATCTTAAGTTCGCAAAAATGTAATTAAATTAAATAAAAATCTACCGCAATATTTTTTATCAGTGTCCTACCTTTCACACATGACACCTATTGAGCCAGCTAAGGGAGATAATTTTTCACCACTAATCATGGTATCTCAAAAGAAATGTTCTGATCAATGTAAAGGGATTTAATTAAAAGTAAAAACTTCTCTTTTATTATCTTTTACAATATTAGTTGTGCCATAAACCAACCATATTGACAAAGCAATCTGTCAATATTACATAAAGTGAAAGACTGCCAACCTAAAAAAATTTTAATTAAGATTTGTATCTTTTTAATAGTTTTTATCACTAGATATATATTGTGTTATCTTGCAATATTAACTGTACAGAAACTTTTCCATAATATCTCTGTGGAATTTTCAGTTTTCTTGGATATGTGGGTTAGGAAACATCTGATTTTTTTTTTGCCAAAAAAATTTGACAGCAGTTACCAAGTTTCTCCAGGTAAGACTGTATATTCAAGTAATAGACACATATCAGTTTCCCTGTTAATTGGGTAATCATCAAAAAAGTAAGTATTTCTTACATCTGAAAGCTCTAATTGTTGTTTCCACAGCTAAGAAATAAAACTAAAGCTTACGAACACCCACCAGGGTGAGTTGTTGCCTAAGTAGATCATTTTAGGAATCTCCTACCAAGAGTTAATTATAAAAAGTCTTTAAGATAGAACTGCAAAATTGATGCCGATGCGTATCTGTGTGAAGTAGAGTTTTCTCATACTGTAGTGATACCTTCGTAAGTTACTCTTAACAAAGCACACACAAAAATCAACAAAATCTTGCTCCAAAATGTCAAGACCTGTAAATTCTACTTGGATTGCAAGATTGTCCTTGTTTACTTTATTTAAAGAAAAATTCATGAACATACATTATGACTGTTACAGCATAAGACATGTGCCATTATCAGGTTATAATGTCTATAAAATGGGCATGACAGATTTTCAAGCCTGTATTTTCTTCATATAACATATAGTTCTTTTAACATCTGGTAGCAGATTTCTTGATTCTTCAAGTTAGAACTGGACTGGGAATGTAATCATTCTTATAACACCATCAGCTCAATCCTTGTACCTTGGGATAAAGCTTCCCTAGGTAGGAAGAAGGAGCAGATGGTGTTACAAGAACGGAATGTAATCAGAGATAGGTGTTACTGGCTCATAGTGATTTTTAAATCCTGAATAAGGTTTAATGTTTCCAAGTAGTGGATCAGTTGAAAAGCAATGAGATGATTATTTTATACAATATTTTTGAGGCTGTAGATGGATTTAACATATTCTCCATAATTTATTTCGCTTCTATGGAAAGAATTTACCATGTGATCTTTATGAACTTGAGAGGGATCACTGAATAATTTTACAATTTTGTCACTTAAAAATATAACCCCAATTTTATATATATATATATATATATATATATATATATATATATATATATATATATATATATATATATATATATGTGTGTGTGTGTGTGTGTGTGTGTGTATTAAAGGCAAAGACAGAAAAAGAGAAAAAATCCTTTCTATGTACCTGCTCTATTTGACTGATCAATCATGGGCTGAACTATCCTTCTTCTTGCATTAATAAACCTACAAAATAAAAGAAAATAAGAGTTTATTTTTAAACAACACAGAATTTTTCCATTTTACTTAGTGACCAGGTATGTATGGCTAATTTGCCATACATGTGTGTGTGTGTGTGTATGTATGTATGTATGTATGTGTGTATATATATATATATATATATATATATATATATATATATATATATATAAGTAATAAAAGACAATGATCAACTGATCTATGTAAGTAACTTCCTTATGTCAATAAATCATCCTGCCATTCAGTTGAGATGGAGGAAGAAAAATGCTAAATTATATGGAGGGCAAATAGCATAAATTATTTATTCCCAACATAATTATCAGTTGCCTGATTTAGGTCAACCCTTTATCTAAATAATACATATTTCTTTCAAATATGCCAAAGCTAGTATATGGCATAATTTTCTAAACTTTCAAATTATAGTATTACTAATTAGTAATCAAGTTCTTTTAAGGTGTAGGAAATTTTGACCATGTGAGGACAGTTCCAAAATTTTCTTGATATCATGTAGGATTTTCTCAAGAAGTAAATGACTTCTAAAAAAAGACAAGCACTGCATTTTGTATAATGTACTGTATTCTCTCTTCCCCCGTTTTTTCTTCCTTTATCTCTTACAAAGACGTACGCAAGCACAGAGTATTACCATACACATATTAATACACATTTTCACTCCAAAGTTTCTGAAACCTGACAAGTTCAAATTTGCCATTGTAAACAGCCCAGGGGAAGATTGCATATGGTAGCTAGGGGAGGGGGGGCTTTAGGGACCAGCATCAAGGGCGTCATTAATCAACAATTCCACATCAACCCAGTTTCATTGACTGTGCAGACGGTTTATGTGGTTATATGCATATATTATTCTTCCTGCATTTACAATTGCAATCCATCCAAAATATTGCCATTGAAAAGATCTATTGCTGTAAAAAATAAAATAAAACACTTCTCTTTCTATACATCTACAGTCATATACATACATGTACAATGTAACAAACAATCATACCATACCATCATACATTTATATCACCTATCTGAAGCAATGATTTTTAAAGACTATTTTTCAGTTGAAAACTATGGATGACCAGTGAAGATCTAAATCTTGTGGATCACCCTAATCTCTGACCCCTACTTGATAGAATGAATAATGGTGGTACTGGAAGAATGAAATTCTGAATATTCTGGTCTCTCTTATCAAAACAAAAGCAATTTCCCTCCCAACAATTGGTGTCAGGGAGGGTTATCAGGAAAAATTCCTACCAGAAAATATTTCCTACCATTATTGAGCCTGGCAGGCAATTACTGCAAGATCTTTCTTAGAATGGTGTAAGTTTCACATGTTGGACTGGCAGGGCGGAAACTGACATAGTCAATTATATAGGGTATAGGTTTCACTTGAAACCTGTGCCATTAGACAATGTCATTTCTAATACACAGAACCCACAAATCTTTGTTTGTTAGAGTTCGTTTTTCTTCCCTCATTTTTTGGAGGTTTCTGACCTATTTCCATCTGACAGTCTGACATAGTATTTTAATTGCTTTTAGGTAAATGTCTACACAAAATTTAATCAAAAGAAGAAAAGGACAAACGTACTTGAGCAAGTAAATAGTTTTATGAGTGTGGAAAGTGGTTTGATTGAATTTGATATTGTTTCTTTTTAAAGATGGCTTTCAGAGTGAAAGGTAATATTCAGGTATATGTAATACTAGATTGACCGGACACGACAATTTATATCAGTATCAGTTACTCATATTAAAATATATATATATATATATATATATATATATATATATATATATATATATATATATATATATATATATATATATATATATATCTTCAGAATAAAACTGATTTGTCAATTGTGAGTTGTAAAAGAACAAATTAATTTCATATATTAATCATATAAAAGTGCAAGTTTTCTCTGAATCATTTTTATAATATAACATTCTGATTAATTTCCTAAAAACTAAATAGCTGGTGAAACTTTGAAGCAAAATATGCATCAAAAAGTGAAGATCAAGGGAAATAACTCTGTATGGATTATTTCATATTAATTCTCTTTTGGATTCATTGCAAACAAAAGAAATCCGATCATAGCTTCATTTTTTCTTCTCTTTTAATCTAAAACCTGGAATTTTCCAGCTTTTATAAATTTATTTTGATAAAACCAATTTCATCTGGGAATCTCTTGTAGAATCCAATAATCCTTAGCAGTGGGTTTACAGCAAATGTGGACAACCTGTCAAATTCAGGGGGAAATGATTAATCGCTAGTCTCTGTACACTGGCGCCAGAAAGGTTCTAGGCAAGCAGAGCAATTTGTGGCACTTGGGTTCAGCCCAACTTTACTCATTAGCAGGGTCAACAATTTGACCTGGAAAGTAAAATTGCACAAGTTGTGGATTTTTTTTTTTAAATACAAAAAAAAAAAAAAAAAGGTTTGTTGAATTCTTTTTGAGGAAATTACTTTTGGAACTCCCATGACAATGCTGCGGCAATCTCATAGCAAAAAACAATGAAGTGATTATTGCCAGATTTCAAGCCTGATTCAGCCTGACAATGAGATGAAATTGATGAAGGTTTTGTCAGTTTGTAAGTGACCATTTTGGATTACAAATTACTTCTTGGGACTCATTAGGAACAGCTATGTCCAGATTAGGTTTCTGTGGAATGATTCTTTCATTTGGACCATCCACACATAATAAGCCTTGCTTTCCATCCTTGCATCAATGTACATCAAACTCGAAATTCTTTCTAATCATAATAGGGCTATAGAGACCCTCAACTTTGGTTGCTAACGACTTTTCCCTACCAAACTTTCTCATTACAAGAAAATTCCTATCTCTTCTCCTAAACCCTGAACTCTTGACAACTATAGTTAGGATCGGTACCATAAAATTACCAAGCTACAAAACTATGATAATAAACAGGCAGCTAGTTTGCTGGGTTTTTTTATATATAAAAAACAAAAAAATACAAAATGTTTTCTCTTGCTAATTGGTCTAGTTTGGATATTCTTCTTCATAAATAAGGCTTCTTTTGTTTCGTGATGAGCAACATAAGATTCCAAATATTTGGAAACCATAGTTTATCCTATCTTGTATATGCTAATTACTGAGGGCATCATTAATAGGCATTTTCAGATTAATTTAGGTTTTCGCAAGATATACAAATGAGCTTCTATGGAGACTGGCAACAAATGGTTTGTACAGATTTATGGCAACAAGCAGTAACCCTAAAAGTACAGAGCAAAAAATTAATTCTTTAATAATTCTACAATATATATATATATATATATATATATATATATATATATATATATATATATATATATATATATATATATATATATATATATATATATATATATATATATATATATATATAGTTTGTCTGTGTGTATGTGCATCCATGCATGTGTGTTTGTGTATGTACATGTGTGTGTTGGTTTTAAATATATAAGGTTGGGCACTATATTGCTTTACATAACACATCATTATGTGAAGACCTAGAGTTTCACAGTTCTTTGTGCCCACTGAAAAACTATTGAATGACTGCTCTCATTCTGTGCAAGTTAAGTTCAAAATTGTACAACTAAAAAGAAGCTGGCTAAGATTATGTGTAAAAGTATGTTGTATATACACAAATTCAAGTTTAAGTCTAATATACTGTAAATACACCCCACCCACATCATGGTAAAGACCATTTACATATTACCTATCATCATTTTATGTCCTGTTTTTGTATATGCACTGTATCTAATATATTCAACACAATTTATTGATGTTCAAATATTAAGATTTACAACAACTTTTTTAAACAATATCAATTTTAAAACAAACTTAAACAGGTTACTGTTTGGGTGTTTACTGTTTATATTGGACATAAATAAACTTGGAAAATGATCCGTGATGTTGATGACAGAGATGAAAAATTGTACAGTGCAAGCACATGTATACAAAGAACTAGTTGATATGAATTGTAAATTAGACACTACCGACAAGATCTGACAAAATTATCATAGAAATGACTCACGGTCTACGAAATGTGAGCATTCATTTTTTTGAAACCTACTGAAATGTCTTCCTCACTGGTATATCATACTGATGTTACACAACATTTTAACATATTTGGTCAATAGAGTCAATCAGTGATCAATCTTGCCAATTATCGATACCTGGTTTTATATTGATACAAAATAAATACTTAAGTCATTTTCCAACTGTACCAAGATGAAAGAAAGAAATAAAAAGGAAGGAAGGAAGACAGAGCAATATGGGTTAATAAGAACCATACATATGGAATAACAGAAAAAGTAAAGAAATGTACAACCCAATAATTGCACTGCATAGAAATTAAATAACAGAAAATTAAAATTTTGTCACTTGTCTCAATCATATGCAAGTTGAAAAAAAAAAGAGAAATGAGAAACAGAAAAATGGAGAAATCTGATAATGTTATACTCATATGTGGTAACAAATATTTTGAAGTAATTTTCAAAACTTATGCAAGACTAATGAAGGAATGATGAACTAAACTGTATAAATTTGAGAGAAAGAGAAATAGATTTTTCACAGTAATTATACAATTCTGTTCATCCCCCCACCTCATGTGGGGAATACATCAACACTATATCTGGTGATCATCTATTACAGGCCTGCTAGCAACAGCTGTAAGAACCATATAGCTGACTACATCAGATTAACACAGATTAACTTAATTAGCTCATTCAGCATTCTTATCATATCCTTACCCCTGCCATGCCATCAGTGTGAACTGTTGTGAAAGTGAAACCATAGATCTTTTTTTCTAGCCCTTGGTAACAAAAACATAGTTTTGGTACACATACACTTTTTCACATCCTTCATTTCTCATTAGTGGATCATATCAGAACATTTGCCTAAAGTTATTATCCCAGAAATAAGGAAACTTGTTTATTTTGATGGATTTACGATCATCTCTTGGTTTCAATTTATCTAGATGCAGTTCTTAAATAGATTTTCTAATAGCAGAGTGCAGAAACTTATTTCAGAAATTGCAGTATAGTTTTACGTATATAATTGTCCAAGTATAAACATAGTTCCATTTCATGTGGCTTAAAAAAGTTGAAATCAGTTCTGTATTACATGCTACACTGGGTTTTTAAAACCTCACCAATTAAATAGCTATGATGCATATAGTTAAAAAATACTTAACAAAAGAGTTTATAGCAAAAACATTTCACAGCCATAAAAATGATCAAGCTGAAGAAACCACTTGTGTTTTTAGTAAAGAATGAAAATTACAGTCAATTCCTGCAAAAGGAAATTAAACTGAAAATAAGTAAACAGATGTTTTTAATCAATAAAAACACTTTGCACCTTAGAACTGAATTATATATATATATATATATATATATATATATATATATATTGTTTGTCATTTTTTATTCATTTCAAATTGAAGTTAGTTATATATATATATATATATATATATATATATATATATATATATATATATATATATATAAAACTTCAATTTGAAATGAATAAAAAATATATATATATATTGTTTGTCATTTTTTATTCATTTCAAATTGAAGTTATATATATATATATATATATATATATATATATATATATATATATATATATATATATATAAAACTTCAATTTGAAATGAATAAAAATGACAAACAAATGTTATCTTTATATATACTGGCAGCCATTTCATGATACTGCTAAAAAAAATGGAATTATTTATTGATATACAAATCGGATACTGAAGTGAACATTTTACCAGAAAGACATGATCAAATTTCTAATAGCCCACCAACACACAACACAGACTTCCCACAAAACTCTCAAATAAGTTTTGTTGGAGATCTATTAACTGAGGGTGATTCTAGGGTTTAGTTTTTAATGCTGTCTTGATGAAAGAAATCAAATCAACATTTTGCTAGCTATTTCTTGAATTATTCAGGCATGGTGATTACCCCAAATGGCTGTTGGATGGGGAAATGTTCTTCTCAATACTAGATAAACACTGGGCATGGCTTAGAAACTGTGACTAGTCCCTCATCACTAGATAAGTATTATAGATAAAGAAAGATGAATAGGCCTGTTAATGGTTGTCACTGCAAATGACAAAATGGCAAACTGCATTCCCACATGAATTGTATTATTCTAAACTACATCCTGTATTAAATAAAAATTGGTTATTTGTGACCCTCTGAAAACAGATAAATAAATGAATTAAAGGAGAAACAAAAGAGAAAAGATTGCACATAATCAAGCATACAAGATTAAGGAAACATAGTCTGGGGAGTGCAGAAATGATCAAAATGTAGTCTTGAAGCAACTTTTACTAAAATTATTCAAGGCATAGGAAGAAATGTTTAGAAACAGGAAGAAATGTTTAGATGGTGAAACAAATGCATTCATTAGTCTGTATGTAAATTTATATTGTAAAGACATCCATGTTGCAAGTATGTATACCTAGAATAAAGCTACACAGTCCTTGTTGCATCTTTTTGGATAGAAAATGAAAGGAAGAAAAGTTGAACAGACAGACAATTAATGACACTTTCATCTTTAATGGCAAATGGTAAAAGTGTGGCACCAACTTAGACTGATAAGGTAAGTGCAACTTTTCTAGATATACACCCGATTTTTGTACATCAGTGGTGTGTTTTTCTGCATTGGAAAAGTGTAAAATAATGGAACTTTAATCTGGCACTCTTCAACCTATCTCTTACATAATTGGCAAACATGATAAGGAAAGGATCTTAAATTTGTCTGAAATTAGGCCGTGTTTCTGCAAAATTTTTCCAAACGTGATGAAAACTCAACATCTTTTTCCAGTTATTTGGGTCAGAAAGCAGATAACCTCCTTCATGTTCATTACATTGACTACATAGCCTTGAAGAAAGTGGCAACAAATTCCATAACACCTTTTGACGAAATGTGATTAGCGAAATGTGATTAGCAGTGTCAGACACATGATTTTTTCCATTAACCTTGAACTGCACAGTTCTTGGATTTTTTCCTCCATAAAATAAAAACCTAATTTTGTAGTATAAAAGACCTATATTATCTAGTGTATAAATACACCATCATAACAGCTGATGCTGTACTGTTGTATTATACGCAATTCAGATATTAATCTTTTTCTTTTAAAAAATCCCAATACAACTTAGTTTATACTGCACAGAGGATGATTTCTATGTGTAATGAACAAACTGTGAGAAATACACTATTTTTGTTGGGCCATGCAGCCAGATATTTTATCTAATTTGGCCTCAATCTGCCAATGGTTATGTATTGATTGATTGGTTTATTAACTTATTTATTGTTAAACATAAACAACAGTAAAATATTGTTTACTTTTATAAACGTGAATGTCAAATTAACTAGCAGATTTTTTCACAAAGTGTTAACGTATCTAACAAAAGCACTTTTGTAAAAAGTGCAATTTATTTGAATATTTTTAAAATACAGAGTCCATTTTGAGAGAAACAAATCAGACACGTCAGATTTCTGATCGGTATTCATAAACCTGACGTGTTACGGTAAAGGTAAGAAATGTACATACTTTTTTATTTATATCTTTCTTTTGTGCAGCTAAACTTTCTTTCCTGTAACACAGTATGTATGCAATACCGTATCAAATAGATACTGTTTTGCATGACCTAATTACCTCATGTACATGCATATACATTTCGACCCGAGTTCTTTTTACGGGTTGAAACATAATACAATGCGACATGGGTAGAGCGGTGTGATTAGCTGGCACTTTGTACAGACATCAACTGCCCCGGACTTGTCTAGATTAAAAACAGTTTCTAATGCATCATTAGTCAAATCATCATTAGCAGGTGCCCCTTACTTCAAATTCACAACTTGGATGCACCTCAGGTTACACGTACATTCTACCCCATGACAGTGCGGATACATAAATTTGTCGGAAAAAATCAGCAGTGAATGATGAATGTTTTCAAGGTGCCTTATCAGTGTATGAATCATAATAAGGGGCAATAACGCTAATGTACTTGTGTCAAACCCACATTTAAAACCTATCAACAAATATCTACTTTAGTACGGTCGGTGAAGACCACCTTCTGCAAACATCAAAGAGCCTTAAAGAAGATTGCCTTAAACAAGATTGCCATGTAAACTTGACTGAGTTAATTACCCATAATGTCACTGTAATTTCTCTACATTTCAACTCGTATCACGTTATTTGTTTTCTGATATCATTTCATGATTTCACAGATTTGACATGGATGACTGAAACTAACAACCATATTGCTGTTAGTTACTTTGATGTCTATTACACAAATCCTGACAGTAGCTCCAATACAGCATGTCTAACTGACACTCAAAGTCTACCCCCTAAACACCCAATTGTTGATTAACTATCTTGCAGTCATGTATGAAAACATTAGGGACATCAACCCCACATATGAGATTTATGGGACATTGAGTTCGGAGATGTAATCTAAATATGTCTGTACTGAATACACCACCATATATCTATCTATTTAACATGAACTGATTGTAAAATTTTCTACTATTCAATAACAATAATAATAACTCCGTAACTGTTGCTTGGAAAATGTGGGTGAATAGACTAAAACTGAATACTGAATGTATCATCTTTTTTATTGTCTATATCTAACCTATAAGAAGCGTTCGACAACAAAAAGAATCATTTAAAGAAACTATCATGCTAATAAACTAAGTAAGTTTATTATATACATCATGATGCTGGCTGTTCGCTGATCCACATTTCTCCAGTGTATCAAGTTAGACAAATTTTCCTTAATTCCTCTTGAAGTATTTGCTTAATGGCTAAAGCCAGTTACCTATTCCATTCCAGCTAATAACAGGAATTGCCACATTCTAACCATGGATATTAGGAAAAGGTCTGTTTCTAATGAGTGACAGGTGTTGAGGGAAACCCTTCTGGCTCCAAAAATTCTTCAAGCCAGTATATCACAGACTTAAGTAAGACCATATTTAAACAGTGATCATAATGAGAGAGAGAGAGAGAGTTTTCCTTACAAAGAATCATCTGCCAACTGATATAAGTTGTTTCTTTCTTATTTTTTTAATGTCAGCAAGGCAAAATATTTATTGCTAATGTGAAAATTGGTGAAACCTCCTAAAACTGACAATATTCAATCCTTCTCAAGCAATGGTATTAAACATCCATTTTTCATTTTCACCTAGCAAGAAAAGCTTGGACTTTTTAATACTTGATGTTCATACCAAATTGATATAGACAAGTAGAGGAATGGAAATCAATCCATTTCATTTGTATAAAATCTACTTCAATGTCCAACTACAATGAAGTTCTTTATTGCAATAGACAAGTCCCATTACTGTCCATTTCAGAAATGTTCAGAATTGCGATGGAACCTGAAAGTGGCACTAACATTGGTGGTAATGAAGTCTTATATAATGGTCATATACGAAATTTACAGAGCCATCTATAAAAAGAAAATTAAACGTTCATATTTCGATATTTCTTTTTAATGCTAGATGGTTATAAAAAAATAAGCTTCAATGATGTTCACTGCATGATGTTAAAAGCCCTTAATAAGGTAGGAATGTCACTACAGAAGTGTCCATTCTAACTAAATTTGTACCTAATGAAACAAGCAAATTCATTCAAAATTTATTTGGAAATTTGTTTTATAAGTGTTGGACATTTTCATTTATGTACACAGCTAAGGCACCTTTTTCTCACATGAATGAAAATCTGAAACCAGATTAATGCTTTCTGAGGTCCACAGTCATTTGGGAAATGCTTTAAATGCACCAGGAGCTGTCTACCGTAAAAATATCCATTTCTGAAGTCCTCAATATCGCCACTTTTAGACTGACCTGCCAGAAAGCGTTAAATTCCTCGACCCAACAGTCCGTAAAATTCTGATCTGACTGCTTCTTGTGACAAACACTGCATCCCTGCATCAATAGGGACAAACAAAACACCCTCTAAAGTATAACCCAAGCCTTTATCAATTCCAATATTTCTATTGTTTCTCCAATTATTCCTAATGCAGCTATAATCTTCTGAATGGTCGTCCAAATTAAGGTTAGGCCTGTTCTAAGAATGTCAATTCGTCAATATATTGATTGATAGCAACAGCAACCCACTAGGATGAGGCCCTTGTGGGAAATTTCAAACAAATCTATAGTGTTACTAGCAGTCACAATTGACACATATACGACAGTACAATTTAAAAAACATATACCGCTCGGGATCCCAAAAATGGCTTTGTGACCATTATTCATTATAGCCATATAATAATGCATGTACAGCACTCCCTCACTATGAGGACCTTCATTATAACACTTCCTGTTATAAGGCAAGTATGGTCATGGACTTCATGTCATTCATTGATGGTAAATACTTCATTATAAGGCAGTCTCACTGTAAGGTGGTATGCTTTGGCTCCCGTGGACAGCATAATAATAAGGGAATACAGCATAAGATCTTATCAGGTATATCAATTGACTTTGTATTTACCATATATATAATCATGGTATCCTTGGTTGTAGTAACTGTTTGATTATTATTTTTTTTTACTGTACTTACAATGTTTACAAAATTTACTCAGAAATTAAAATTCCATTAATGTTCCTAAAACTATCTCCCCAAAATAAAAATAAAAAATAATGACATATTTGTCATGCCATTTGCAGTTACGTAATTTAAAAGCCTTGATTCAATCTGTATTGATGTAGTAGGATGAATTGCATGAAATGTTCAGTTGTGCATGACTAGATTGCACCCTTGCAGGAATGCCTTATGAAGATATCAGTGGAATATTAATAAAGAGATAAACCAGGATTTAATCATCCATGGAAGTTGATAAAATTCAATTGTTTAGTCTATCTGTTATCTTAACATCAATTGAAGACTATACCTATTACCAGCACAGGTCATGCAAACAGATTTTGATAATTTTGAATAAAAATTGCCCTACAAATGTTGTATCTATTCCATTACAAGTTGATACTGGAATTGACACTAAATATGCCTATTAATGGCTCAGTATTTATCTGCTTAAAATAATTAGTAATAAAATCATTAGGATCATAACCCCACCCCATCCCAATCTTTATTTCATTCCTTTGACTGGAATAAATCAAATATAAAACCCTTTCAGTTATTTCCTCCCAAAAACAAAAATGAATCATGTAAAAATATTTGTACTATAGTTGGAATATTTCTTGGTTATCTGTCTACTAATTATAGATTAAAACCTACAGATACTGGCCCCAAGCAACCATCAACCCAACGGTTCTGGCTACATGGTTTAGTGTACCTAGGTATGAACTATCAAGATTTTTCTGATATAGTCAAGTAAGGGATTCAAAGAGCATTCTAAAGGTAAGGTAAATGTCTTGCCTGCAGGAATCAATATAAACCACCTTAAAATATCTCCTATATTGTCTTCATACACTATCTTTATGCCCTTGATGGAAAAGACAACTAAGAAGAAAAAAAAAATGTCTTGAAAATAATATACATTTATCTAGCAATTTATTTGTACTTACTGCTACGGTATATTTATCTTACTTATATGCCATCCCATTTGTACTTACTACTACGGTATATTTATCTTACTTATATGCCATCCCATTTGTACTTACTAATACAGTATATTTATCTTACTTATATGCCATCCCATTTGTACTTACTAATACAGTATATTTATCTTACTTATATGCCATCCCATTTGTACTTACTAATACAGTATATTTATCTTACTTATATGCCATCCCATTTGTACTTACTAATACAGTATATTCATCTTACTTATATGCCATACCATTTGTACTTACTAATACGGTATAATCAACAATGTCAACTATGAAAAATGTATATTTTTTAGTGGTCAAATAAACCTCAAGTTATTATTCCATTTGTTGTTTTTTTTGCAATTAAAATTCTTCACACAAGAGTTTGGACACCAAGATAATACAAGACATTTTATTTATGCTGATACATGTAAAGATTATGGAGACCCAACAATATTTCTAAACCATGAAAAACTGCAACCAACAATTTCTACACTAAGAAAAACTGCAAAGTAATGTTATTTCCATTATAAAAATATATATGGCATGATTTTATACTACCATGAAAAAAGAATACACTGCTTTTACACACTTGACAATCTCAAGAGCCCCAAATTTATTATTACCTGTGCAAGATTTGACGCTTACTTTTCCTCCCCAATCCAGGGGCCATTACTCTCACTTTAATGTTCTTCCACATAAAACCAGATTCTCCAAGACCAATAAACTGCCCACCTTAGCAGGACATACAAATAAAATGTATTTTTGTATGGGCAAATGGCTAATAAACAGGGCTTGTCAATAAAAGAGAGAGTGTTATAACCATAATATTTGCCCCAGTGAAGAGGGATGTTAAACAAAGTGACAGTTTCATGGCCTTGTAACTGACAATACTACTAGGATTGTTGTCTATTACAAGTGGCAAAATATGCAAGTAATCAACAGCCTACTGAGATAGCAGAAAGAGAGTATGAATGATAAATGTTACATCAGCACTTTTTTAAACAAAGCATAAAAATGTTGTCAGAAATTGTTTTTGTTATTGAGTTATTGCTTTTGTCTGAATTGGTTGAAAAATTGTAAAAACAATAAAGTAATTTGGCCAAACAAATATAGTGAATAGAAAACACAGATCATGTTTTCACATGAATATTTTCTGACAATATATCTTGTATTGTTTGTTAATTGATATAAAAAAGCTAGAGAAAGCTTTTTTCAGCCAAAATTGTATTCTATAACATATGGCATAAAAGGGGGTTAATATCAGAATAGACTGATATGTGTTCAATAGAAACCAGGCACATAAAAATGACTGTTTCCATATGTAACAGAGTTTTTAAAAAATTCTTCTAATCGCTCACCCAATGTGAAATTTGTTTCAATCTTATTTAAAATTATAAGTTCATTTTAATCATATTATTTTATAAACTATAAATCTTTAAAATACATATTGTTTTAATTAATCCATTATTTACAAATTAAATGACATGTACTCATCAGTTGTCTCCCTTGCAATTTGCTCCTTGAATCATTTTCTTACCTTATTCGTAACAATATGTACTGACCGTACACCCTTCAAAGCATCATTTCTACAAATTAAAGCATGATTTTCCAATCCAAGTGAGCCAGGTACATCCACACAAATCAAGAGATGTCAATCTAGTGACATTTTTTGTCATGCTAGCTGACTTAGTATTATTAAAGCAGTAGGGTGGTTATAATTTCCACCCTCCCATTTAACTATTTCATTATCCTTTGAATATATTTCAGAGCAAAACTCCACAAGCCTTTTGTTCATGGGTTCAAGTTTACTACCCATATATTCTCTATTTACTTCATTGCACAAATTCCTTTCAAGCATATGGGTTCCAATGCTTCCCTAGTGTTTAACATGTGGAAGAAAGTCATAAAGTTTATGTGCCGTGCATAAACTTTTCATGTGCAAGATAGAGGACGGCTGAATACAATAACTATGGCCTTGGTATAATATAACAAGAAAGAAAAACCTCATAAATGTTAGGACAGTAGCTTTTTATAATTTCAGCTTAAAAATGGGAGACTGGAAAGCCACAAACTGGCTTGATAGTTACAGGTGCTGTCAATAATATAATCTTGAGTTAATACCCATTAAAAAGTCTTACCAGTGTGAGTTAGTATTCATTTACATTTTCATAATGAGGTTGGAAGGATTTTGGTAGATACAAATACAGCTGGGCTTTAACATTCATTTGTCTATAAATGTCAATCCACATCTCAACAAAGGAGGCATGTTCCTGAACAAGCTTCCTTCATGGACATCAAATACATGGCTGTAGAAGATCATTCACTTCTGTTTTTTTAGCTGTGAATGGTTTTGACAGGTAGGAATTCTGGGATGTGTTGAAGAGGCTGATGTGGCATGATTTATGGAAATATGATACATTCTGCACAAGGGAGACCATCTCAAAATCCCTGGGTGCCAATAACATTGCACAATGGAATGTACAACCTTGCAGAAAGAGAGATATGATTGTGTTTGACACTGTGTTTGTGTGAGGTAAGCCAAAGAAATGTATACATATAATAATGGCTACAGTAATGTATGTGTTTCTCAGTTGAACTTGGGTCAGAAATGAAATAGATCACATAGTTATTTTATAACAATGCAGTGAAACAGACTTCTGAGAAATAGAGATACTTTCAATTTCATACTTGTAGAAAATGAGACCTGATACACAAATTAAATTAAATAAATACAATTTTCCTCACTTTGAATATGGCTAGATTGCTTAGTTTATATATAACCTCCAAAAGACATGATTAATGAAATTTTTTTATTATATTTAACTGTTCAAGACAAAAAAATCCCAAAGATTTTCCTAGAAAAGAAGTGAAACACCTAGTTAGAAAAAGATAACTATGATCTGTAATAAATAATTCGAGAAAAAAAGTCAGTAACATTACAAATACTGCAGATTTGATGCCTGCATCAAGGACCAAAGTCATACAGATTTATGGTTATACTCCAATCAAACATAACGCCAACTTCCCAGTGATGGATATGTATTGAAAACTACTGACAATCTAAAAGCCAAGGGTAAACACTACATTGCCAAAAACAAAAACAATCATGAATTAACCAATAACTGTAAGAAAAATATTGCTTCTCCAGATCTCCCTTGATGGCATAATGGAAAAATGGCAATGTAAATTATTTTGATATATGAAACCTTCAGAAGAAAAAAAATTGGCATGCATAAATTTTAGTAAATATTGTTATACAAAACATAATTATAGTATAAATTTATTTTAATAAAGGTCCCAATGGTAACAAAGTACATGTTGGACTGAATATAATGGCCAGACTATATATTTTTGCCAATCATCCTAGTCCTGAGAAGTCACCTCTTTTCGGTTGATTGAATGAGGAATCATGTCTAAATTGTAGAATCAATGAGGGTTAACTACCACAGCTCATGGCCCTGTAAATGATAAATCCATATTCCTCTAAGTGATCTGTCAGTTACTGATGTTGATGATGAGGAGCTGGATAGGGAACCACAGACTGTGTCAAATTACCCAGGGAGGGACACAGTCTGCATCCCCAACTTTTAACAATAAATCCTTTCCAAAGCATGCCTTTCCTCATCTGGTTACCATGGCAACACAAATTAAAATTCTGATAAGGGATTGAAAACAACATTAAAATGTAATATGATCCTGCCAAAGATAAGAGGGAGAGAATTATCCCTGGGACCCTATCTTAAGTAATCAGTGCTGAATTCTTCTGTCTGGATGTATCAAAATCTCCACAACAATGAGGAGTGAAAATCTGCACCAAGTCAATGGGCCATGAAAAAAACAAAAGACAATGTGTTCCACTTTGCCTGGATGAGAGTAGTCAAAATTCATCTCTGGTTTACTCCATGATGAAGAAAGAAAGAGAGAGAGAGAGAGAGAGAAAGAGAGAGAAAAAGAGAGAGAGGGTATAGATCCATTAGGGAGACAAATTCAGTTTTGCCATTACCCACTTTGTTCAATAAATTCATTTATCATTTGAACTAAGATGTGTATTTATTACTGAAAGTAGAGACTAATTATGGTAAAAGTGTTCATGTAGCAAGTCAAAAATTCCCTACCTTGAGAAATCAAACTACATGGCAGCCAGTGCAACCTTGACCTGTCTGAACACAGACCAAATTGCTATTGACATTGGGTACTTGCAATTATTACTTGATATTAATAACAATAAAGTGTTTGCTAACATATACATTTTTCCATATTTTTCTGTACTATTTCTCAATTGCTGAAACTACCAAAATATTCAAAACATCATTCTTGGTATTCTACAGACTGACCCTTGATTTACCTGAAGTGGAATCCATATAGTAGAAAAAAGAAAGACTTGGAGCAAGTATTATGTACAGTGGTTCTAAATCCCATCTAACTGTCATTATCTCCAGGTGAAAGGAGGGGGAAAATCTGGATTTAATCATACTCAAGACTTTGGAGAGAACATTTCTAGTAGGGTCATAATATTTTGGTGCAGTAGAGTGGGGTTGTAAGTGGACTGAAAATAGACACCAAGTGTCAGGAACAGCATGTTTTAGGTCCAGACTTCATGACCAGATGCTGCGGTGATAAAAGACACATTAAGAAGGTATCAGTGCTCTGCAGGAATTCCATTTTGTTATGATAATGACCTGGTCTTATTTTTGGCAGAAATGGATCATTTTGTGCATTTCAAATATAAGAAATGTAATCAGTTTCAGGTCATTTAATTGAATCTAAATTGCTCGGACATGCTAGGAACTATTTTTAGTAGGATGGGTTTTTGTCTTGTACTCAAATAAATAAATAAATAAATAAATAAATAAATATATAATTATATAAATAAATAAATACGGTTTTTATAAGGCCCAATGACTATAAGTAAATATGGTTTTTATAAGACCCGGTGACTTTTTAGAGAACATTTCTAGTGAACCATAAAATTGGTGTCAGAAGTGGGATTGTAAGTGGCCTGGAAATAGAAAGCAAGTGTTAGAAACAGCAATTACTAAGACCAGGCTCTCAGGCCAGATGCTCAAGTCTTAAAAGATACATCAGGAGAGTATCAAACTCCTAGAAATCCCACACATAGCTCTGCGGGAAATCCATTTCTCGCAATATTGACTGAGTTTCATTTTTCTCAGAAAGAATATAGAAACAGAGTTTCTCTTTATATAAAACAAAAGCAGTGTTATAAATTTTTGGCCATTAAAACAGGGTCCTTTACGCATACCAGTGTGCATGACATTTCATTTTTTGTGCATCATAGTGTAGATCACGGTGTCAAACTCAATTGCTATGGCAGGCCAGATTTAATATAAATAATAATAAATAATAATATTAAATAATAAGTCTGGCAGGCCGTATGTTTGACACCCCTGGTCTAGATTATAAATAAATAAATAAATAAATAAATAAACTGAAATATAATCACTCAACTTCAGACACAAGAATTATATTATTTACTTACTTACTAATTTTTGGTTGTAGAGACCTGATCTAGTTAATCAGACTTTGCTTTAATCCTCAATAAATTTTTAATACAAAAAGATACAGATCAAAATGGATGAAGAAATTAGTAGAGAGGGAATTTGTGAAAGAGTTGAATGAAATCAAGAAACCATTTGGAAATTGCATTCAGTGTCCATCTGGGACTAGTAGAATGTTCCATTTAGATTCTTTTCAATAAAGCTGGAAAAGAGCAGAGGGGTGTAGGAAAAAGGAAGCATCATTTAAACTGAAAATGAAGAGGCAGATATCAAGCAAGTGAAAAAGGAATTGTTTCCTGACAATGTAGGCTGTTAGAATGGGAGGGGAGGAAAAAGAAATTAGCCAGAATCCAGAAATCTACACTGAACCTCTGGACAAAAGACCCTTGAAAGCTGATTATAGGGTCATTATAAAAACATCAGTGATGAAAGAGGGGCCTAAGGATCATTTAGCTAGAGGTAATAGGGCTACAATTCAGCCTGATCAAATTACATTTTGTCTGGACAATGGGTGAAAGGCTAGCTGGTCAAACACTCATTTGCCTCTTCCTCCAAGGCCAATAAAGTCTGCTGGATTCCTTTATCTTGCCAGATTTCATTACATTGAGAAAGAGTTGAAGGTGTGGGATGACCCTTAAAATGACATAACACTTGTCTCCAAAGTTTCGGGCCTTTCCACATTAAAAGAAGGATGGAAAGAATGAAAGAATGGAAAAAAAAAGAAGGAAAGAAAAAAAGGAATGAAGAAATTTAAAGAAAGGAAAGAGCATACAATTTCTTTGGTGACACAATCTAGATTTTGATTATAAAAATCTTAAACAGCTTTTAAAGCAAAAGTTGGTGCATTCAAATTTATACTCTTGAAAGAAGAGGTACATAATGTGTATCTATGTTTATATTCTAGAGAGAGAGAAGAAAAAGAATACAAAGCAACTGCAAAATTAAAAGGCAGTCACTCTGACATGGACCTTATAATTAATTGTGCATGTTAAGTGGTCTAGTGAGAGAAAAAAAACAACTATACAACAAATGAATTGTGACAAGGAATTATTCTCATTGAAACTGCAAACAATAGAGTAACTAACTGCTTTAGTTCTTTCACTCTAAAGGCTTCAAAACACCCAAGTACATAACTTAAAACATTTATCTATTTACAGTTAGTAACTACAGCCTTGATGACAGTCAAAGGTAAAAGGTCTGTGTGATGTCATTTCCTGGCTATATTCTTTCCTATGGTTCTCTGATCTGTGTCAGTTTTGATTTCAGTGGTTGTTTTATTTCAAGGGGTATTGATTTCATTCAGAAAAGCGATAAACTTACCTTGCTGAACAGCTGTCATACATATCTATGATCTTTTTAATGTGCGCATGCAATTCTGACATGCCTGATTAGATTGTGGATAATTCACCTCAACTGGTGATGAAAACTTTAGGTCATAGCAAGATAATTCACATTTGTACCCTGCAACATGAACAAAATTTCATTATTTTTACCTGTCTTGAAAAATACATGTACATGGAGCGTACCTGAATAACAGCAAGTTGGTCCATTGAGAGTGTAATCTGTCATTCATTTCTTGTTCTTATTATCAAGCTTTGACTGTTGTTTTTGGGCAATAATGACAGTTGTATATATTATGTTTCCCTTATGACAAAGTGAGTCAAATAATTAGGTGTGCAATCAGACAGAACAAAGTAACAAGAACAGCAGACAATCAACATGTATCCTCAAACATACAATCAATCATTTAACCTATAATCTAAAGTAACATTTGTTTTGATCGCATAGTATCCAAATTGGAAATATTTTTTTTTATGGCATTGTATCCAAATTGCAATCATTTGTTTTGATGGCATAATATCCAAATTAGAAACATTTGTTTTGATGGCATAATATCCAAACTGAAAACATTTGTTTTGATGGCATAATAACCTAATTGGAAACATTTATATATCAATTTAACTTTAATACATTGCATTTGTTTTGTCATGACAATGAAAAAACAGTATTTGTGATAAAACCGAGAGAATGGGGGACATGTAGGAATAAGAGAATTTGTTTGGTCTATGGATCTATTGGTCTATTAGTGTATTGGCTTTTTATGTATTACCCAACCATATGCATTATTTTCAGATACCTATGCACTGTCATGAGAATGAGGTTGATTATTGTGGTATATTTAAGCAATTTATATTACCCTAGAGGCATCCAAATAGACATTTACCTACATGACTCTTTATTATCACATTAGTTTCATATACTGTCTATACTTGCATATAAATAGAGTCCCACTGCAAACAACATAGACCCTGATCTGCTAGCACATTATGCAACATCAGATCAGGGTCCATGTTATTTGTTCTACTGATTACTCCTAACAAACTGCATAGACCCGGATCTGGCAGCACATTATGTGACAGCAGATCTGGGTCTGTGCATTTTGCAGTTGGACTCGACCTATAAGCAAGTATAGACCGTAATTTTAGTTATTCCTATATAAGTAAAGCATGATAAATTTAGCAACATTTTCTTAGTATCCATCACTGTCTGTTCAAAAAATAAAAAATAATAGATAAATACAAAATTAACATCCCAATGTAAATCAAGGGTGGGTCTTTTTAAATGTAGGCAGACCTGCAATGCTTTAAATACCCATGGAATTATTCCTAAATATGTATATAGCTTATTGAAAGTGTCCGGAATGCTTCAGTAATAATATTTTTGTTACATAAATACTTTAAAAGCAATAATAAGTTTGTGCACCTTTTTTTTTTCTTCAAAATTGAGCACAAAAATTTTTAGAAAAGTCACAGCAAGATGTATTTATACATGTCATTAAGGAAGAAAAGTCCAGGCATTAGAGTTCACTCAGCAAGGACTCAGACAAGCAAGTCATACAGAGAGAAAAGTCCAAGTGTCAGAGTTCAGTCAGCTAGGACTCAGACAAACAAGTCATACAGAGAGAAAAGTCCAGGTGTCAGAGTTCAGTCAGCTAGGACTCAGACAGACAAGCTGTACAGAGAGAAAAGTCCAGGTGTCAGAGTTCAGTCAGCAAGGACTCAGACAGACAAGCTGTACAGAGAGAAAAGTCCAGGTGTCAGAGTTCAGTCAGCAAGGACTCAGACAGACAAGCTGTACAGAGAGAAAAGTCCAGGTGTCAGAGTTCAGTCAGCAAGGACTCAGACAGACAAGCTTACAGAGAGAAAAGTCCAGGTGTCAGAGTTCAGTCAGCAAGGACTCAGACAGACAAGCTGTACAGAGAGAAAAGTCCAGGTGTCAGAGTTCAGACATCAAGGACTCGGACAAACAAGCCATACAGAGAGAAAAGTCCAGGTGTCAAAGTTCAGTCAGCAAGGACTCAGACAAACAAGTCGTAAAGAAAGAAAAGTACAGGTGTCAGAGTTCAGTCAGCAAGGACTCTGACAAACAAGCTGTACAAGGAAAAAATTACCAGGTGTTAAGTTCAGCCAACTGTCCATTTCCAGTCTAATTGGCCAGTAATCCAATGAGATGACCACTAACAGTATCTGACTGTCAGTTATCAACATGGTCAATTTAATCACAAAAAGTAATAGAATTTGAAGTTACTTATCACATATATGTTTCTAAAATAAAAACAATATTTTCTTTGTTTCAACTTCCATACATACATATATTTCTATAGTACATGAAATTATATGTGTAGTATTAAATAGAAAACAGGACTTGGAACATTGAAACATGTACTCTAGCGGGTCACAAGGTTTCTAAAAGGAACCATGTCAGGCTACTCCTATTGGTTTACGAAAACTAATTCACCTTGACATAATGACAGAACTGGAATATATTACTAAAAGTAAGTCCACAAATATATCCTGTGTGTAAATTGACACATTTTCTGGAAAACCCTTAAAGTTATCCTTGCATATGTAATATTCATCAAGTAACTTATGTACGAAATAATACACAAATCTTTTCACTAAATGATAACTCAGTAATAGAGAGAAAGTAATATTAGTAAAGGTCAACCTTTCTATGGATAGATAAGGTCAAGTCTGATAAGAACATTCAGTTCTATACAAGTATTTTGAAATCAATGGCGGGGCTGATTGCAAGTTTGCGTGTTTCACACTAATCTTTAAAAACCTATTACGGAAGCTTTGAATGGACATGAAAAGTTTGCAGATGAACCATGAAGAGTAATATAACAACCAATCCCACTCCTGACACCAAAATTACAGATCTACTCTTTTTTTTCATCAGTCTAAAGGTGAGGGTTCTATACCCAGGAGTTTGGTTCCTCACAAAAGGGCATAATGACATAATTAAGGTAAAAAATGTTCATTGTTTTTCATGCAAAGAAGTGTATAAAAAAATCATGTGTTGAGCATTAGACAGATAATCTACTTGAACCTGTGTCTATTTTCTTGTCAATGATCAGGATTTTCAACCACCTGTCATTAAATGTTCATTAGAGTCATGAAACAAAAAATGGATATCTATTCTAGAAAGTGACAAGTACTAATCAGATTTATGTGACAAGTTTTAAAAAAGAAGAAGAAATACTCATTGTAAAAAAGTAAATATACACTAATAAATATATCACTTAACTATGCTCAATTTGACAGATTCATTTCCTTCAATGTAATTACCTATTTTATCTATGTCTTATCTTTAAAGTACATTGGGCCTTCAGGCAAACTTTTTACTTGTTTTTCGTTTCATGTTTTTGTTGTTAGTCATGATAACTATGCAGTATAGACTGCTCCTTTTATAATTAAAAAGTCACTGCATAATTTGGCAGAAGTATAATAATCCATTTTGGCTTAAATCAAGCCCTGAGTAGTAGTAGTAGTAGTAATGTAACTATTAGTATCATATGTAGATGTATTGGTATATGCATTAGTATCTATGGTCATATTGGTGGCACTGGTGGTGGTGGTGGTGGTGGTGGTGGTGGTGGTGGTAGTAGTAGTAACAATATGTTGCTTGGTTTGGTTTGGTACTTCTGGCACAGCAACACAAGTAGGTTCTTTAGTGCAGAGACAATTGGAGTAAAGTGCATTGCCCATGGACACACCATGGTAACCAACCCAGGCTGTTCTGAAGGTTGGATTCAAATCCAGGTCTGTTCAGTCGCAAGTCCAGCATGTTATCCACTAAGCCACTGTGACTGCTCAGTGTTAATCAGACCTGGTTGTGGTAGTTGTAGTAGTAACAGCAGTAGCAACTGCTGCTGAGTAGTATATGACAGTGCACCTGACACATGATATTGCATAAATTGATGCAAGATAATGGAATTACAACATGCATCTGTACTCTATGAGGATATCTTTCCTAGTTTTTTCTGAGAACAAAAATGGAATGGTGTTTTAACTTGGTGATATTTGGTATTCCATTGGCCATAACGACCTGTAACCTATTAGCAATGTTGACTTTCATGTGTGAAGATGTGTACTTTGTTACTGTTGCTGAATATCACATTCACAAATATTATTCTACTTTTATTAGGCAACATCCACAATGACTCAATATCAAAACATACCATTAAGTTCATAAACCATCTGTTTATGATGATGGTTGCTGTGGATTGATGCTTTTAAATTGTTTTGTCACAATTAGTGTCCAGTGGATATAAAAACATTTACTATAGAAGATTGTATCATGTCCAGTCATTAAATAATCTAGTTCAATATCTCTGTCAAGGATATAATTGCCTATGTAAACAGATTTTGTTGGTTCCTATTCATTAAAAAATACCATACATACTCACTTATAAGTTGAATCAGACTGCAAACTGCACAGACCCAGATCTGCCATTGTATAATGTGCTGGCAGATCTGGGTCAATGCAGTTTGTTAGAAGTAATCAGTACAATAAACAACATAGTTTACATAACTACAGGTTCACAATACTCTTGCAATCTTTTCGAGAGAGAGAGAGAGAGAGAGAGAGAGAGAGAGAGAGAGAGAGAGAGAGAGAGAGAGAGAGAGAGTCCCATTTAGTCCAAGTTATCTTTTTTAATATTATTATAATCACTGACTAATACTATCCCCCCCCCCCAAAAAAAAAAAAAAATCCCTTTACCCAAGTACCTATTTAATCCTGGATTTTTAATTTTAGGAACTTTAATCTAACCAAATTAAATCCAGACTCTTCACTTTCAAGTAAATTCCTTTACTACGAATGATCCAAAATGCAATAAATATACATGTAACATTTAATCTGAATTTTTTTTTCAATAAGCAGCATATGGCAAAGATCTTGATGTTCTTAATATGAAGGTAGGTGGTTCAGCGGTTAGTATGCTGGGTTTACAATAACTGGGTTGCAGGTGTAAATCCTGCCCAAAGCATCTGAGGTTGGTGTCTGTGGTTTCTCTGGGAAAAGCACTTTACTCCCATCGCCTTGGCACGAAAATAATCTGAAGTGTGCTGATGTGCCATGAAATACCAATCAATCAATCAGTCTCAATAAATGAAGAAAAGCCTTGGTCTGTAAGATGCATACCCTGCTATCAAGTTTTAAATTATAAAAAAAAATTCTTCCTTCACCTACTTGAATTCTTAGTTCTGATGTAATAATACTGAATGAACAGTGATTCAGGCCTGTAAATGAAATTCACAGATCATTGATCAATTTGAAAATAGTGGTCCTATCTCACTCTATAGGTTAATGGTATCCATTATATATCCTTAACTCAAATTTCCTTGGAAAGCATCCAATTCTTTTCCTAGAAATCCAAATCACTCTACTGCAATATATTTTAATGAAACTTTCAAACTGAATTTTCTATGAAAGTAGTGCATGGTGTGGAATAGTCCTCTAGAGTTAGCAGTCTTGATTGGACCATGTTTTTATCTTGAATTTCCTTAAATAAATCACCCAAATACTTTGATAACAGGTCCAGAAATGATGGCATCAAATGCACAGTCTTGTGTTGCCTGCAACCATTGCCATTAAGCAATAATGCCAACACTACGCTGGCTATTAAGAAATATTAATGACAGAAGGTAGAAATTAGGGGCCTAATGCTTCAGAATTTGCTGCCAGATAATGCTAATATGACAATCTATGCTGGGATGGTTGAAAATCAGTTGTAAAATTGTAATTACCGCTCTCTTCCTCGCAAAACACATTTCAATAATGGCACCCACGGAGTGACATTGTACAGCGGCAGTGCACTATGGAAATGAGTTTAATACAAAAATCTCATTAGATATTCTGCCTCCTGGAGCTAGCTCTCACAGAACAATGAGAGTATCGTATTAAAGAAGTTGGCAATCTCCACGGAGATTCCACCAAACAATAGGGGCTTAAATGGGGCAGAATACAGACTTGAAAATTTGGTAATGACATTGCCGCACTTCAATGTTGTCCAACTCCAAAATACTTTTTCATGCTAAAAAACCTGTACTTGACTTTAAGCTTTTTTTTTTTTAGAAATGTGAGAAGCATTTGAGGATTTTACTGGGAAAAATGGAGTGTAATCTCCTAAATGGCTTTTATCTACAATGAAAGTGGTTGCCCTTAGAGATGGATATTTAAAAAGCATTTTCACTCTAACCATGGGTAAAAAAGTTTTAAAGAATGGTGTTACATTGTTAAGAAATGTTGCCCCCATTTTTTTTTTTTGATGAATAGAAAAATGTATAATACAAGGTACACATCATTGAGAAAATCTCCTGAACTGAGCTCTTTAAATGCGTACAATCTTTCGTCTATTTATAACTCTGTTACCTGAGCACGGGATTACCCATGAACCTGTTACACGGCTAAACACTGTACTATCAAATGGGGAAAAAATGCTGCTATATCACAATCTTTTTTACTTCATTTTTAACTATAAAAATAGGAATATACTAAAAAACCATATGTGATTTGTTTGTCTAGAAAAAGGTCAAATTACTCGACTTGATTCAGGATAATAAAGTAATCAACGAGAAAAAATATATTTTCCTTTGATTTTGATCTAGAGGCCACTGTCAAACTTTTGATAACTCTACGGACTAAACAAATCTGAACACGAGGTTTCCCATTTTATTATGTCGTAGTGAAATTATGTGTATAATGTACTTCATTATAAGGGTGTCTCCCTATGAGGCAGTGTTCTATGGCTACTATGCACAGTGTTTTAATGACGGAGTAATGTACATTATTGGCAAACATTCTTTTATGAAATACATAGTAATCCATACATTTTTATATGGGAGTTGGTCCTTTGTTGTAAGTCACTAAGAAACAAAAGCATACAAAATGATAAGGAAAAAACCTATGAAGTACTATTTCTTGTTATTCCCCACAAGAAAGCAAAACTCTCTTCTTGGCACTGTTCTTTGCATTAGTTTACCACATTCTACAAATAATGACATTATGGGTTCCTATTGTCACAGAGCCTGGGTAAATTACAGCTATTTGAATGGTCTCCGGAAAGTTGGTTTTGCATGGCATTGTAGCTTCATCAATAGGTTGCAATCAGAGCAGCAACTTAGCCGCCTAACAGCCACTTTTCTTGATACTATTAATTTAATCATATTACCGGTAAATTCATTCCATCAAATACAGATTTCAGTTTCACAGCAGGAAAATCTTATTCATGAAATCCTTTATCTATTTTGACAATCTATTTAGCTCCTGGAATTGCAATTTTTCAGTACTGCATCCAATTTGATGATGTTAACCTACCCGACACATACATTGGGATTTTGGTGGTTTCATTTTATTACAAGATTTTAGTAATGATTTGCATAATTACTGCTTTGATTCCTTAAGCTAAAAGTTATTACATATCAACCTTTTCAAAAGAGTTTATTTTAACCTTTTATTTTTTAATTTAATTATTAAATGTTTTGTTTATTTATGTTTTCAAGTTTTCTCTTAAGAAAAATATTTTCACAAAAAGTTTCCAATATTGTGATGGATGTTCTTAACTCAAGTTGCCAAGTCATGTCCTAATTTTATTAATACACTAATTTCATTACACTTATCAATATTGACACACATCTCTAAATTGGGAGCAGCACTTAATTTGCCATGCTCTATCACATGGAGTAGTGTTTCAATCATCCAAGTGAAAAATTAATTAACTCAAATGAAATTATACCAAGTATTGATTCACACAGGGTCAGCAGACCATGTCATATTTGCCAGCATGCAATGCAGGGTAGGGTACCTTTTAGACAAGTTTGGATCAATTGAAAATGGACTACATCAACGGCGTGCCGATGAAATCAACGCGTCATTCCTATCATAGCGCTGGGATAAAGCGTAGCCAAAGTTGGCATGTTGAATCATATTTTGCTGAAGATAAAACTGAATGAAATTCTGATTGTTGCCATCCCAGGGAAAAGCAGCGCTCTTATCTATAATTAATACAGAATGATAGTTACAAAAACTATGAAGTTAATCAGCGGAGGGTTGAAGGGAAAATCTATATTGATTTTTCTGGCAGATAAAATTCAACTAATACATGAACAGGAATGCAGAGAAACTCGCACCAATGTGTTATGCCTGCCTCCGAATGCACCAAAGGAATAATATGGAAGGAATATTGCTGTTTGTTAAATTGTGGTTGCCTTCCATCAGAGATTTATTTCTATTTGGTTTTGCATTGAAATGACTTTGGGAAAATATCTTGGATTAGCAAACAATGATTAGCCAGGACTAATTACAAAATAATCTGATTAGCTCCAAACATGACTGAACGTACTACTTGAACTTAAGCATTATAAGCTATTTTCTTTGACATGGATGAAAGAAGATAAATAACTTTTAGTATAAATTTAATTTACAGAATCATTTCCTTCCAACAATTCACTGTTTACTTAATGTACATACACTTTCTGAATGTAGCTCCGATTTGACTTTGATCTGCAAAGAACTTTGTAGAAAGTCTTTAAAATCCAATCCACTGCCAAGAAGAATGTTAGAAATATTGATGGAGGGGTAAAATTAAAAATGGTTTTTCTTTAATTAAAAATATTTACTCTTGTATGTATATCTCTGATTCAATACTTTCCTTATTTCTCAAGAGGGCATAATATTGCTAAGACACATGTTTCTGAAGAAGATTTAAAAATGTTTGTCTTCTATAAACAACTTTGACTTGAGTTCTGAATTGTTTTAGCTGAGTTTTGAGGACTTTTTAGATTAAAAAAAAAAGTACATGTAATGAAGAAAAAAGTTATTTTAGGAATCAAAAAAAGAAATTTGTTTAAGGTGGACTACAGTACAGATTTTGCTTCAATCGGTGAGTCATCAATTATTAAAATATTTTTGTATGACATAACCAAGTCAATTTTTTGTATCAATAAATCCCAAAATTGCCTGAGGGGACTATATTCTTTCATAACGATTACCTGGAATTACCTGGAATTACATTTTCTGTGTTCTTTGGGTACTTCTTGGTCAAACAAGACGTACTACATCATATATGCACTTTCATATAACCTTGTAAATTGAAAGTCATGAAAAATTGAAGCATTTCAAATCTGGTGAATGAAACAGATCTCTTGCAGGTACAGTTAATAGCATCAAATGAGAAAGATAATTATGTCTTCCAACGTATTTTGTCTATCCAAAAATATCCAGGTGTTATGTGAAGAAATGAGGAATGGAGCAAATGCACTGAACCCAATAAGGCTGCTATTCAAATACTGCTAGCAGCGGACTGAGAGACTACTATTTCTACCTCCATCACTAGAAAACTCTTGAAACTCCAATTAGCAGGCAATTAATTCACTCTGGAAAGCCTTTTTATTGCTGGAAACTAAAAAGGAACGATTTAATGGCCACAGTTTATTTGAGATTCCTAAACTGTGTGTGTGTGCCATTTCTCTATCTGTAATTGATTCAGATGAAGCTAATAAAATTGAAATTAGCGTTTAACATTTCAAAGCTACCTTAATTAACTTAGCAGATTCTTAAATATACAGAAATGGCATGTGGTGTTATGTTAGTCCCAATGACTGCTTGCAGTAGATTGGACTATGATTAGTTGATTAATATATGTATATTCAGCCTTATCCCACTTTTGACACCAAGGAAAGCTATTTCTCTTCTAAACTAGCTCTACATGATACATTTATGAAATTGACAAATGAGCATTATAAGCTCTAAGTAGACCACTCACTTTACAAAAATCTGATCGCAATGATATACTTAACCCTTGGTTTATCTAAGGAAATTACCTTTTCCAAATGATTTCCAGGTCTCAACAGGCCCACAGCTGTTTCTAAAGTGGCTAAATGTGTTGTTTCTAAAGTGGCTAAATGTAATTTGTGATGGAAGATTCTCTTAAGTGTCTATGTTTATTACTTTCAAGCTATTTATTTATATCAAAGCAGGAGGAATTACCTAAACTTCCAACAAGAAACTAGTCATATTTCTTATTTTACATGTACAGTTATCTCACCAATGCTAAATATCCACTTAGCGTATATATTCATGGATGTTGTGCAAATGCTTTATTAAGAATAAAAACTAGAACATAAAAGCAATGAATTCTGACCTAGAAAACCTGAAGAAAGAAAAACCAAATTTTAAAAAAATATGGCATGGTCTTTATTTTCAACATTACAAATGAAAAATACCAGGAGAGAAACTTCTTTAACATAAAAGGGCAATTTCAATATTTTATGAGCTAAAAAGAAAAACCTTCATACCAGAGCAATTAAAAATAAAGCCTAATTATGCTTTAATTTAAAAGATAGGAGTCTTGGAAAGTGACATGCAACAGATGCATTCAAATAATGACTGGAAAAAAGGAAAAACAAGAACTCTCCATGTAGGATTTCTCTCTCAGGTTGAGAGACACAAAACCAAGAATATGTCTGTCAGAAAAGACAATGAGTCTGGATAAGGAAACCTGACAAACTATGCTATTTCATCTAATCATGGCAATAATCCTCTTTTCTCCTACACACACCTATTTGATACTGATGTGTTCAATGATACACAGCTGAATTGGAAGGTTTTACTTGCACAAGTTATACGAGACAAATGGATTTATTAAAAGCATAAAAGGATTGGTGTGACACACAATTTCCCTTTCTTTGGATGAGAAAATACAATACAAAAATATAATATCACTGAATGCTATATGTCAATACAGATTTTCATATAAAAAAGTTGCAATGTTATTTCAAATATTTTCTAAACAATGAACACATGTCAGTAATACATGGATGCATGGTCACTTATTTAAAGCAAAGACCTGAAGAAAATCAAGACTAAGTGTAATAATGCATCACTCCCTCATTACAACACCCTTCATTATAACGATTCCTGTTATAATGTAAATATGGTCATGAATCCCATTTCATTAAGTAGTGGTTTGGTTTGTTTTGGAGGTTATACCGCACAGCGACACATGGAAGTTATTTAGTGCCAAGGCAGTTGGAGTTAAGTGCCTTGCTCAGGAACATGTCATGGTAGCCAACATTGGCTGATCCAATGGTAGTATTTGAACCTGCGCCCTTTTGGTCACTAATCCAACATGCTAACCACTGAGCCACTGTGGTTCCTCGCATTAAGTGGTAGTAAAATTTATATGTATCCTGTACTTCATTTTAAGGTAGTCTCACTATAAGACAGTATACTATATGGCTTGCATGGATAGTATTATAATGAGTACTGTATCATGTACTTCTTTATAAGGTAGTCTCACTATAAGACAGTATACTATATGGCTTGCATGGATAGTATTATAATGAGTACTGTATCATGTACTTCTTTATAAGGTAGTCTCACTATAAGACAGTATACTATATGGCTTGCATGGATAGTATTATAATGAGTACTGTATCATGTACTTCTTTATAAGGTGGTTTCAATATAAGGCAATACAGACTATGGCTCCCATGGAGAGCATTATAATGAGGGAGTACTGCAACAATTATTATCTTCAAGCCAACAATATAATTTTCAAAGCAATCATTCAAACAGAAAGGGAGTTAACATTTGAATACCAGCTATTAAGAAGTTCTCAGAAATCTTTAGCCTAAAGGTAAGAGATTTGAAATAGCTTAGGTTTTTATTCATTTCAGCTTAAAGTCATGCATCATGCCAGTTTTAAAAATATAGCGAGTTCAGCAATCTATCAAAAGTTACCAATCAGAAAAAATAAAAAGTTTGCATTACAAAACATATAACCTCAACATTATTTGAAAATGATCGAAAAATCTGCGACGAACTAACTTTCAAATTACTTATCAGTATCTATTGAATAACTGCAAGCATAAGGCCCAATGATGTTCACTGATTTTGAGTAGAATGTGTTACTGATAAGCAATAACAACGACAAGCAAACACTTTCTATTCTAAATTCACCAACTGACAAAATTTGCTGGAGGAATGTGGCTTAAAAATCCGACAAAAAAAGTAAAGCTTGCAAATTTGTCAGTGCAAAGTTCCAAAAGACCACAATCTCTTCAGAAATAACAAAACTTCAGATGGAAATACAGCAAGATATATTTACAACTATAACTATACGTACACTGGCCATACTCATGGCATGGTCATTTTAACTAGAGGTACTAGTAATGTGAAAAGATGAGTTGCTACATTACAAGAGATATTACAAGGGACAAACACAGGTTGAAATAAACAGGTAATTAAAATGTTATAATGTTCTGTTAAGGTTAAAGAAATAAGGTTTGCGTGACCTTAATTTCATAGACGAACATGGCCAAGTGGTTTTCAGAGGGTTCTAACATGATGGAGGAAGGAAAAAAGTCAACAGCTTTACAAATAGCACACTGCTGTATAGTCTTGCCTCAAGGTGGTTTTTTTGTATAATTAGCCCAGTCAACTGTAACGAAGTATTTAAAATATACATAATGGGGCTTCACCAAGCCATTTACATGGTTTTTTTTGAAAAACCTGGCTGAATAGCTATCCTTCTCTACTGAATTACCGCATCAGGCTGAATGGTTCATATGTTTTTTGAAAGCCCTTTTCCTGGGCTTCACCACAAAAGAGGTCATTACTCATTTGCAAGACAACAATGGTTATGGCACAATACTGGAAGAGGGAACAATCCAGCATTTGCCTGATGTAGATATAGATATCACGATGCTGATTTTATCACAGTGCGATTCATACATAATCATCCAATATGTGCCCTTATTGAAATTTTCGAGACATAGCCTACCCAAGGCCATTGTTACAGAAGACTCTAAATTCAACCAACATATGATTCCTCTATGAAAGCTGTTTTTACATCTATTTCAGTCATGAAAAGTGAAGCCAGGGTCCCATTGTTGAAATTTTGTAATAGAATATAATATGGTAATTAGTGTCGTGTTTCAAATTATTTGTGATACTATCGATATCTGATAATACTTCCCTAGGAAAAAGGTATTGATTCACGGGCTGAACATATGAATAATGTCGGAAGATATTTTATTGCAATAAATGCAGTGCCTATTCTCTCCTAGATGATTGATTGCAAAATTTATCTTTTTCCTTTTTAGGGCTCACAGATAAGAAATAATGAAGTGAAAACTACATGCAATTAAATATTTTACATTTATTAGGTCAAAATATCATGAGAAATTTGCCATGTTTAATAACTTAACTCATTAAATGGTTTTTGATCTCAGTGTGATAAATTTAATAGATTTAGCCCAACCTTAAACATTAAAAGAAAGAAGCAACTTTAAGAGATCACTGATTTTTGACTGATCATGCCCCAGATTACACTATTGTTCCTCTAAAAAACATGGATTAATATCTCTTATTATGAAAACAGATGAACCCTATACGTTTTATTCAAATCATTCCCCAAGTGGCTATATGTCAACCACCATTGAACGTACCACTGACTATGCACAATATCTCTCATTTCATTAAATGAATCTCTTTTCTAAAGTTTAAAATACATAGGTTCTGAAATCATTCCGACAGAAAAAATGTTAGTCCCAGAACAAACACTAATTGATGAATTGTGATAAATGTCACCCCCTGGTGCTAGAAGAACATGACAGCAACACTGTATGAGATAGGAATCTATAAATATTATTTCAATTTTATAAATCTTTAATTTCCATGCATATGTGTATCTCTATTAAACAGTATTTATCATGTATATCATGTACAAGAGTCCATACAACGGATTTGGTTTAGTACCATAGTTTCTTTTAAAGAAAATTAACATTTTGCTGTTTAACTTTTTATCTATTTGCATTACTGGTAAAAAGAGAAGCAAAACAAATGCATTTTAAATCACATTCTGCATAAACAACAAATTGGAAACAATATTTTGATATCAAACACTATTCAAATAGTATTGGTTTAATTTGCAAGAATCACTTAGGGATATTAATTTTTGTCAATATTTGCCTTTGCAGGAATACTTCCTTATATTAACTGATGTAAACATGCATAAAGGCATGTGTAAACATTTGTTGATTACTGTACTTTTGGACCTGACATTTAAAGCTTAACTTCCCCACACACTGTATTAGGTTATGTTAACATCACAGCAACCTTGGATGCTGACTTGACCTAACCTTTATCAAATGCTATCAGGAATGTAAAATTAATGCTGGGATGGGCAATATGAATTTGGGATCACAGCAGTATCACATCTGTGAGTTACAAGGTCCAATTTGAATTAATTTGTGTAAAAAGTATGTTTAAAATACATTTGCTACATCCAGGTTGATTCTTTTAGAAAATACTTTTCAGCTTTATTTTTTATTTATTTCATCACCATCAATTATGAACATATCTTGAATGTGTAACAATTTTTACTAGGAAAAATACGTACATGAAGACAGAGAGCCTTCATCCTTTTGAAAAATAATATATGTATGGATCTATTCTCTGAACAAGGAATACACATTACATTTTCTGAAAACTTTTGTTATATTTTATTTTCTTATTTTCTCATACTTCATGCTTTTAGCAGATAAAAGAGGTTTAGTGTTCTTAGTATAACAACACCGACAAAATCTAGTAAAGTGCTGAATAAACAAAAAGATAAATCTAGAAGCCAAAGTAAGATTGGCCGTCTCAAATCCTCAGCTCTGTTGATTTAGTACTTCTATTTCCTCTGTGACCCCGATTCTAAGGTTTCTCTTTATAAGCTAAGATCTGATTTTGTCCAACTTATTTCCTGAATTCAGGTGCTAGGTTTCAGGTATGATTTCAATTACATGTGAACTAGAATCAAGCCATAGTTTTTTGTTCTGTTTCTTTCTATTTCAAGCTTGTTCTAGTGTTTAGGCTTCAAAATAATGTATTTCTGATTAAGAACATGTGTATTAAACACAGATGGCAAACAGTTTTCCTCCCTATTACTTTTGCCCTTCTTTTAGCAGTCAGTGAAGACCCTAGGTACCCCACAGAGTGCCTATAAATTGACAAAAGACCCAAGTGGGACTTGTATTGCTCACCTGACATATTGGTCTAAAAGGCAAATGTCATAATAAGTCATGGGTGCTTCGGGTCAAGATAATTTCAAGCTATTTGGTAGAAATTGTTGGTATTTGACTTGTTTAAGTGTTTCTACTTCAAGTAACTTTAACTGGACTAGATGGTGCATTGGCATGTTCTGTATGAATGGGATAGGTGTTCATGCAAGGATTTTACCTGTATTATTTGGTATCAGACCAAATAATACAGGTAGAATACATACATGAACACCTGTAAGGCAGTTCTGATGAGAAAGTTGTTCTATGATAGTCTGTTTTATATATTGGTAACAATAACCATATTTGAATTAAGTTATCATTTGTAGCTTTTCCATCCAGTTGCTATGGAAAAGCCACATCATTGCTTGGGGAGCCACGCAAGACACAACTTTGACAGAGTATATCCTGAGAAACAGTCATACAAAGTTTGATAGCAATTATTTAAGCCGTTCTGTTTAAGAAGCTGAACAAATATTTTCCTTTTGTCTGTAATGGAAGTCACACCATTGCTAGGGAAGCCATGTTGGACAACATTTTCTTGCACCGATTCCCTCATTCACTCTGTATGACCTGCACATGATGTTTGTGACATGACATTATCTACCGATATAGAGTGGTCACTATAATCCTTCATTTACTGTGTGTGTCCTGCAATGTGACATGTGTGATATGACATCATCTGCTGATATGGACATCCCCGTACTTTATATAAACCAGTCACTATAATCCTTCATTCACTGTGTGTGTCCTGCATTGCGACGTGTGCGATGTGATGTAATCTGCTAATGTGGACATCCCCATATTTTATACGAACCAGTCACTATAATACTTAATTCACTGTGCACTTCCTGCATTGTGATGTGCATAATGTGACATCATCTGCTGATATGGACATCCCCATATTTTATATGAGCCAGTCACTATAATCCTTTATTCACTGTGATTTGATGTCAATGGAACTGTCCATATCTGATATGATCCGGTCAATGATCATAAAATCTGAGTAATGGAATATATGCTGTGGAATAGTTAAAACCATGTGATCATCTTTCAACCAATAAGATTACCGTATACACTCGTGTATATGCCGATACCATGTGCAAACAAAAACAGCATAGACCAAGATCTGCCAGCGCATTATGTGCAGGCAGATCTGGGTATATGCAGTTTGTAACGACTAATCAGTAGAACAAACAACACAGACTCTGATCTGCTGGTGCATTATGTGATGGCAGATCAGGGTCTATGTTGTTTGCATTTGGACCCGAATTATACGCGAGTTTAGACGGTAAATTTTACATTTTGGATATGCAACAATGATTTTTATTAAAAAATATCTTTATTACTTTTCTCATCATATTTATCCACTGCCATGATCAAAACATTACTTACCAATTATTTACTTGTAATATCGTTAGGCCTGTATCTTGTGCAAGCTGTTTTTTCTGTTCTTCTGAGGGGTATGGATGCTGAAAGAAACAATATATATTTCTGAAATTTGTAATAAAACCCCCAATTTGTTTATAGAAAACTGAGAGAATCATCAGGTTAGTATTTAAGCACAAGTGTTTATAATGTTCCTTCATGTTGTGTAGGTCACCAAATGATTTCTAGGGTATCGTATATACTCGCATATAAGTCGGATTCAACTGCAAACTGCATAGACCAAGATCTGCCATCACTACATAATGTGCCAGCAGATCTGGGTCTATGCACTTTGTTAGGAATAATCAGCAGAACAACATAGACCCTGATTTGATAAACACACTATATAGTTGGACCTGACTTGTAAGTGTGTATACACAGTAAGTGTGGAATTTAGAACCATGCATTTTAATCTTCTCCTAGGGTAGGTGTTAGCTGAAATACCTAAATTAGTAGCTAGTTTTGACATGATATAGTGGTGTGAGACCTGACAACTCTTTTTGTGGTTGCCTCCAGGCAACCAATTTTAATTTATGCTGGGTTTCAACTGGAAATGCAAGTTCATGTGGGCAGCCATATATTAACATTTTAGAGATATGCAGTGAATAGATTCGCATACTTTCATTGCAGAAATAATTCCTGAAATTACATGCATACACAATTAAAGACATATTTTAAGTAAAAAAATAGGGGCCATAACTCTGTAAAAGTTTGTCCAAATAGTGAAAAGTGAGCTTCACCTAGGTCTTGATAATGTAAAGCACCATACCACATTTAGTTTTAATCCATGAAATCTTTCAAAAAGTTACTAAGCAGAAAGAAAACAGCAATTGAAAAATAAGTTTTAAGTCAAATAGGGGCCATAACTGCATCAAATTTTCTTGGAAGATGGTGAAAATTGATCCTGACCTAGATCTCCTCAAATGTAAAGCCTTATACCAAATTTAGTTTAAATCCATGAAATTCTTCAAAAGTTAATGATGCTTCCCCCAAAGATATGGCAGGGTATACAAATTATTTCCATCTTTTTTTTAATTATTATTTACCTTTTCGTATCATTATCCCCATCCACATTGGCATAGCAAAGATATTTTATTTATAATGCACCACCATTTTTTTTCAAAGGGAAATTTCTTAATCAGTGATAGCTTTATAGGGACACTAAAAAAGCAAGTTTAATGTTTAGAAAGTGAACATTTTCTCCAGTTTCAAAAATTCATAGCTGTTAATAGTTACTAGAATTATCAAAAGGCAGACATAATTTGCATTGATCCATACAACTATACGTTAACCAAAGGGGTACACTAGCATGTTTGATTCTTCATGTGAATATGATATCCTTGTATAAAACCAAAGTGTGGAATAGCCTCCAGATTGCAATATCTTTAAATGAAGCAAAGACCCCTGATCACATGATCTGCATCGAAGCAAAAAGTTTTAGATTAAGTTCACTTCCATGTTCCAGATAAATGCATTAAAATATTTTGGAATTCATAAATCAATAAATTATTGATTGAAAAAAAGAATTGCTATGGAAACAATTTAAAGCATTTACCAAGATCCTGCAATAAACATACCAAATTCCATTTCAGTGCACCTATATGACGGATGCCAATACAAAACAATAGAATAAATTTAATCAAAGCTTGGAGTAAAATACTTGCTTCCTCTTCCATGGGGAATAAAACCCCAGCTACGATGTCGACACAATTCAATTTGGAAGCAAAATTGATATTTTGGATTCAAGGCCTGTTCTCTGGTGGGAATTAACATTGAATCACTAGGAGTTTGTCTTGGGTAAAAAAACAATAGAAAGGTTAGAGTCAGGTTAGAGGTAAACTGATTGATCAGTGAGCCCTATTCTGGGTCAGGAAATAGATCCTTTTTGCCGAAATCTGAGACTATTTGGTTCCATTTTTTTCCCTAAGAAATAGCCTTCAGTTCAGCATTTTACATATATTTATGTAAATGTAATTATCTCCCTTTGCAAGCTTATTTCTGCAATTTCTTCCTGATCATTGTAACTTTGACCTGGGTTGGAAAGTCTTTTGTTTGATATATATTTGTTTTAATTCTCATTTGAAGAAATTACGCCATTTATTTGGATGTTATCAAAAAGAAGTCATTCATTTGAAACCAATACAAAATATCCCTTAAATATGATAGCATGTGACACACCATCTATTAATGATATATAACTGCCTAAAGTTTCATTCAAATCTGTTCATAGGTTCGAAAGTGTCTCTACATGGATACAAGTCACAGAATTACATTATCCCTTGCTTATGACCTTGACCTTCACACAGGGGGCATGGCTATGGTATGTGACTTACTGTAATACACATGTGAAGTCATGATATACACTTGGGCAAAGTTTCATAATAATCTCTCCAACTGTTACAAAGTTATGGGTCAGACAAACAAATGGTGAGGTTTAGCTGGTAATGCCATAAAATAATATACCGACTTTAGATGGGTGTGTAAAAATTTAAAAAAAGCTTACCATTGGGGAATAACATTTACCAAGTAACTGCACATACCATATTCTATGGAAAAACATCCCATAATTTTTGGATGAAATTTAGTTTTCAACATACTGGTTCCACATTAGAGTAAATGACACCCTTACTGAGTTAATTACTAGATTTCTTTGCCAAGGGTAACTACTGGGTTTTAAAGTAAACAGTAAAATCCCATTTGTGTTTTTGTTTCTTCCTGCAGGGGGGGAATCCAATTATGTTCTTAATCACAAATGAGATTTGATGAGAGCCATTTTCCAAGATGCTAATTATGTCTTTGTTTCTCCAATCTTAATTCCAGGACTCAGTTCATCAATGCCAAGGAAATGGAGGAGATACAATGTTGAAATGTGAGAGTCTTGTGTAATGAAGTAAATTTGGATACCAAGCATGGGGTTTGAATTAAATACTGAACAAACATAACCAGGGCCATTTTATGTTTATTTGGCCAAAATTCTTGGATGATTTGACACCAAAAGGGTGAAATGGTCATCAAACTATCCCCCACCACTTCTCCAGACCAGTTTTATGGTTGGTTTGTCCCCTTGGTCCATTTAGAATTCACCTAGGAAGTGATTTACATGCAGTATAACTGTCCAAGAATGAGTAAGGCTCCTAATGGGGGGGGGGGGGGGGGAAACAGTTTGGTGACTGAAAAATAATTATATTACTGGGAATCTCTATGAGGTACCTCTATAACTGTATTATTAGAACAACCAATCCCCCCCAACTCACCCCAAAATCTATAGTAATTCATGTAGAATATGTCAGTATTCATCCTTTATAAATGTGTTGGGGAGCATGAAAAAGAACCTGTGTTATAAGTGAGATAACCTTATAAAGAAGTATGCTCTAACAAGACTGTGTGATAACACTACAGGGTATTTAATGATGCGAAATCACATTATAATTGGCTCTCATTATCCAAAAACTAAAATGGAGTGAAATAATTTCAGTCGCAAACAAAAAACAAAATTTAAACAATTTACTGGAATGCATGACCATACATTCATTATAAAAAGGCAGAGGTATACTGAAGGACCACTGTCATTCAAGTTCAATCATGCAAAATTAAAATTAAAATTAACATCCATAAATTTATTACAATGACAACTGTCTCAATTTTTTTATGTTCATCCATTTAAGCTGCAGGCACTAGGTCTGAAAAAAAATGACAATTGCTCCAAAATCCACTGGTTTCAGTTTTATATGCTAACATAAAATAATTTCCTAAAATATTTATAAGGTGATTTGATATGAAAATTAACATGACATATTTAAAAAAGTAATTGAGGAAATAAATATCACTGTAAACATATCAATTTTGATATTGATGTGAATTATTGACAATTTCTGAGTATTGCTTTTTTTACGTCACTGATTCACTTTGGACACCCAGGAATTGAACATGTCAAAGTTGCATTAAAAATAAAAAAGATAAAATATTAAAGACCCAATCATATTAGCAACTGAATCTGTGTGAATATTATTATAGTAACCCCACCCTTCAACAGCCTCACAATGGCCAAACCCAGATTTGGAATCCCAGGCTCACCCTTGCTCTAGTGTTACAAATGTGTGCTCTATGGGACAACTGCAGCAAATTAACTTTGCAAGCTCTCAATTTCCAAATATAAACAAAGAAATCCTCTGTGCTAACTGGCAAATTTGTCATGCTGAGAGGCTATTCAGAACAGCTGACAGTGATTTGACAGTCATGGGTGTTAGGTCTGACCATATGACAGTGGCTGAGAACCAGACATTCAAACTAGACTGGTTCAGGTGACATAGTTAAAGGACAGTCAACAATTCGGAACAATGTGTGGTGACAAAAAGCTAAATGGTCACTCGTATTGATGAATAGGGACTTTTTTCGACAGTTCAATGATGCTCTTGATCCTTTACACCTTGCATTCAAAGCATGAAAGAGAAAATGCCATTTTACGCTGGATATTGGAAACTGATTCAAATTTGAAAAGAATTGTGTGCAGATTTGAATAGCAAATTTTCGGAAATATGGGCAAACAATGGGGTGCCACTGCCTAATGATGTAAAGTAGTTTCTGACATTTGCAATGCATTTGGAACCCAGGTTCTTAAAATGATACACTGAAATGAGCCAGTAATGGTTGTACGATGCAAATCTTTAGAGAAATGTTCAACTTGAGGAGTATCTGACACTTTGACAGCACTGAAATGTATCGCTATGTGCCTAAATGCTTATTAATTGAAGAGGAAAATAGTTCCATTAGTCTCACGTCAAGAAAAATAAAAGAACTAAAAAAAATTGGGAATTTTATGAGACAATTTAACTAATACATTATTCAAGTACCTTTCAAGCTATTTCATTCATGCATTTTACATCAACAATAAATATTCAAATGTAAAATGCACCTTTAGATTTTATGTAAAAATAAAAATAAAACACTGTTTAAATATATATTTAAGTTTTCTATTACTTTAAAATTTTCCTGCGGAAATTAGGAGTGGTTTAGTGACAAGATAAATCTGTTGTCCTCATTTTGACCAAAGAAGATCATATCCTATGGGAAATTGTGTAGAAGTTTGAAGTAGCTTTTCTCTACGAACTTTACTCTTACACAAAGGCAAAAGAGGCAGATGTTTACTTTTTTAAAGTATCACTGCAATGTGGTCAGTAACTGACTAAACTGACCACTAGTCCACAGCCTCAAGGTCTGACACTCTTCAAAATGAGGTATCAGCCCTTAAGCAAGAAAGTGCCAATAAATTTGTGGAAAGATCATTTGGCTATCCTATTAAACTACAGCCAACTTGTTGATAATTTGACTTTCAATATTTAATGTCCTAAAGCAAAGGGTATGTACAAGCCATCTCCCCTCTTGTGAGAAACCCAATGATTACAATGTGTACTTCATTTGGCATTTATTAGTTTGGTAGGTTGTATGGGCATTTTATGTTCCTCATTGGAAAATCCGGATCTTATGACATATTTATGTTTAAGTTTCAAACTGTCATAATCTTTTAATTGAGTAAGAAAAGAATAAAACACCTATAAAAGAAAACTTGAGATTACAGGTACCATGCAAGAGAAAACCATCAAATTATAGGTAGCTGCGGTGATATGTCTCGTAAAAATGTGACCATTAAACTTTAGAAAAAGCCTTGCTCTAAGTACCGCATTTTAAAGGCCTGCTTCAAAAATGTTTAAAAAGAGTTTATAGTTTTTTGTCACATTTACTGAGGGTTTCTCCACCTTATAAAAAGATCCTACATAGAATGTTATGGGCACAATGTGACAATTACCAACTTTAATGTTAATACAAGTACATTTCAAAGTGACATTAACTAGAAAATTTTGTGATTGTAATTTTGAACCTTATAGCTTCTAATAAGAAGGATGGACAAATAAAACCTACAACCCCAAAAAGGAATAAAAATCCCAAACAGAATAGTGTTAAGATTGCCAAAATTTCACCCTTACTGATTCTGAAAATATAAGATTTTATTCAAGGAAATTGTACATTATATCAATGAATAAGAAGTTTGATTTGTAAAAAAAAAGGTGAAGATTACACAGTGTTAGCATATTTTGTTAAGCTAATTTTAATATAATGCTAGAAATAAAATTGACACAACAAAAAAAAACCCACATTTGAATTAATACGATAAAAGAAACTGTTGTAATTTTCTGTCTTAAAGTTGTGGCGGTAAAAGGTAAGCTGAGCTCACAAGTCACAAAAATATTGTGATTATTGTTGATACAAACAAATAAAACTGGACTGGCCCCTTATAATCCAGTACGGTTCCGCCCAAAGAAACCTTATTGATTTTTCCCACAAAACAAATCTTAATATGACAATAGTGCAGGAACTTTGGATCAATAGTTTTATGTGATATTCTCAACAGTATTTAAAATGGAATATTTTCCCCGACTCAATGAAGATCCAAATCTCTTTCCCTTGTCAATATTGTTAAAATCCTAAATCCACATGATTTCGACAATCACCAGAGTTCAAGCTCTAGGATTGGTATACCTTAGTAGGAGATTTAACGTATTATTGAAATTCATTTTTCATTTATCTTGTCATATTAGACATTGATTATGGTTCTAAGGCTGGACCTCCCTGGGACAAGCACAGGAAGAAAAAAAAAGTGCAAATGGAAAAACTGCTTCACAATGAAATACCATATTGTTTGCTCAGCAATAAAAATAAACATTTATATTTTCTCAATGTGTGGAAAGCTTGTTACACTTTGAATATAATATAATATAATATAATATAATATAATATAATATAATATAATATAATATAATATAATATAATATAATATAATATAATATAATATAATATAATATAATATAATATAATATAATATAATATAATATAATATAATATAATATAATATAATATAATATAATATAATATAATATAATATAATATAATATAATATAACATAATATAATATAATATAATATAATATAATATAATATAATATAATATAATATAATATAATATAATATAATATAATATAATATAATATAATATAATATAATATAATATAATATAAAATAATATAATATAATATAATATAATATAATATAATATAATATAATATAATATAATATAATATAATATAATATAATATAATATAATATAATATAATATAATATAATATAATATAATATAATATAATATAATATAATATAATATAATATAATATAATATAATATAATATAATATAATATAATATAATATAATATAATATAATATAATATAATATAATATAATATAATATAATATAATATAATATAATATAATATAATATAATATAATATAATATAATATAATATAATATAATATAATATAATATAATATAATATAATATAATATAATATAATATAATATAATATAATATAATATAATATAATATAATATAATATAATATAATATAATATAATATAATATAATATAATATAATATAATATAATATAATATAATATAATACAATACAATACAATACAATACAATACAATAATATAATACAATACAATACAATACAATACAATACAAAACAATACAATACAATACAATACAATATAATATAATATAATATAATATAATATAATATAATATAATATAATATAAAAGCATATCTTAAGAAATGTAGTTGAACAATTTGATACAATATTCTTAGTTATGTATATAAAGCTTAATTTTCATTTTACAGCTGATAATGTTGGGACACCAAAAGTGGATAAAAGTTTTCAAAATATATACGGATTGTCTAACCCCACAGAATCCTAGACTGAAGTGGTATTTAAAAATACAGTCAAATCTGGTCTAGCAACCACCTTCATGGTATGTAAATCCAGCAGGGTACCCCAATCCAGCCCTTTTTGCTTCACCATAAAAACTTGTTAAAAGTACATGTATTTAAATTTGACATGTTATTGTCTGTGCAGTTTTCATTTAGTAATGTCGACTTTAATTTGAACATCCGATATTTTCTTAATTTGAACCAGAACAGCATTACAAATGATAAACTAAAAAATAAGAACAGTAATAACAATAATTTAAATTAGGCAAACAAAAGTATTGTTTTTTGCTAATGGTGTTAAAAAAGTAGGGTAGGCAGGTTTGTACAAAATTTTTTTAATTACATTTTTTTATCCAACTTGTGTTAGTTCATGCCACAGTTTTCAATGTAAAGTTACCGGTTCGGAGATGAAAAACTGGGCATGGTCAGTGCTGATTTTTTTTTTTTTTATGTATGTGATAAAAAATTATAGGGTCAGGGCATTAAAACAGGGAGGTTGGGTTACTGGAAACACATTTTTTTAATGGCCTCTGGGGATAAAATAACTGGTGAGTATCAGAAATAGTAAAGAAGTAATTATTAGTAGTCATTTTAAAAGAAGTAAATCTTTCTTTGCAACATAGTTTAAATTTGTGATAAAATGTTTAGCTTTAACATCGTGTAATCAAAAAGTTCGATTAAAATCTTTTGTTTTTATTTAAAAATTATGAAAGTAATGATAGAACACCAAGTCAAAAATAAACTAACAGCATCCTATAATGAAGTCTTGAAATGAAGCTAAAATATCAAAGTAAAATAACATTATTGGTATTTCATGTTTAAATCAACTCCAAATAGGCAACAGGCTATTTAAATGCATTTTACAGGGGGGATGTGTGTGTGTGTGTGTGTTATTTTGTTTAGAAAAAACTAAGTACAATTAACTTTAAACTTACTGTTAAATGTTGGAAGAGCCATGCCCTCATGATATTGGTAGCAACTTTTGGAAAAATTCCTCTTTTCTTTTGCCTCTTCGTACTCCTTTCTTCCCCTTCTTCATCTGCTGTCCCCTCACCAGACCCTACACTGTTGTCCAACCCATCCCCTGGAAAAAGACATGATTGATATATTGACTGACTGATTTATTTATACATTTATCAATCACTAGGTAAACTGAAAATTATTTAATTAATTCACAGTATTTCTATTTCAATACAATCTTATCAATTTCAAGTTGTGTCCAGCAGTTTTGTAAGGTCTACAACTTCATCAAACTCTGTAACCATTTCTCACAATAACACATAGTTCAGTGGAGCCAAAAAAGTGTATTGTGATATACCAGTATGTGAGGTTGCTTTATACCGGTAGTGGGGTATATTACTGTGATATATGTGACATCACCTTATAGTGTATATCACTGTGATACATGTGGTCACCTTATAGTGGGGTATATTACTATGATATATGTGACATCACCTTATAGTGTATATCACTGTGATACATGTGAGGTCACCTTATAGTGGGGTATATTGTACAGTGGTACATTACTATAGTGGGGTATATTACTGTGATATATGTGAGGTCACCTTATAGTGGGGTATATTACTGTGATATATGTGAGGTCACCTTATAGTTGGGTATAATATTGTGATATATGTGAGGTCACCTTATAGTGGGTATATTACTGTTAATATGTGAGGTCACCTTATAGTGGGGTATATTACTGTGATATATGTGAGGTCACCTTATAGTGGGGTATATTACTGTGATATATGTGAGGTCACCTTATAGTGGGGTATATTGTACAGTGGTACCTTACTATAACACTCTTTGGGATAGCCATTAAAGTGTACCATGATACATGCTAGGTCACCTTACAACAGGGTATATATTTTAGTGGTGCCCCCCTAAAAGACTATTTTGGGGAGCCATACATGTGTACTGTGATATATGTCCGGTTGCTTTATAGTGGGGTTCATTATATGGAGAAATAACATTCAACCAGTATAAAGGAATAAATAAAAATATCTGTGTTATATCAGGGACTGTGTTATAGTGAGATGTTTTATAATGAGAAATCGCTGTATTTCACCTGTATATAAAGGATATTATTCATAAACAACACAATTTTGTGAACCGTGGTCTCCATTTTAGACAGGTTTCCCTGTAATGCTAAAGTCAAAAGACAGGTAATTTTTGTGTGTGCAAAATAAAGTCAAACAGAATAAAAACATTAAAATCTTGATATACAGTTATAACAATAAATTCTACTAAAATTTTTAAAAAAAAATATAAATTAAGTTTTAATATGAGAAATACCAGTAAACACTTGTGTGTAAATAAAGTAAAATCAGAATTATATCAAAAACAAATTGATGTATACCCTCTGAAGTATCCTATTGATTTCATCAATTTTCAAGAACATTTAAATAGCTCTGAACACTATTGGGAGTGCTCATTGTTGTATAATTACATATTCTTGCAAAGTGCAGTCACCTTTGCATTTATAATTGTTCACAAGGAGTTGGATATCAAAAGTGTGTATCCTTACATAGCTTAGCAAGACAAATAACTCCTTGTTTGATGCTTCAGTGGCCATAATTAGTGTCATTAACATATTTTATGATGTTGGAAGGTGCAAGTGAAATGGGTGTAACAGAAGAAAACCTCCAGTTCAGAATAATTAAATAGTCTGACACAGAATACTTTAGACTTTCCTCTAACCTAGCTGTCAACTACTATAAACCCTGATTGCCTAAATATAATCTATTAGGTATGTTTTGTCTATGCCATTTAAATTTTAATTAGAACACTTGACGAGAAAAACCTGTTGTGGTTAATCTGGCAACTATTTGAAAGAAAGAGTTATAACGTTATAAATTGTAAGAAGTGACAAGTGTTGTCAGAAATGTAAAAGCTGTCAATTTATCTCATGCTGATATTATATATATATAGAAAGATGCTAATCAGGGAAAAGGAAACTCAATTCTAACACCCAACTTTTTTATATTTTTACAATTTATCCTTCATCTAATTTTGAAAGCCCATTAATGACTTTCTCTCGTTTTAAAGTTTTATCCGATTTCACTTTTTCACCAGTTTTGAACAAGAACTAATGATTTTAGAGAAACTGCACAAAAACTACCATAGTAACCCGTATGATGGTTATTTTTGATTTATATCATGCTAAAATATATGCAAGATCTTACATTAGTGCACATTTTAAATAAAATATATGGAACGAGTTGCATAATATCTAACTTTTTCCGCATGCCTTGGTGAGCAAAAGACTTTCGGATGCTTCAGTCATTAATCCTTTTCTTTGCGTGATGTTATGATGTAATTTATGACATCATGAGGGGTTATTACACATGTTATATAATGGTGTATGAAAATATTAACATAAAGAACACAGTAGTTATGTGATAAATGAAAATTTGTTTAAAACTAAATACCCTTTTAATGTGCAAACATCCATGAAAATCTTGCAAGTCACCTTTAACAACCATATACCGGTACTTGAGAAAAAAGACAAAAAGTGACAACTTAAGAAAGGTAAATGTTTCATAGTGATTCATTTCCATAAACAGTCATTGGATTTCAGGGACTGAGTATTATGACTGTTTTTGACAGATGATTGCTTCATGGAGAAAAATTATAAAGCATTTTTATTTTTACTTATATATATATATATATATATATATATATATATATATATATATATATATATATATATATATATATATATATATATATATTGTTCACATATAATACATTGAAAATGAGGAAAGGGCAAAGGGACTTTTAAACAGACAAAAGATTATGAATGAATTTGTATTAAGGTGGCAAGATAGTGAACCATGAGTCAGACAGTATGGCACTTTGTGCTAGTGTCTGGCAGAGCAGTGATGGAGATAACCACCCAATGAGGGCAGAGATGGAGAAAATATGTATTGAAAAGATGACCCCCATTGATAAAAAAATCAACCTTTCTCCCACTATTTCATATATGCAAGCTGACCCCATTTTACTCAACATGTAGGTGTTCAGGAACATATTACAAAACTTGAGCTAGTACCAATGAATGCATCACAAAGAGCCCTGCTTTCTATAACTTGCTCTACTGGACCTTCAACACGAGAACTTCCACTGAAAAACCAAAGTTTGGAGAAGATGGGCTCTTAGGGGCCATAACTCTTCCAAATGATAACATGGATGCTCTAATTCCAAATCATTGAAGATCTCATCAATATAAATGTGGATAGTGACTGATCAAAATGCAATATTCCTAAGTAAAGTGTGGCACAGAAACCTAAAACGCTAGGAGGATGGTCATGATTCTTCTAAATGAAAATGTGGAACACATGAAATTAAACTCGTTCAAGGTCTCATCAATATAACGCTGCAAGCCAAAATTGGTTGAAAAATAGGAAAGTTTAGTCCAAGTTATGCAGTGGACACCAAAATCAGTATGAAGGGCATTCAGGAGCCATAATGACTGTAGATGATGTTGTGAAATGTTGAATATCAAACTAACACAAAATCTAATCAATCTGAAGCCACATGCCAAATCAGGTTGAAATCCAACACATTCTAATGAAGTTGTACTGCAAAAACCAATGTCAAAAGGATGAGCAAAAAATGGTCCAAAACTCTTCTAAACAAGATTCAATCCATATAAGGCACATGTACGTTTAGGAGACAATGTTCATACCAAATTACAGCCTAATATATTGAATGGTTCTTGAGCTATGCCTGTTACAAACAAAATCCCATGTGCACATATTTAGTTAATGGTCAGGGGGCATTATTCTATCCAAAATAGAGTTGTCAGGACCAAACTCATAAAAGACACATTTATGTCTTGAGACACTGAATGCACAAAATTGAATAAAAAAAAAAAAAAGTGAAATGTAGTGTGATTGCAGAGGGATACTTTTTTTTGCAGTAGCATATTATAGTAGCAATAAGCATTTATACTAAGCTTGTGTACAAGGATATAATTACAAAAAATATCAAACAAGATCTTTTTCCAATTATTAGCCATCACAGTAACCAAGAATAATTCAGCTGTTTTGAAACTGGGAAGCAAATATTTTAAACTAAAACTCAGCTAGATAATATCGTGAATTGATTATCCATACACAATGCCTATTTCTGCGACCTGTGCTCGTGCATTTCACAATGATTGTCCATTTCATTCCCATACCATGGTACATGAATGTGAAATATCTGTGATTCATTTCACTCTATGGACAAAATCCATTGAAAGTGATGGATTGCTATCTGATTTCATAATGATATTTTTCCAATCGTCTCTGAAACTCAATTTACTTCCATAATTGCACAAAACCAATTGCAGATTAATTAGATCGCACACAATCCGTTGCATATGGCTCCAAAGGTGCTGGGTACAGAGTTTGGAAATTCTGGAGTGAATTGCAAGCATTGTGATGAGGACTTAGATTAGAAGCCAGTTAATGAAATTACCCACGCATAGGGGATGTGTTTCTCTTCCGATACTGACCTCGGACCTTCTAAGACCATTATATCTTCAATATTCTGGATAAATGAAAAACCAGTACATGTATCAAATAAATAGGAAATTATCTTTTTCTGGATTTCTCATTCAATTACTTTCACCCTAATCAACCATGTGGGGCTGATATTAATTTTAGAAATAGGAATTGTGTCAATGGACTTTTAAAAAAAAAAGAAGAGTGAATATACTGCATGATGGGAATGCATATACAATTTTGAAAAATGATTTTCATTCTGCACTGCTGAATTTGTTTATATAATACATTGCTTTCCAGTAGAGATTGCTGTTACTGATCCAAAAAAGCAAAACACTACCAGTAATTCCAATTTTATTTAATAAATTGTTAGTCTATATTATTCAATTAACTTTAAAGATCATGAACCAACATGTATATCTCTGATTGCTTCAGGATTAAACCTACTGTATTAAATAAAGTACAAAATTAATTACTGAATGGATCAAATTCTGACCAAGAAATCCGACTTTTGCCCAGTTTTCCACCATCAATTAACTTCTCAATTAAATTAACCAACCAGATTAATAAAACCCATTACACTTGCTGCTCCAACTGCAAAACAGAGATGGCATGAATCAGTGAAGCAAAAAATGTAGAAAATCTGTATCCAAGCTTCATTAGACTCAACTCGCCTAAAACAAAATAACCCCTTTCTGTGAGAGAGCCATTTGATTTGTACAGAATAAACTATATTACAGAAATGCTGGAAATATCGACAGTCTGCAAGCCTAATGTAAGGTTGTCTATAGCATTTCTTGTACACATCAATCATTGGTTGTCAAAAAAAGCAAGGAACAAGTCTTGTTAAGATTATGTAATTTACATCCTTGCAAAGCTGAACAGTTTGCCTCTGTATCCTGACAGCAAATTACCTCCAACATGGAAAACTTCACATGGGGATAGTGTTTTTAATAGATAACATTAAGCTGTAGTAACTTGTCAATATGTGTACACTGGAGAGGATTTGAAATAGACAATATTAGGCCATGGTGACTTCCCAATGTGTACACTGTAGATAGGGTTTGTAATAGACAATATTTGGCCATGGTGACTTTCCAGTGTGTACACTGTAGATAGGGTTTGTAATAGACAATATTTGGCCATGGTGACTTCCCAATGTGTACACTGTAGATTGTGTTTGTAGTAGACAACATTAGCCCATGGTGACTTCTCATGGAAACAACATCAATTTTTGGATGTTATTTTTGATGATGATCATGATAAGCTACACCATCAGTTATGAAGCTGCTGAGGACAAAGATGAAGATGATGGAAATAATGATGATTATGACCCTAATCAATAAGGCAGTTTTTCTCTTTCAGATCACTGGCCGAACAATAGTTGATAGATAATTGCAGCTGTGACTCTAATGGCATTTATGGAAATGATGTTAGTGATAATGTTGCATCTTTACAGGCACTGATAAAAACAGCAATAACAATGACACCCAAAGCTCTGCTAAAACTGATAATAACAGGGAAGAAAAATGACACTGTAAGCTGCAAGGCAGGATGGGGAGTTATTTTTCACTGCCATAATCAAGGTTATGATAAACACAAACTAAAGTGGTAACCAACAGTGAATTTATCCCTCCTCTTACGAAAAAATAACATAAACACTTGCCATCATGATACGGTAGATCCTATAACTTATGATATGGGCACAGATAAGTGGATACATAATGCATTGGTTAGTCAGGGTCTATATGTTATCAAGTTGAACCTGAAAATAGTATCAAAGTACAATGCACAGACCCATAATCAGTGTTTGTATAGAGGAACACCAAGCATACTTGGGTCTAAAAAGTTGTGTGATGGTCCACTGTACAAGTAGCAGTCTACATGGTAGATTTTCGTATCTTGATATGAAGTGCCCATGACGTAGAATATTAGAACAATCCTGCTGTGAAAAATCAAGTTCTAGAGCCTCCAATGTCCTAGACCACACTGACTCTAAAAACATAATAATCATTCCCAAGCCAGGTTTTTATTCTACCAATTACATTTGGTAAACACCCAATCACAATTATTACCCTTCGAATGCAGGCTGGAATCAGGCTGGTTCAATGTTTTCATTTGATAATGAGTCTGCTATGTTTTGCTTCCCTAACTTTTAATTACCAGTTTCTTATGAAAGTCCATTAATATTATTATCTAGGCCTGGTTATCAGAGCATGTGTGCACTATCAGAAAGTGTTCATTAACGCTGGGGAATCATTAGAGAATAGGGCATTGACAAGACCACTTGGCTCCCCCCTGCAACTGACAGCCTTTTTTAGTTCCCTGGGGGTGCCCCTAAACTGCCATTTTCAGCTGACAGGCTATTATCCACCCCATAGGGGGCCTACGGGAAAATCTATCTATCAAACAAAAGATCTAGCAAGGCTCAGTCTCCATTTAACTAGGAGAGGAAGTATTTCCCCTGCATCACATGAAGGCAGACAAATGATAATGGGTTATTTTTCAATTCAAATATTTCTATCATACAACTGCGAGAATTCCAACAAGGTGGCTATTTTAACAACTCTAAATAGATGAAAACGTCTGGAAAGAGTTAAAAGTGTTATTACATCAGGAAAAATTTATCAATGAATGAAAACCTCAGACATACAGACAGAAACAATTATGTTAAATGACAATCTTATTGAAAAGGGAATAATACAGTAAGTGGGTGGAAACTGCAACTGAAACAGTACATTTAGAGATTATAAAAACTTTGTAAAAGATGCAAAAGTTGTAAAACTGACTTAAACTTTATATCAAAGACAGTTTAAAAAAACACAACATATTTTACTTTCTTCTATGAATAATCAATTTTATTTTTCACAGTTGAATAGTATCCACAAAACTGGACAAGAACTGGGAGTCAGAAAGAAATGGTGACAGGGAGACATGGAAGAGATCGAAAATTTAATGTGCACAAACAGGAGACAAAGACAAAAGAAAAAAGAATAGCATGGCATAGACAGATTGCACCAAAATTCCCTCCCACTGATCCTGAGTGTATACTTATCCTGTAACTTGTCAGTGTGATTGGACACTTTTAGGAATCAAATGAGCCAATTAATTTTTTCTTGGAGTTGATGGGGTTCACTTTGTGACAGTGAAGACTGTAATTTTAGTCTCCAAAATGGAGGCTGTCTTCTTTCATCTGTCAAAGCTGTAATGGATAACTAGCACATGTCTTTGGCAAAATTTTGTCTTCAAAACAGGACCCCCAAAATTTCACAGCATTTGCAAAGTTTTTATATTTAAAAGCGAGTTAAGCACGGAAAGGGGACAGAGACTGTTATGGAAAAAAAAAGTTGTTAAAATAATTTCCTTCACCTCTTTTGAAGAAAATGTAATTGTTTTAAAAACAATTTTTAAGTTGATGACATTTTTAATTTTGACTTTAGAAATGTAAGTAAATTAAATGAATGCATACTCCTTTTTGTTATTTTTCCTCTGATATGCATGTGTTTATTGACTGACATACATGTATTTATTGACTGACATACATGTATTTATTGACATACATGTATTTATTGACTGAAAAAGAGAAAAGGATAAGAATTATGAATTAGGTTATACTCATAGTACAGGTCACATTAGGATTAGGGGGTGGGGTGGAGTGGGGTTTAATGCCATTTCTCAGCACATGCCATACATGGCAGCCAGTATATTTTGTGAAGGAAGACCCAGGGAGGAACCACCGACCCACAGGAAGCTACAAGCTTTGTCACATATCCACGCTGGTCAAGCCAAGACTCGAACTCACTTGGACAGCAGTGAGATGTGTGAGTGATCTGTAAAGGTGAGTGCCTTATACCACTTGGCCACCCTGGGCCCTGTCAGATTAAGAAAGAAGTTTGATGCAATATTCTTCATGATCAACCTACAAGTATTGTTGTAACATGAAACTTGAAAACAAAATTAAAATGAAATTTATTGCTTATTAGGATTTAAGAGCAACATATACTTGTGAATAAATTTTATATAAATTATCAATTAATACAGATGAACACTTTAATCATCGGCGGGGGTGGGGGAGGGGGGAGGGGAATATATTATGGTAAATGCAATTTCCACAGATGTCTGCAACCATATTGTAAGAGGGTTTGCTTCATTATTTACATAAGATTCTTACCACTAGTATCAGTGTCTAGCTGTCTCTAATTTGATTTGAAGTCTGTTTTTGATGAAAAGAAATTTGTTTACAATACTTCTTAGCATGTCTAAGGGGATTTAGCGAGTATCAGCCAAGTGCAGTACCGTCAAAGTTGAATTTGCTGCGAGAAATTCCAGTTGATCTAAGGCAAAAATAAACACAACTAAGTACCCATCAGGGAGTGAACCCTTAGAGCTCTTAAAAATTGATTTTAAGGTATACTCTATGAAGTAAACAGACAAATCTGACGTACAGGCAAAATGCTGAACATCTAGTCTAGAATGTGAGAAAGAAATAAAGACATGTATATAGACTCTGCTCTCTTGAAATGATTAAGTTAGTTTTAAGAATTTAAGCAAAAAAATTTACGAGTGGATTTTTTTTCTTTGTCAATCACTTAAAGTAATTCTTCTATTTTTTTAATAAAAGCTAACATTTGATTTTACAATCTATCTGATACTTTAGCTAATATAAATGTAATTAATTTAGAATCATACTGCAGGAATTGAAGTATTCCAAAATTCTATCCAAAACTGTTACTGAAGACAAAGAAATGTACAATGTAACAGCAGATGCTTAAAGAATATTTAGCTGATGCATTCAATACTTCAAAATAATTATATCAAATTAAATTGTGAACCAATATCTGATTTGGAAGTTTTGAAATAATTCCATTTAAGTAAATCAACATTCTAAGACATATTGAACTTTTTGAAGCCTTTATTTAAAGTTTCTGACAAAAGTGTCTATAAGGAAAAGGCGAAATTGAAGCTTCTCCAATATCTAAAACCTATAGTTTATGAAGAGTTCCATGAAATTGGGCCAATGATTTGAAATTAACATGGAATAGTGTCTGTATAATGAACATAGTTATTGATTTCTGTCAATCATCTAGTTTCATATTGGCTGAAAAGGTAAACTATTGACAAAACTGAGTCAATAAAGCATTTTTCTTTCTAAATATGCCACACTTCAAAATTACCATATATTTTATATTCTGTCTTTGGAATTCACATCTGAAAGTGACAGTATAAGATACAGCAATATATTTCCATGCCATAATTCACGAAAGTTTACAGTAAGCTGTTCAGTTCAACACTTTTGTAAATTTTAAATTTTTCTGATAAAAAGTGTTATTAAATAATTAGTCATAAAAAAAAAATAAAATAGTGTCTAAATAAAATCAAACGGTAGAATTAATAAAACACATCAGCTGCAATATGTTAATACATGGACATAATTCATAAAGCTATGAATAATAAATCTATATACCTTTATTCTGTATGAAAAAGCCTAGAAGAGCAATTTTATCAAATATCATAGAGCATATTTAAAATCTTTGGTAATAATTTATTTTTTATTTAATTACTATTGTTATCACTATCCCAAACAGGACTAAGAAAGATCCAATTATTTAACAGGCAATTTTATTTTTACCTCAACATTTTGTCTGTCACATTATGTACAACTGTTTTATACTACCAAATAGTTTACATATATCCACATTTATTATCCATTTTTCATTTAGGAAGTAGGAGTAATTTGGGTGAAAAATCTTCCCTGAATTGTTGACCCCCAGCAGCTCTAGTCAACAAACTCTTGAGATCCCAGCATTGAGTTATCTATCAATCCCTCAAAATTGAGGAGAATATTCCTTTTACTGCCACTAAAATAACCCCTTTTGCTACCAATCAAATCCCTGTGACCCCTTGTTCTGGTCTTTTCTTTTAATAAAATAAACTTGATGCTTCATCTAGAATTTCAGCTCTCCTTAGAATGTTTAGGACAATCTTAGGATAACTTGATGATGATGATGATGGTGATGACAATGATCATGATGATGATGAACCTCCACTCCAGTGCATACCCTGCCTATAGTGGAACACATTCTGGTCCAATGTGTTGACTTCCACCCTGCGAGACATACAAGTTTTTTTTTATGTGAACCTAATGAAGAACCTTTATGATTATGTACCACGAAAGAAAATCTTGGATTTTTTGAGGGAATGAGGTTTATATGACAAATTTTGAATATATAGGATTTTTTAATATTTTGTCTTTACATTGTGATTTATATACATTTTACAGCATTTTAACTCCTGTCCCTTTCATCTTTTATATTGTAGTACTCCATGTTTACATCTATTTGGATGGGTTTATCTTCGTAAAGTTTGTGTGCAATTTTTAATTTTTACATATTTAGTTCTGATTGGCAACATACAGTCATTACTGTAATTTTAAATAATAATACACACCATCTACACTCACTTATAAGTCGAGTTGAACTGCAAACAACATAAGCCCTGATCTGCCGTTGCATAATGTGCTGACAGATCAGGGTTTATGTTGTTTGTTCTACTAATTACTCCTAGCAAACTGCATTGACCCAGATCTGCTTCTGCATTACACAACAGCAGATCGAGGTCTGTGCAGTCGCAGTTGGACTCAACTTAAAACTGAGTATATATGGTACATAGATACATACATATATATATATATATTTAAAGAACCCTAAATAATTGGTAGATTGATTTACTGAACAAATAAATGGTAAGCTAATATGTGGGCTGTATGTCTATTTATAAATCACAGTCTGATCTTGTTAAAGTAAAATTTATGTTCTCAAAATCTGACTGGGTTTACCATTACAATGTAACTAAAACTATTGTCATGTTATACACTTGTTCAGTATTTGGAGAAAAAATTTTATCAAAAAGATAACCTGAACTATACAAAATATGTTCATATGTGTTTATCTACTGACGACTGTAATTGTAAATTAAGTTTTTATTCATTGGAATTAAGCACAAGTTTTCCCCAGGATAGTTTTGATTACAAATGACATTAAAACCAACATACAATAGGTGTCAATCATAATTTTGACTTAATAGTGAATAAAATATCCCAAAAGCTATAGATACAATTCCTAAGCTTAATGTGCATTTAATTTTTCAAGGCTTAATCAGTATCCCCTTTCTAAGCTAATGTAATTTTCTCCCCTTATCTTTACATCTTCATAAAATTATCTACAATCTATATTTGAACAGTGAGTGGAGAAAAAATTAAATTAGGGATCAAATATCAAACCATGCACGCTTTTCAGTAATTATTGATTAAAATACAGGCGCCATAATGGTGGTTCCAAGGACAGACACTTAACAATTCAATTACATTTATCAGCAATATACATCATAAACTTGTACGTGTAATTAATACCGAAAATCTAAAGGTTCCAAATATTGTTCCTTAAACGGTAGATTTGGGATAGAAAATGTTAGCAAACAGGGTGAGATAACTGTATATAAATTAGATTTTATCATCGACTAACTTCATCAAGTGTATTGCAACGCTGAAGAGAAATTTAGGTGAGAAGAAAACCTTGGCCGAGATTTAATTTTCAAATTAACTTTAATTGAGTGTATTATGCATGCTGTATTACTTGATAGATGACATTGCAGTGCTAAACCATGCATGCTGGAAATGGCTGGTACTATGTTACACTGACTGTTATTACTGAAAATGAATTCCCCCCAACAAAAAAAACCCCACCAGAGACAGCTAAACATTACCTAAAAGAAGCTTGAATAAGGGAGACATTAACATCTGTAAATAAAACCTATCATATATGAATTAGGGCTTTGATGCAAATTTCATGCCTATTTTCACTTAGTACTGATTCTGTTTTGCAGGAGGGGGAGAAGACAGACTGACAGACAGATGTTTCTGAAACAGTCTCAATGCAAAAAAAAAAAGCTTCTGTTCTCTAAGAATCTGTATGAATGGATTCACCTATATCAAGTAAACATATTAAGACAGATCTAATAAACAAACATTTATAAATAAAAAATTTCTTACTATATGCTCATGTGAAATCATTATTTCCTCTCTCAATGTATGTGTACTGCAAGTCAGAAGTGAGCCAGTGAGAAAATGTGCAAGAGAGGCCTTCTTATCCAATACAGGATTTTCCTTTGCATGCTAAAATAATTATCTCACTTTTTCATCAGACTGAGTGGAGGTAATTAGCATTTTCTCTACCAGCAACAAATCCCTTAAAATGTAAATCAACCCTCAATATCCTGTGAAAGGAAGGTGAATTTTCTGATGACAGATACAATATTCTCCATCACAGTCTAACAAAAAACTGACATGGACATCATTTTAAGTAACAGCTGTACTTGGGCTTCGATGCAATTTATCAGATGATCAGTTGCTAATGAGGAGGGCTAGGAGTATCTCCAAAAAATAGGCAGGAATCTAACGTAAGTGGAATGCTATATTGTCAAAAACAACCCTACAAAATTTATTAAAATTTTTGAATAATAATTTCAACAATCCATCAAAATAGAAATGTTTGTGGGTCTTCCAACAACCTATCAAAACTGATGTGACTCACATTTACTGAAGAAAAAATACAAACGACTGAACCTTAATTTCATCCCAATCAAATTCTTTTTAACTTTGTTGTTATCTATCTAGTAACATTAGTAAAACCTGGAGAGTTTGATAACACCCTTGTCCATAATATTTTTTATATTATTTTACGCACTGTAACATATGCCTATGGAATACATATATTCACTTAATGTGAATGATAATTTTGTAAGAGAGTAGAAGGTGAATGCTGGGGATTAAAGAATATTTAAGTACACTTTAGGCACTGTAACCCACTCCCAATGACCCCCTGAGTCTGGTGTTTCTGGGTCAGCAGATTTTGATGAAATCAACACACTCAGCTGTTCTCACAGGGTTCTGGATTCATTCACTATCTCTACACTTACACACATTGTCTTTCATTGTCAAGAAAAAAAGTTTTAAAAGTTTTGAAAGCTCGACTATTAAATGACTTATTTTTATAATTCACACTTTCATGAAGAAATTTTATATATGAAATTTTTTTATTTTTAATTTGGGACAAATCGGTTGAAACCTGTTTTAAATGTTTCTCTTCAAGACACATTTGCACCATTATGTTAATTGATATATCGTTTCCTATGGTGTTGGTAATCGTAAAATTTAATATTTTAATGTCGATATGTTATATTAGTCAGGTAATTTTCTTTGTTGAGAGAGACAGACATACAGACAGAGAGTGAGACAGAAAGAGATGATAATATGCATAATGTGCCAAAACTACAACTGATTTTCTAAATTCCAAAGGAGTGGTAGGAAACCCTAACTTATCAGCTTGTCTGACTGCTTTTGAAGCATTTATATAGAACAGTAAAAGAACAGAATGCGCAAAAAACTTGCTGAAAAACAGTACTTTAGAATTATCAGCTGTGATAGGCACTTTCCAGCCTAAATATCACCATCTTGTCTATTTACTTTTTTCCCCTCTGCCTGTCTAGAGAGAAATGCCAAGAAATGGAGGTCATGGGTCAAGCTTGCCAAGATAACACACAAGGTACAGTGCTAGGAGGCGGAGTTGGCTTCGACAGTTGAATAATGAGTATGACTGAGTTGTGGCCCCTGACCATGAACTCTTTTTAGCTTGAAGAATACTTACAATACTGTGATCAGTGGGGTGTCATCCCCTTAGCACTTGAATCAATCATTCAAAATAAAACAAGAGCACACCTCCCCCCACTTTGAGAATTAAATATGTTTCTGACTCCAAGAAATATGCCAGGTTTAAATACAACCCGAGACATTTAACACAATGATGATACAAGGCACTGGAATTTCAAAATCCATAAACAACCCAAAACCAGGTGAACAATCTGGCCATGCATAGTACGTGTTACCCTTAATATAAGCAATGAATCATGTCTGAAAAATGCATAGAAATTCTATGCAGACTGAACTTTATAAATTCCTCTTTCCTATGTTTTCCTGTATGTCATAGTTGCCTCATAATTACACACAATTTGTATTTCATTATTAAAATAATAAAGGTATGAAGGAGTTAAAGACAGTGGAAACTGAAGAAATTAAATATGAAATATAAAATATTAGTATGTTGCTAGTAGAAATAGACTTAAGATACCTGACTATAAAAACAACACACCAAACAACCATCCAGCTGACCAACCAACCAATAACCAAACAACCATCCAGCTGACCAACCAACCAATAACCAAACAACCATCCAGCTGACCAACCAACCAATAACCAAACACCCTATCATGCATCTAACAAATGAGTCAAACAAGTAAAGCAAGAAATCAAAATGATATATATTTAAATATAGGTAGAAACACCAATACATACAGACAGGCATTTAAATATATATATATATATATATATATATATATATATATATATAGGTAAAATGTAAGTGTAAAATATTTTACAAGCCACTGATGCATATTACAGAAAAAAAGAAATTTAACGGGTTGATTGGTAAACCAAATTCACTGATTGATCTGGATTATTTACAAAGTAAACAAATCATGTACATGTGTAGTTTTGGACCTATGACTCAAATATTCTCTAAATATATATTATAACAAAGTATTAAATGTAATCTATATATACTAATACTACTAATATAACTTACTTTTTAGTCTCCTTCTTGAGCTTTTCATTTTGATATCCAGGTATGAACACGCGCTGACAGGTGTCAGAATAATGTGAATTGTTTGCTTTTTATGTAGAAAAATATCAGTCCCTGTGTTTCATTGCATATCCACTGTGCACAAAACAACTTTCTCTCTTTATGACCTCAAGAACTGGTCAAAACTACCTGGAGTGACCACTAATCTTGATCTATATCCTTATAGTTCAAATTATTTCTTTGACTTCAATCCCTCAAATCTACTGACATTAACTGGTGAAAAGCAGCACATTATTTCTCAACAATCCCTCATTATGAATGGGGGACATCATGATCTGAATTAGGTAATAAAAAATAGATAAAATAGATGACAGATAGATAATGGATTATGTATAGATTCCAAGCCCCTTGCTAAAGGGCACTGCACTGACATCTCCAATGACCATTCTAAACCCTGGAGCTAAGGATGTCTCAACTGTCAAATCCAAGGAAATTCAAATAAGATGGAACAATGGATGCAGAAAATATTCTGTAGGGGGTCATTTTGTCTTCTTAGACATTTGAATGACCACTGCCTCAAGATATTTGTGTAGTTATCAATGATTTTAAAAAAACAGAGAAGAGATATAATCTTTTGATGTCTTGTGAAAGATTATTATTATTTTTTATTATTATTATTATTATTATTATTATTGAAGATGGTTATGGGAAAAAGATAAAACTTGAACAGATTTGATAACAGTTACAACATAGGTAATAAGAGATGATTCATGCAAAACTTTGTTAGTTTTAGGTCACAATGTACCAGTTGAAAAAAATACTCTCAGATCTCCTATCACTGCCATTACTTATTGAAATTAATAATAATAATAATAATAATAATAATAATAATAATAACAATTCCTGCATATGTTTATCTGCTAAAATCTTTCTGGTATGTGTGTAATGAATGACCATGCAGTTGGTATAGCCATTAAAGTGAAATGTACACCAAAGTTACTGGTCATGAACTTTGTTCTTTTCTATGCTCAGTGAAAATGAATCCTCAAAAATTTCCAACAGGGGCCATTGGGTGGTTAATTTTCATTCCAAAGTCCACCAAGTTCCTAAGTAGCAATTTAATTCAATCTGAAAACATTCACACCAATAATTCAAGATGGTTGTGATACCTGAAGTACATCTCATATTTCGAACACACTAGGTTATTTTAATGTTGAAATAAATGCAGTGGATTGTAAATAATTGCTATCAATGAGTCACATTAATGCCAAGATAGACACCCTTGTAGCACCATAATCATTGATAATAATAATAATAATAATAATAATAATAATAATAACAATAATAATAACAATAATAATAACAATAATAATAAAATAATAATAACAACAACAACAACAACAATAATAATAATAATAATAATAATAATAATAATAATAATAATAATGATAATAATAACAATAATAACAATAATAATAAAATAAATAACAGTAAAAGATGATATTAAAGGAATTGTTCTTTTTATTCTATATTTTTCAATGATGCTGTATACCATCATTTAGAACAGAAATATATAATTTTAGTTAAGATTTTCATCCTATTCACTTCTATAAATGACATGTCATCCATGTTGATAAATGACAGGGAAGATGATACAAATTGTATAAATACTTTTCTGTAACAAACAATTGTCCCTTATTGCTTATAATTATAATCTTATATGTAGTTCAATCTCACTGTACAACCAATTTTGAGGTCTCATTGAAAATGTATGTTGTGAAATAACAGTAGCACTTATGGCTGTAAAAAGAAACATTTCTTCAAGGATAAAATTAAGTATGGAGGCTTTTATCGTGTCTAACTAAATTGAGGTGCCTTAAAAATTGTCAGCCATTTACCATCTTCAGATTTATGATTTTAAGGGCAGGGGTTAAAAACTTCTTATAATTATTTTCATATTATGTCTATAAATGACTTCCCCAGCATAAAAATGTCAAGCCAGAACACCTAGTGCAGGAAAAGTGGGGCTAGAAGTCTTACTTGATAACTATAGTAGAAAGATGCACAAGAAAATATATATTACTGTGTACCACCTTAAATATCAATTTAATTGTGTACAACCACATATGCCAATAGTATTGTATACTACCTTATATAACAGAATTACTATGTACCACCTTGTATACCAGTATTACTGTGTACCACCTTATATACCAATATTACTGTGTACCACCTAATATACAAATATTACTGAAAACTACCTTAAATACCAACATTATTTTACACCACTGCATATACCAATATTATTGTGTACCACCTAATATACCAATATTACTTAAAACTACCTTAAATACCAACATTATTTTACACCACTGCATATACCAATATTATTGTGTACCACCTTAAATATCAATATCATTAAGTACCACCACATATGCCAATAGTATTGTAGAGTACCTTATATACCAGAATTACTATGTACCACCTTGTATACCAGTATTACTGTGTACCACCTTATATACCAATATTACTATGTACCACCTAATATAAGAATATTACTTAAAACTACCTTAAATACCAACATTATTTTACACCACTGCATATACCAATATTATTGTGTACCACCTTAAATATCAATATCATTGTGTACCACCACATATGCCAATAGTATTGTAGACTACCTTATATACCAGAATTACTATGTACCACCTTGTATACCAGTATTACTGTTTACCACCTTATATACCAATATTATTGTGTGCCAACTCCTATACAATATTGTGTACCGTGGCATATACCATTATTGTGTACCACTGCATATACCAATATTATTGTGTACCACCTTATATATCAATATCAGTGTACCACCACATATGCCAATAGTATTGTAGACTACCTTATATACCAGAATTACTATGTACCACCTTATATACCAATATTATTGTGTACCAACTCATATACAATATTGTGTACCACGGCATATACCATTATTGTGTACCACTGCATATACCAATATTATTGTGTACCACTGCATATACCAATATTATTGTGTACCACTGCATATACCAATATTATTGTGTACCACTGCATATACCAATATTATTGTGTACCACTGCATATACCAATAATATTTGTACCACTGCATATACCAATATTATTGTGTACCATTGCATATACCAATATTATTGTGGAACTCCTTATATACCACTATGTGAGTTCAAGTTCAATGTAGATGTCTAATGCTAACAAATGTAACAACCAAAAATAAGCAAAAGTCTTTTGATTTGTTTAAACTATTAAAATTGTTTACATTCTTTACAATGTAGTTTTAGCTGAGGAGTTTTATTGCCACATGCAAAATGAGTGGAAGATACTTGACAAATTCTTAATTATAATGAAGCTAGTGGGAAAGATAATTAGAAATAGGGAGAGCTTACTGGAAGAATCAAAAGTTCAAAGTGTACAAATCAACCAAACTAAGGCATGAGAGATATATATGTTCAGAAAGGTACCTTTGCAAAGAAAAGGAATTTGCTTATTTTTACCTATTTAAAGTAGTTATTAAAATTATTTGTAGATTATACTGCTAATGATGTAATCATTTGCAAACTAATGATAAAATGCTGGACATATTGTATTCAGTGTTAAAACCAAAAAATGATGGCATATTATTATAAATGTAGCCCTTTGGCAAATATACAAGTCTTGGAGGAAAGTTGAACATATTTACACTTACACTTGAGTTTTGTTTTGTAAGTACACTTGAGTTTTGTTCAAAAAATAAATTTTTTATATTAGAAAGGATATGAGATTGGAACACTATCCCTGTGGCATTGCAGCACCAACTGACAAAAGGAATCATGTGTGTATACATTACTATAAGAAATATAGTCTGGAAGTGATAGATTTTAATTGGTGGGGATATATGGGTTTAACTAACCTGATAGAGATCACAAAATATACTGTATTCTCAACTAATAACAGACTAATTATAACAATATCTGAATCAGAAGTCAGTAATACCCCTCCCCTCTCTTTATTGGAAAACTCCACAAAAAGGCACACAGCCTAAATCAAACAAGTTTACCGGATCAGCTTAATTTGATCTACTGAATCAAGGCAGAAGAGGTTTCCAACAGAATTATATTCATATAATGAGTGCCCCGCCCGGGGTAAACAATCAGCTCCCCCTTATTAATCTAACAGAAGCCAAGTATTCACTTAGGAAAAAGAATTTAAAACTTGCATTCAATTGCCAACTAAATGTTTTTTGTGCCAATTTAAACACAAACTAAATGGTTCAACAGCCCCCAGCCCCAGACGGCCTACTGGTTGAAAAACATTGAATTCAAAAGAGCATGCTACCTTGCTACCCGTTTAAATGGCACATAATACCTTGTACACTGTGTTCAAAAACTGGCTTGAATAGTATCAATGGAGGGCATAAGGCTTGATATTTAGTTGAACCAGCATGGATCAGTTAGTTCTTAAGTCGGGGTGTATCGAAGCTGTTGATAACATCCAAAGAAACCGTCTGATAAAACCTAAAGGGGAGTGCTTTAGTTAGCTCAATCTGGTGGTGTCCGTCAAGGGTACATTCATATACATTATCAGCAAGCTATCAACAATATTCAAAATCTGTGTTATCGTGGTTGATCTCGCAAAGCCTGGAAATTTTGAATGGAGATAGGTATTGCCTGTGCGGAATGTGTTTGCTATAAGATATGATAATACGGGTAGAGTTACTACAAAATATAATCAAATTGGCATATGAAACGTACAGTGAATGGAAGGCTGATATACCATACATACTTGCTTATAATTATAAGTCCAAATTCCAAACTGCACAGAGCCAGATCTGCCATTGCATAATGTGCAGACAGATCTGGGTCTATGCAGATTGTAAGGAGTAATCAGTAGAAATAACAAAATAGACCCTGATCAGCAGGTGCATTATGCAATGGCAGATCAGGGTCTATGTAGTTTGCAGTTGGAGTTGACTTATAAACGAGTATATACGGCATTAAGAATCAACCATGCACTGTGTTGAAAGATAGACCCTGATCTGTGAATACATTGTCATCATCTTATTGAAATGGATTTTTCTTTATTTTCATTTTGCAAACAATATCAACTGCATGTATTCAACATGACTGTCAATCTATTAACATGAAGCAATACATAATGTCTAACTGGCCATGATAAAACATGAACTGAAAACCAGTGCATACTAATCCTTGCAAAGTCTTGATTACATTAACTAAGACCACTACCTATATATACATAAATGAGAAACACCAAATTATTGAATGTGTATATAAAACAAAGCTAAATAATTCTAAAATTAATTTGATATAATTAATATTTGTGACAGGAAATTTCAAGCAAGAACTTGGAATTACATCTTTAGGTCGATGTGTTCAAATAAAACTTAGCAACATGAAAACCTTAAAGAATTACACCTTGTTACCGTATTTTGTGATGACATCATACAAGGTACCTTCATTCCTTTTGAAAATGTGTATATACTAGCCATTAATTATTTTGTAGATAGATCTCTTCAAAACATATCCACAAGGCAATAGCACAGTATTTAACTCTATACTTAAACAAGGCAATTCCAAAAATACAAAATAAACTGAATTATTACTACCATAGTCAACAAGCAAATTCAGTGAATTTGGTAAAAAAAAAAAAGTATGCATGATGAAATATGGCTGTGACCTTTGTGACAGTGCTGTATAGTTGTTATCACATGGACATGGAAAGTAACCAAGTTTCATGTCTCTATCTCACAGGGTATTAGAGTAAAAGTGCAGAAAAACTCTAACAGCTTTTAAGATATAAAACAGAAACCAAAGCAACCATGAAATATATACCTGTGATCTTGGCCTCGAAGATATGACCCAAAATGTGAAATTTAACACATATTCTAGTGACAACATACAAGTACACCTGATTTCATTCACATATCTTAAACAGCTCATAACTTGGAGTGCAAGGGAAAATGTTACTTGAAACCTAAAATATTGACCTGTGACCTTGACCTTGAAAATAGGACCCCAAATTTGGTACATGAAAAATATACCAAGTTTCATTCTATAATCTTAAATAGCTCTAATGTTCAAGAATGGAATGGAATGTATGAAGGAAAACTTTTTTAAAAAACTGACCTTTGACCTTGACCTTTAAAATAGGACCTCCAATCTGGTATGCAGCACACATGCTAATGATATGTACAAGTATACTAAGTTTCATCTCTTAATCTCATATGACTCAGATGTTATAGAGATGAAAGTGTCATGGAAAACTTAAAATACTGATCCATGAACTTGACCTTAAAGATATGACCCCTAATAGTAATGTATATAATAAATAGATATGATATGACAATATATAAGTGTACAAAGTTTCATTCCTAAAGTTGAATGGGTACGCAAGTTATAGAACATAAAGGAAAGTGTGATGGAAAACTTAAAATATTGACTTGTTACCTTCACCTTAAGATTGGACCAATAATGTAGTAGTATACAACACACCTTCTAATGATGGCATACAAGTACACCAAGTTTCATCCTGCAATCTCTAACAGCACTAAAGTTACAGACCAAAGTGAAAATTGTGATGGAAAACTGGAATTTTTAAGCTGTAACCATGACATTGAAGATATGATCCCTGACATGGTACATGATGCACCATCAAATAATGATGTACAAGTATACCAAGTTTCATCACTTAATCTTAAACAGCTCTAATGTTATAAAATGGAAAGGAAAGCGTGAAGGAAAAATTACAATATTGACCTGTGACCTTGACCTTGAAGACGGGATCCCTAATATGGATCAGAAAACACCTTCTAATGATGTTGAATAAGTATACCAAGTTTCATCCCTTACTCTCAAATGGCTTGACAGTTTTAGAGCAGAAAAGAAAGTGTGGCTGAAAACAGACAATATTGAACCATGACCTTGACCTTGAAGGTAGGATCCCCAATGTGGTATGTGATACACCTTCTTATGATAATGTACAAGTGTACCAAGTTTTACCTCTTAATCTCAAACACCTTTATGTGAAAATGAAAGAGTGATGGATGGATGTACAGATGGAAAGACGGATAGGCTAATGAAAACACTGATATGGTGTTCCCGTCTTTTCATGAAAATAGACAGAGGACAATTATAATAATTTGCATTTTTGTCAAATCCAAACAATTTTAAATCTAAACAAATGTGATCAACACTAGGAAAGTGCACCAATTTATTTAAATCGTGTTAGTAACTTGTATCTTTCAGACATAAAAAATTTGGACAGAACACAACTTTTTTTAAATGCACTTTTAATCTGGACAGGTATTTTATGTGTAGCCAACATTTAGCATCGACTGAAAGGAACAAAATCAAAATACAAACATATTAATCCATGGGCCCAATTTATGTTCGTGGTATCAGCAGGAAACTTATTATACAATGATATCATTGTAACACATTATGGAGGGAGATATTGGTGAACAATTCAAGTGGTATGGACTTCCATTTGATAAGTTCTCTGTTCTAAAGCTGGGGCTTCTTAATCAAACATACAAATGTATAAACAGGGGCTTATCATCCCCATTTCCCTAATCTTGCTCCTATCTTGCCTGGCTGAAGAAATTAAAATCCAGAGAGTTTCAGAGCTCTCACCCATTACTGTTGCTAGGAATGCTTGTGCAACCTAACTTCCCTGTTTTAAATGTTGCTGTGTTTCTAAAAGTTTAAACTATCATTATGACTGCTAGTCCAGGTATATAGAGGATGTTAGTAACTATTATAACTGGTCCTGATGTTGGACCTTGCAGTAGCATACTTGCCTAGCTATGAAATGTTCCGAGTTAGATCCACTGTTGAAGGTCTTGGTGTGGGTTACCATCTATACTTGTTTATAAGTCAAGTACAATTGCAAATAACACAAACCTTGATCTGCCACCGCATAATGCACTGGCAGATCAGAATCTATGCTGTTTGTTCTACTGATTACTCCTAATAAACTGCATAGACCCAGATCTGCAGGCACATTAAGCAACAACAGATCTGGGTCTGTGCAGTCTACAGTTGGACTCGACTTACAAGCGAGTATACACGGTAATTATTCACTGTATTTTATAACAAGTATGAACTCACATCACAAAACAAAATTGAATTTGATGTCAAATTTACAGGTAAAGTTCATTAATTTTCATATCAAACAAGTCACAAGCACAATTTTTACAGGGCAGTACCGTATTTCGGTGTGTATAACACGCAGTTTTTTCACCTAATTTTATTATATTAAGTCGGGGTGCGCGTTATATACAAGGACTATAAAAAAAATAGCCTTTGATGCAATAGATTGAACTCCATCAACTAGACGAACCTTTAAAGGACCCTTTTAAGGGCCAACCATAAAATCGGAAAGATACAATTTCAATATTGCCACTGTTTCATTCACTATCCAAAATGATCGACTGTTGTTGCACTATGAAAACGGAGCGAAATACCGGTAGTCACGATTTTAAAATGTATTATATCACATGCGCGTTATATGGCAGAACTACGTTTTTTCCACTCATTTCGGGTCGAAAATCGGGGTGCGCATTATACACACCAAAATACGGTAGCTTTAAAATTATTATTATTTATTTATTTTTTTCATTACTGCTGCCTTAATTGGGTCAAAGTATATTGTGACACAGATGCAGAACTTCACTACAGATGTGTGTTGATAATGCCCAAGTCAGAATGTCTTTGATTTTAAAATTACTAAGTAACATATACCTCATATGAAGAACTATCAAATAGTACACAGCGCATATTGTAAAGGGAGATAACCTTATCAAAAACTGTCTCAAGCTAAACCCACCAATAATTTTTAAGAATCCTTTTCTTTGTACTTATCACTCTACTTTGTTTTGTTACTCCATAATTTTGTGTTATTAAACCATCAAATGAAAAATAACCTATGGTGTTTGGAAAACTATGTCAAAGTAATTACTAGTAATTTATGCTGGGTCAAAGTATTTTTGACTCGGGTGCAAATTATATGAACTTCAGGTGTGTGAGTATATCATTTATGTGTGATCTGTTTCTTAGTAAGGATAAACTGAAACTAAATCAAAAGACTTTTTTCTTTTAAACCAGAAATACACAAACTTTCTCCTCCATAAATGTTCTGTTTTAATTTTTGCATTACCACAGGTAAGTGTCAAACAACAAGCTGCATATGTTTTTGCATGCAAATATCAGCTATGGAAGTTTCAAATTTCAAGTGGTAAAATGACAAAACCAAAATGACAAGTCTCTATCAAATTTCAAGTGGTAAAATGCCCCCGCCCCCCCCAAATGACAAATCTCTATCAAATTTCAGTGGTAAAATAACACAAAAAATGACAAGTCTATATCAAATTTCAAGTAGTAAAATGACAAGTCTCTATCAAATATTTAAAGTAGTACAATGACAAAAATGACAAGTCTCTAGCAAATTTCAAGTGGTAAAATGACAAAACAATAACAAATCTCTATCAAATTTCACGTGATAAGAAACAAAACAAAAATGACAAATCTCCAGCAAATTTCAGAAAATGGTATTCAGAACAAAGACAATATCAATCTGGTTAAATGTGTAATTAATTTTTTCAAAAATCCTTTTAATTTAATTTTGTTCCAAATTCTTGGTAGACTAAAGCAAAGTGTCTCCTGAAGTGCAAGTTGTGCTTAATCACAGGTTAAAATACATGGCATATATTAATTAATATTTGTTCCTCCTTTTTGTTCAAATCATTGTTTTTTTAGTTATTGTGACAGGCAAAGACAATTTTTCTAGTTCTTACTGTACATGCCATGCCCTTACATGACCATGCTTCTTTACAGGTAAGCACCAGTTGTTTGTATACCGATAGCACTCAACGGGTAAGCAATTTAGGACACCCCTATTGATTAAGATTATTTGTTGTGGGTTGCCTAACCAAAGTTACCTAGAAAGGTATCAGGAATTTTGGCGCTCAGTCACCACTATGTATGTAATGTCCCAGTTTGACCCTACCAGGACTGGGTTACAATTGAAAGTCCAAACTTTCAGAAACTTTCTGAAAGCCTTTTGTGTTATAATATATACACTTAAGTTGACCTAGGGTAAAGATGCATGTATGTATGATATTGCGATCATATCAAATTTATGTCTATTTCAATGGCATTCTTTGAACTAGACTGAGGGAGATATGCAAAAAAAGATTGGTTTGGACTTGCAATTCTTTTAATTGCATTAATATCGATTAATATTGTTGCTTCATTTAAAATCTAATTGTAAATTATTGCACATAACATTTAATCTGGACTAAAACTAAACATTTTGACTCATTTAAGTTTATTGTGCATATTTACAACCAAAAATATCTTCAAGTTCATCAGTTGCATTTATTTATTTTTATATTTACTAATACGAGTGTGCCAGATTTTAAAATATTTAAATTAGACCTATCTCCCACGAATGCATGGTCAGTACCTTTCTTTGGTACAAGTTTTAGCATCCGTGGGTTTGTGCAATACAAAATTTGGAGGTATTTAGTCCTGTGCGGGCTATTTTATTTTCAACTGTTTTCATATTTTAATTACTGTAAAATCTGAACATCCTTTGCTGCATCGTAGCACTTTTTTCCAACTTCCAGAAAAAACACCAGTGATATGACTCATATAAACTTGCATCAAATTTGCCAGTTACCAAGATGTCCAAGAAAAAGTAAAGGACATTTCTGCATATCACAGACATTGCACTTAAGTTTATATTTTTACGTCACCTATACTTTAACATTCATTTGTTTCTAACATCCCCTGCCATCTGCATATTTTGTGATCATCCTGTTTGGGTGAAACAATTTAAAAGAATTGTTAAAACCTGGAAGTGTTCTTTAGAAACTAATGTATGTTATACATATTCTGTAAACAGGACATTGTTTGGGATGATTCAAGGACCATAAGCTGAATTTAGTTAGATTTGGTGTTTTATGTCACACCATCATAAGCAGGTTATTTAGTGCAAAGGCAAGTGGAGCAAACTGTCTTGTTCAAGGACACACCACAGATACCGACCTGGGCTAATCTGATGGTGGGATTCAAACCCACACCCTTTTGGTCAAGAGTCCAGCATGCTAACCACTGAGCCAACATGGCTCCTATGCTGAATGTCACCTAGGTGTCCTAGTATCAATATACCTCTGGAAACAAGGAAAAAAAGGCAGAATACTATGGCAATAAGGAATTGTAAAGTTAACAGTACTTAAAATAAATAAATTATATTTTCTTATTTTCTTATGAGCTGTATGAAACTTGCAATCAACTAGTAATAATAAAAACTTTTTTTTTTTCGAGGAAGTTTATAGTAATTCTTTCCCCATTAAGAATTGTTGGAAACATTTCAATACAGGGGTGACAATGTCTATTTTAAATCTATTACAACATGATATGCTCAATTTACGTAAATTCCATTAAATGTGACCAATTGTGGGTTGGTTTCATTTGAAAGTTACACACAACTTGGGTGGTGAACTTCAAAATTCTTTCATTTCTTTCAGAGTGGGAGGAGGTTAGTGGTACTTCAAAAAGCAAGCAGTGAAGCCCTTTTTATTGCATTAGGAGGACTAATAATGGGGTTACATTATGCTGATCTGCTGCCATGGGTTATTGCAAATAATACTACAGCACACACTCAGTTTCTGTTCAAATACTCGTTCTTTGTTGAACATTAAAGATAGTTCTTTACCGTCTCCAATGCTAATTTCTGTCGAATACTAGGAAGAGTGCTTCAAATAAATATTTCTTAAATGCGAGTGAACTTTCAAGGACATTATAAATGCTACAAAAATAAAAATGATTTTAAAAAAATCAATCATAAAATGGCCACCATGAAGGTATTTAAATTTTCTACTTAACTGATACGTAATTTATATTTATTGAAAAGATCTTCAAGTCTAAAAAAGTCATTCATTATATGCATATATTTGGTGGGAAATATAACTAATTCCACAAGTTCTCTTGGGATCTGAGCACTGATATGTTTTTGAAAGGACCTAATAAAAACATCCTTATTGTATTTGTAAACTTCTAAAGACAATGAATGTGATTATGCACACGACTGCATAATTACCAGGCATACTGTGTGGTTAAACTTGAAGCTGAATTTAGCTGTTTATTTAAATTGACTGTTATACAGTTTAGGAAGAACTTAATATTTTAAATTTTGTAGGGTTCACTCACTATCTCAGCTATTTATCTGTATCTGTCCTGGTCTGAAAAATTTTGCTCAAATCTTTTATCATTTAGCTTGACATATCCATTGATTCAAAGAATTTCTATAGATTTTTGGTTAATGCTCAAAGCCAAATCCATGTGAACTACTTAAGCATGCAGTCTGATTAAGGATTTTCAAAACTGGATTGGAAGTGACCAACCTAGCGTGAAATGTTTTTTGTGACCCGTTAAATCTCCTTTACTGTTGCTGTTTAACAGCTATGAAATATGATAACAAGAATCCACCAGTCTTAACTAGTAAAACTGAAATGTATCAAATGAAATGTGTAATTTAGCTCATCTGACACATCATCAGAGTGGTGTGATTGGAATTCATCTGAAACATCATCAGAGTGGTGTGATTGGAATTCATCTGAAACATCATCAGAGTGGTGTGATTGGAATTCATCTGAAACATCATCAGTGATGTGATTGGAATTCATCTGAAACATCATCAGTGGTGTGATTGGAATTCATCTGATTTTATCCTCATGTTAGAATGTTTGGAGGGCCAAGAAAGATGTATCACATTATATCCAATGAATGGGGTCAATCAATTACACCACCTGACAGATAGGGCAATGACTTCAAAACAAAAGAGAGCATCATTTTTCTATTCATCATTTCAGTCTTAATATGGAGGGTGGCCATATGATATCTGATAACTATATACATGGAGGTTGCTTGTTTATCTTAATATCCTGAGTGTAAAGAAGGTTATCATCAGATATTATATATATAAAAACTGTAGCTAACATTAAATTCTTTAATTAAAAATATATGCCGTATATACATGTACTCTCATATAAGCCAGGTCCAAATGCAAACAACACAGACCTTGATCTGTTGTCACATAATGCGCCGGCAGATCAGGGTCTATGTTGTTTGTTCTACTGATTAGTCCTCACAAACTGCATAGACCCAGATCTGTCAGTGCATTATGCGATGGCAGATCTGAGTCCATGCAGTTTGCAGCTGGTATCGGTTTATATGCGAGTATATACGGTATACAATGTACTGAAAGGCCTCCACTGAGGCCTCAAGGATGTTGAATAGGCCTGATGAACCCTGCTGCTTGTCTTAAGAGACAACTAATGGAGGAAACATTCCAAATCAGTAGGTCTTAGACATTTTGAAAGAATGAGGTGCATATACAGATGTTTTGACCTTGTAGTTTATGGATTTTACCCTATTTTGCATTTGTCTTCATTCTGTATGCCTTTTTTAGTTTTTGCAGCATTGTTGCATTTTGTCTTTTGTCTCATGATGCATGTTAGCTCTTGGTTGAAGGGTTTTTATCTTCCTGTGGATTTTGGCTAGGTTTTTGGGTTCCAAGATTTTGCTATGAAACTTCTGAGCATTATATAGACAGGATTGTGCTGTCAAACACTATGCATAAATATATATGTACTGAAATGTCAAACATTTCGGTATTGCTAAAAAGTTTGTAATGGTCTAGAGACCATACAAATTAGTCACAATGTCATGATTCATTTGTGAAGTTGGCTCTGTATGTGTCAGATCTGACTGATGAATCTTGTGTACTTTGTGATGGAAAATAGAATTTGTATAACTCAATCATAATTCGATCTAAGGAGAATGTAAAAATAAGATTCTTGCCAATATGGGATCTCTTTTGGGTGTTAGGAGTGAGATCCCTTTTGTTGTCAAAAGAGGGATCCCATTGCATCAGAAACTGGATCTTGTTCAATTGATCTTTTTATTTCAGTACTGGGATCACTTTTTGGTGTCAACAGTGGGATGACATTTGTTGTCAGGTGTGGTTGATGACTTTATGGTTTTTAGAATTGAAATATACATTGGACTAAAAGTTCAGACTGGTTCACAAGTGTGGTATTTATTATCAGCACAAACATGGTCATTTACATCTTCTGAAAAGTACCCACAGCCTTAAGAGAAAAAAAAATCACAGAGAGAAGCTCCAAATGCCATATTGGATCTTTAAATCTACATCTGCCACCCTGTTCATCATTTCATGTATACGGATTGAAATTCGAGATGTAATGATTCACTGATGCATATCGGTATTTTAATATTTTCTCTGCCAAAGCATGTATTGGCTGAAGTCAGTAATTTCTGACTCACCGAGATGCAATACATCGAAACTGAGATGATGTATCAATACAACTCATAAAATATGCATCACAATACATGTAAGAAATATAAGAAATATTACAAAAAAAGCGGCATAATTATTTCCTCTTTCCCTATGAACACAGAATTATGTATCATCAGAGTAATGATAATCAGTCAGCATATCCAAATAACGTTAAACATGGTATAAGAGTGTGTCATTGTGCAGAGTACGACCCGATCTTTGAAGATTATGTATCATTCTAGCATCTGGAAATTTCCACTAGTCTTGGTCACCAATACATTTTCCAATTGGCTGCATTATCATGTGTATTGCATGTAAAGTTCAGATTCGAAATGCACATTATGCCCAAGTCAGCAACCCAATACGTATCATTATACATGACGTATTGATAAAACTCATAAAATATGCATCACAAATTACAGGTATTAAAAGTAGGTAAAAGTTCATTTACCATGTACATGTATTATGATTCATATCACACCACTGACTTCAAGATGATGTACAGGTCTAATAGAAAATAATGGTACTATGTACAGGTCTAACAGAAAATAATGGTACTATGTACAGGTCTAATAGAAAATAATGGTACTATGTACAGGTATTATGATTCATATCACACCACTGACTTCAAGATGATGTACAGGTCTAATAGAAAATAATGGTACTATGTACAGGTCTAACAGAAAATAATGGTACTATGTACAGGTCTAATAGAAAATAATGGTACTATGTACAGGTCTAATAGAAAATAATGGTACTATGTACAGGTCTAATAGAAAATAATGGTACTATGTACAGGTCTAATAGAAAATAATGGTACTATGTACAGGTCTAACAGAAAATAATGGTACTATGTACAGGTCTAACAGAAAATAATGGTACTATGTACAGGTCTAACAGAAAATAATGGTACTATGTACAGGTCTAATAGAAAATAATGGTACTATGTACAGGTCTAACAGAAAATAATGGTACTATGTACAGGACTGGATAAGCTTCAACAAGTCCAGTTTGTTGGAATATTAATTTCTACTGATTCAAAAGCCAAAGTAATAACATATATCCCTTTCCAGAATTCAAACATCTTTAGTTCAGAGAAAGGTTCAATTAATTTACTGTACAGGCTGTCTGAAAAACAGGTCCAAGATATTATCTTACCTGTTTCACTGTTATTATCTGCAATCTGTGATGAACATGTATTTGATTGACTAGTGGTAACTGGAGTATCCCCTGATCTTGATGATTGTGTATCATCTTGCTGATTGAAATTCAAATTTTGTGAAGGTGGTCTCTGAAATATGCAAAAGATAGAGGAGTCACATTTGGTCAAGCAAATATTAGATGAAAAGAGAAATCAAGCAAATATTAGATGGAAAAAGAAACTGAAAGTACTCATACATGTATAAGATACATAGATACATAAGGGAAATTTTAAGCAAGAGAATCACATATATAAATGTTGTCTTTAAGCACTAAAGCACACAAATTACAAGTATTAAGAAGTACATAAAAGTCACTTTCTCTCATGTTTCCTCATGATGAAATGAATGTGTGATGAAACAGAAAGCAGATATCAATTATTTACTAAACAATTCAAGCTGAAAGAATTGATTTTTGTTGTTTTTAGCCTTTGAGTTTTTTTTTTCTAAAACCTGTCCCTCACGAAGAAATACATCCTGAAATAATTTGTAATGTTCGCAATCATAGGGATTTATTTAACATAGAAGTGAATGTATTCTTTAACATGTTTGATTTTTTGTTTTCAATTAGAAATTAACATTCAGTGATGTCATGACAATCCGATCACAAGTAAGTGTTTAATTATTGATGCAAGACACAGGCAAAAATCCACTACATAGTGAATTTTTGCTTGTGGATTGCAACTATAGTGCTAACTATTCCTCTAGAAAATTTGAAGTACTGTAATCAATGTGTCATTCTAAATTTTGCCTTGTATGTGATGAAAATGGTGCCTTTCTTGCTGACTAATTTCAAAATGAAGCTAGGCTGAAAAGCTGAAAAATGATTTTCATGTCACTGAAGTGTTATGTTTTAATTCTGGTCTGGGTCATATCTTTTTCGATGTTAATTACTGGGTCATTTAAGAGGATGATGAAATAATCTATAATACAATATGCCTATTGCTGGACAAGAGTCCATTCTTGAAACCAACAACATAATTGAATCTGGGACTTTGTTATGCAAGCCCATTGTTTGAAATGTACAATATTGACATATCAATTTCACTAGCCTGTGCAATCAGTTTTGGTTAGAGAAATAGTCCATCCCAAAAATAAATTTGTTTTTATACACAGCAAACAAAAACTCTCTAGCATCAGATGTTTTCACAAGCCAGTAAAAATCATTCTTGGATTTGCAACTGATACATTTTTTTTCTTTCCGTTTAAACCTTTTCCATTTACATATTCCACAAAATGTACACACCAGAATATTCAAGAACTGAAATCAACAGAATTGGAAGTATTAATCATTCTAGATGATTTCAATCAATATTTGATGTAATTAGATGATAAGGAAAGAAGATTCAATTTGTTTATGGCTGTCCAGGTGTTACTCAAGGGCCATAAATTTTAATGTAAATATTTATAAAGGGCAGATGGTCTCTACTGAATTAGTATATTCAGGACATTTAATGGTGCCAAAAATGTGACAAAGAAACTCAACATGCAAATCAATGTTGTCATACATTTTGCTTTCATATAATTGTATATTTGAAATGTGATATATTAGAGATATTCAATTCAGCTTGAAGAGACAACATTAACATTTCAATCGTGTGACTGAACTTGGCTTTAAATGTGAAAGATTTTCAATTGAAAATCATGCTTTATTGGACCTAAAATGGTTATAGAGTTGTATTTCACTTTTATTAATGATGTGAAAATGATGTATTTCCATGATGAGAATGGCAGTTAAGGTAAGGTGTGCAATGTACATGTAGGTATCAAGAAACTGACATCTTTTATTTGCTAGTTTCAGTGATACAACACATTCAAAACCTAGTCAAAATTAACATTTTTTTTACCAGAATGTGTGATTAGAAAAGACAGGATTGAGTACTGAGTGTCACTTAAGTGCTGTTCAAAAGACAGGACTGAGTAGCAAGTGTCATTTAAGTGGTGTTCAAAAGATGGTCTGAGTAGTGAGGGTCACTTAAATGATGTTCAAAAGGAGGACAGAGTAGTGAAGGTCACTTAAATGGTGTTCAAAAGACAGGACAGGGTGGTGAGTGTCACTTAAGTGGTATTCAAAAGAAGGACAGTAGTGAGTGTCACTTAAGTGTTCAAAACACAGGACAGGATAATAAGAGTCACTTAAGTGGTGTTCACAAGACAGGACCGGAAAGCGAGGGTCACTTAAGTGGTGTTCAAAAGAAAGACTGGGCAGCGGGGGTCACTTAAGCGGTGTTCAAAAGATGGAACCAGGTGGTGAGTCACTGAAATGGTGTTCAAAAGACAGGACCAGGTAGCGATGGTCACTTAAGTGGTGTTCAATGACAGGACTGGGCAGTGAGGGTCACTTAAGTGATGTTCAAAAGACAGGACTGAATAGTAAGGGTCACTTAAGTGGTGTCCAAAAGACAGGACTGGGTAGTGAGGGTCACTTAAGTGGTGTTCAAAGGACAGGACTGAATAGTAAGGGCCACTTAAGTAGTGTTCAAAAGACAGGACTGAATAGTAAGGGTCACATAAGTGGTGTTCAAAAAGTACCAAATTATTTGTTTGGATCTGACCACAGTTCAATGCATTAGAGTTTGGACTGCAAGATGTTACTCTTTCTACATTTTGTAGGTAATTATTTGAAGACAAAATAAGAACATCATTGTCTTACATTACTATCCTGTGAATATTTGCTCAAAATATTATCCACTGAAATTAATACACCACTATAAGTTTCAAGCATAATTTAACTGATATGTAATTAAGCCACGTGATTTACATGCAGTCTCTGATTACAAGATTTCTTTTAGCAAGAAGGAAACGTGAAGAAAGTGTATGAACATTTACACATTCTTACTATGAGAAAGATATATAAATTGACAATAATATCAATTGTGCACATCTGTGTAACATACAAACTTTTGAAGTGAAAATCAATAAAAACCTGATACCATCAAGGGGAGAGTCTGATTTACATAAATGCAAATGAGCTGGATAACGTGTCCCATTTTTACAATGGTGCATCATTATAGGTTACTAGATTTGTATGGCAAAATATAGACAAATTTTTTTCTGAGTGATACTACATGACATAATGAGTGCAGTATTGCTCTGATGCAAAAATTTCTGATCCTGAGGGCGGAATTTTCCAATCTCACACTGATGCATGGTGAAGGATTATTTTTCTCACAAGGTGCTCCATTCATACAGACAAACTATAAAAGGACAAAATATTAATTAAAAATTTTTGAACATTTAGAAAGAGCATAAATGGTTTGGTACACACCAAAACATTTGGTGTAAACTTTGAAATCTAGGTAGAATGCAGATAGACAAGTTATTTACTGAAATTAAAGCAACAGAGAAAGAGCAGGCAATGGTGACATTAAATAAGTGTTGATGTCGTAAAACCAAATCATAGTGGCAAAGGGTCAATCACAACACTATTTTAATGTCATGTGATGTAAGACATTAGTCATATGATGAAAGACAAAGATGTTGTTCACTGTGTATATTTTACCTATTTCATATCAGAATTCACTCTAGTAGTGTATTGGTGTCATATAGCAAAATTCCACTCAAGGGTCCAAATGGGAAGGGTGGGGACAGGTGGGGGGGGGGGAGGCCTGGGTGGCTGAGTGGTCTAAGGTGCTCACATTTCCCTCTGTATGCATGGGTTCGAGTCTCGGCTTGGCCAACATGGGTAGGTGAGAAAGCAGGTCGGTGGTTCTTCTTCCACCAAATATACTGGCCGCCATGTATAGCCTATCATGTGCGGAAAAATGGCATTAAAACCCACAAAACCACATTTGTGGGCAGGAAAGAACCTCTACCAAGTTCCTATACACAAATTCTGATTTATCACATCAGACATACACCCACATCATTATCTCACATACCACATGTATAGGGAAGAGATATTTTTCATCATTATTTTATTCTGGAAAACACGATCAAAGGATCAATGTAATGAAGTTCTAGGTAGTGGCGGAGCTGTTGGAATGTGAGAAAGTTGTAATTTTTCCCCGTGTCTTGCCACATATGAAAACAAACCCTGTGTTATCAGTTATTCTATCAATATTCCTGATATAATTGCTAGCTGGTGTACATTTTAAGTGCAATCATTTTTTGTTATCAGAACATCTAAAGTTTGTAACTTGCAATTTTGTTTTCCTTTTCAGATTTTCAAATGACCCAAACACAGCCCACTCTAATATCCTAATTTCCTCTGTGTATGTGAAAGGATGTGTATTTCTAATGCCCTATCCTGGATAAACACACTCATGTAACTGGTAGCACACTGTACGGAAGCACGCAACTTTGATCACTCTGAAACAATGGGCAGTGGCCAATATTTTCCTTGGCTACAGAGCATAGCAGCTGCTGGATCAATTGAATATTGATGTGTTGGTTTTACTTAATTGTAATAGACAATTTATACATTCTTATCTCTACCCGATTATGTGCGATTATTGAAGGCATAATTGACCAAGCACATTTAAGCCCAGCAGATAAAGACTCCAAAGAAGGGGAAAATAAACAAATATGGTTAATTGATTTTTACTGTAGTGCTCTGAAACCAGACACCAAGCATTTGGTGATTTGTTGATAATATTCAATGATCAGCACCAGTAGGAAAATCTATACAACATAATGGCAAAGTTTTGCAATCTGGACCCAGAATAGTGATTGGGATCTGTGGAAATTCTGGACTTTTAACATAAAATTGACCACTTGGGACAATAGAAGATACAAAAGTCACAGCAGGCTGTGTGACCATATTAACTCTTGCAATGGCTCATTCTTCATCATCTCGATTTATATATGCATTTAAACTATTCAGACCATATATGTCCGAAAAAAACCCATTAGCAATGCCATATGCACGTATAGCACCTATATATTGTGCAGCATGAGAAACCCTGTGTCAGTGACAAAACCTTTGTCATTACAAATGCAATAGCTATTGCATCAGCAAAGCAAACAATGTGACGAAAAACATGAAACTTCAAAACCTGCAATGCTTATTCCAATTTCAATCCCAAATCCTCAATTCCTTTTTATATATTTATATCATTCAACTCTTTAAAGCCTTTCATAATCTTTTTCTTAAAGTCAGCTTTATGTCAAATTCTTCTTTACATTTATAAAAAAAAAACAATATATCCCTAAATCCCCATTTACTAAAATGCATCAACCCCCTTTCCTGAATCAGCACTTCATTTCCACCCCTGAACAGTCCCCCACCCGCACCCCCCAACAAGGATGATGCAAAAGTTTTGGAAAACATACCTACATAACCAGACACCAATCATGTGAACTCATTGGGACAATCCATTTTAACATGTTTTGCTCTACCCCAGCTAACCCACAGGCCAGTGAAAATGGAATTTTGAAATTGCTCCCTTTCCTATCTTGTCGGCAGACTATCATAAAGAGATTATTGCGGCTTCACAGTTTATGATGATAAGCTACGTAAGACCTGAATTCTTTGTGATCTCTACCTGCACGTTAACGCTGACCTTTGCTAGAATGCACTATTATGGGAAGGTTGGCACAGGAAGTGGGATATTTAGATGGTCCCACACTTACACAGGGCAAAAGTTTATCAAAAAATCAAACTGAAATCGTCCTGTCACCTAGCTTAATAATGTTAAATCATCCTCTTCAAAAATATGTGGACCTCTGACAAAATTGATGACCCAAGAAAATATCTTTGAAAGTTTTCAGTAGTAGTGCCTGCGTAAGAGTATAGCCATTTATTAACTGTATACAGTCATTGCAGCTTACAAAAATTGATATTTTGATCCTAAAGCTAAACTGTATTGACATTAAAAGAGCTTGAATTGGATGGTTTAAGATGAAAAATCACTTTCTAACTGACATCTAACTCTTGATACAGAACAAAAATTGCTACGTCTTTTTTATATGGGAAAAATACTGAAGTTAGATACAACAGAACCTCATTTAGCCAAATTCTTGGAATACAAAAGAAAAAAATACAGTTTGGGTCACACTAAATCAGAGCTCTCTGTATAAGGGACCAACCATTTAATTTTTCAAGGGGGGGGGGGGCAGGGGGATTTTCTTTCTGAATAAGATATTTTTTTTATTATTCTTTTACATCAAGATAATTTCTTTTTCAACTAAAATGATGGATAGAATAAGGTCTCTTCCTCTATAAATCAGAGTAAAAGATTTTTTTGGGAAACATTTTAGGTGCTAAAATAGTTTTAGAAAAAACATTCACAGGCCCCCACTCTGCCAATTAAATGGTTGGACCCAAAGTCCTTCCAGCACCATATGCTAATCTTGGATCATCAGTGTTCTTTTGGACCATCAATAACTAGCCTGTGCATCCTTTTAAACCTCAACAAAAAGTCTTATACCATCAGTGTTTTAAGTCGGTGCATTCTGTGGACCCCCAATAAGACTGTATATCCTGTGAACCCCCTTCCCACCCACCCTCTTCCAATAACCAGTACTGGACATTCCATTTTCTGAAACCGAATCCTGTGGATGAATATGGTCCTACATTTTCCATAACTGGTTGTACAAAAAAAAAATCCCAAATTGGCAAGAAATAAAATATTTCAAAAAGTGAAGAAGATAATGTGAAAATTCAAATAAAATAAAAAAAATAGTTGATATAATTAATAAGATTTACTATGATGGAAGTTTTATTGATCTTCCTTGAATGTAATGATTTTACATCCACTATTGGACTCCCTTTGTTCCCACCTTTTTCTATAAGGACCTTCAATTTCTGCAATTTGTTCGGACTGATCAGTACATCAAACAACAAAGACTCTGATCTGCCCAAATATGCAATGGTAGATCAGGGTCTACGTTGTTTGTAGTTGGATCTGACTTTTCAGTGAGAATATATGGTATTGTCAAGTCATGGTTTTTTATACTTTGTTGACTATCTTAAAGAAAGCTGTTAATGAGAATTCATCCACTGTGACTTTCGCTGGTAGACCAGCTTTCAAATTCATCATTTCTCATGGTACACAAAAAAATACTTTTCATACAATCTGCCATTATCACAAATGTTCAATAAGATTTGGTGCTTTCCTTTCTTAATACACAAATTTCAAATTGCTGGATGTTGGGAATTTGATTGCAGTGGAAACTCTTCAAAGTGATAAGACCAGAAAAAAATCTCAATATGTCTCTGTGGCGGACAGATTACGGCATCTTTTTCCATTATATGTAAAATCCACATTATTGAGATTCACCAATCAATACAGTCTTAGCATCAACCAATCTTCGGAAATGGTCCTGCATTTATTGTGGTCGATTGTGTGAGTCTAACTCCAAATTAACTTGACCCCCAGCACAAAAACTGATCAGAAATAGTAATATGTTTCAACAAGCCCGTGAAAAATTGAAGAGATACGAATCAGGGAAGAAATCATAATTACGTCTTCTCTCTGAAACTGGCGAAATTAAACCAACAGAATCAGTGTCATCCATGCTGTTGCTGGTATTTTAAGAGAGAAAAAGGAGGTCCAGTATCACAGGACCTAACAACGATGGCCCAAGCCTCAATCAAATAGTTTTAAAGCCCATTTAAGTGCAAAATTGCTTTCCATTGCAAAACTGATCCCTGAAATTTGTCAGAAATGAAATATGGAGGAGGATGATATGAAAGTCAATTTTGACAACCATGGTAGGATTTTAGTATTAGCTTTCAGGTTAGATGCCACTACATGATCAAGATATCATTTTAACATTATACTTGGCAGCTTTTTATTCTTCAATATAAGGCAAATAAACTCTCAAATCCATTGTGAAATATAAACAGAAGCATGGAAAGTATGACTTGATTTAACTGAAACAACTGGCTAACTATTTAATGGGATTAGTCCAGGGCCATAACAAGAGGCCAGCAAAAGCAAATAAATTGTTGACCATCACAATTTCATTGTTGCACCTTGAGCGAGTCTGGGGATATTTTCACTCTCCTGTCAGACAGTGTCCCCTAAATTTAACAAATCCCCATATCTTGATCATTTTAGTGGGACAGAGGTACATAAAATGTCCCCTTGATAGCTCAACCGAGGTGCAACACTGCAATTTTAACGCATTTTTGTTCGAATCTTGTGCACCTTGGGTATTTTATTTTATGCCGTCATTTTAGCCGCTATGTGACCTCTGATGATAGAAAAATATTTCCGTACCTTTATATGTCACAGCTTAAATTAGAAAACCCTATTTCCGAAGCCATTTTGAATGCAAGGGAGAAATAAACCCATGGTAATATGTTGATGATCAATAAAATAATACAAAAATTGTTCTGTACCTGTAAGTCATTTCTGGTATATCTAAATCAAAATGTTAAACCTAACATTATTTATTGTATCTTATTTTCCACTGCTTCTATCTGATTCATAATCTGATATACAAGCTTACAGATAAAAAGTCTCTTCATATCCAAGATTCTTTCATATCTTTGCCATTTTCTCAAATTTCCGATTGTAAAGTTCTGCTATTATTTTTTCTCTTTTAAATATTGATTTTCTATTTTACAAATTTTATTTAAAGATCGTAAGATTGACATGTTTATATATAAGAACAGATCTACATTAAAATTTAAGAAAATTAAAGGCAAATACGAAGTTTTCAGTGTGCTGTACAGAACTCATTTACATTTCAAATATACACCAGCTATCTTGTCAATGTTGTGTTGAAATCTGAGAATTCTGAAGTAAAATGCATTTGTAAGTAGATCAATATTGTAAAGTATTGAATGTTAATGGTACTGAATTATTTATATTCCACATTGAGTTATTTCAAAGCATATGTCTAATTCCATTCTATCAACTTGGATCATCATGCAGGTGAAATGAGACATATACGAGTGCTGACATGTTTTGAAAGAATTAGCATGGACAAGTCAGGGAGCATGGACAAGTCAGGGAGCATGGACAAGTCCGGGGAATACATACTGCATAACAGTTTACTGTCTGTGCATGTTACATCACATACTTTATATAAAATCTACAATAGATTTATACTATACAACACATGTGAACACACAAGAATTGAGTAATAGACTAAACAGGTTCCTTTGTAACCTGGCCTCCTCTATACAGACTGGTCAACAAACTGGTCACACATTATTGGTCCCAAAAAGGCCTTTATAATGGTCATCCCTCCTCTATACAGACTGGCCAAACATTTTAGTCCCAAAAAGGCCTTTATAATGGTCATCCCTCCTCTATACAGACTGGCCAAACATTTTAGTCCCAAAAAGGCCTTTATAATGGTCATCCCTCCTCTATACAGACTGGCCAAACATTTTAGTCCCAAAAAGATCTTTATAATAGTAATCCCTCCTCTATACAGCCTGGCCAAACATTTTAGTCCCAAAAAGGCCTTTATAATGGTAATCCCTCCTCTATACAGACTGGCCAAACATTTTAGTCCCAAAAAGGCCTTTATAATGGTAATCCCTCCTCTATACAGACTGGCCAAACATTTTAGTCCCAAAAAGGCCTTTATAATGGTAAATAAACCTCTATAAACCGACCAACTCAGTAAAACAGCCAGAATGTTTGGTCCTAACAATGTCTGGTATAGGGAAGTTTCTGTGTAATAACATTTAACACTCATTTTATAATCATGTGTTCCATTCTATGATTTAGCACATGTTAAAAAGAAAGTAACTGCTGCCCAGCAACGATTGGTGTCTTCCCCCTAGCTCTCTGGTATCATTCACCTTTAATACCACTTGTATGACTAAAATTGTCATCTGAAATACTGAATATAAACTGTAGAGCCTAAGTACTTTTTGTATAATGCTGAAACAATTCTGTTTTGGATAGATTTGAATTGAAAGTCATCTGGCTTGAAAATATAATAAACACCAGGGATTTTCATATCATTTTTGGAGTGGGAAAATCTGTGCATAAACAAGCTAAATTGTGACTTTTCAGAATAAAAGAAATACAAGACGGCGCGTGTATTAGAGAACTAAGCAAAGCACATCTGAATGCAAAAAAAACAGAAGGTAAGCACTCATTCGCAACTTACAGGACAATCACACGGATCATACCTCAAATAACTGCCATTCTGACTACTTCAGCTATTTACGAATTTAGGATTGATTGAGATCTTACAAATGATTGAACTATTTTTTTTCTTCTTAATTTGTAACTTTTCAGTAAATTCTACAGTCAATCCAATCGTAGAAATAGCTAAGGTGATCCGAATAGATTGGGCTATTTTTTTTTTTTTTTTTGTGGAGAAATTTCCGCCAAACAAAATGTAAGATTTTTCTGTAAATTACTGTGCCAACATACATCCGAGGCATAATTTTCTCTTGCAGAAATAGCCGAGGTAGTTCCAAATGGATAAGCACTGTCATAAACTGGACTGAATTGTCGTAAAACAGTTACCAAGCATGCTGCTAAAATATTTCCTACTTTCCCCTTAAAACAACAGTGATCAATACAGACATTTCCGTTTTTGAATGCTTAAGTTTCTCATTTTGAATGCAAGAAAGGAACAAACATTTTGTTATTTTACTTGTTATCTGAATCTCGAACCTAGTTCCCATCAACTGGAAGATTGCATGTCAAAATTGTGGAAAATATAAAGAATTTTCGGATTGAGAATGGGGCTGAAATTTGTCACAAAAAGAACTTAGGAAAATCCCTGAATACTATATAACTATGTCAAATACATAAAAATTACTATTACTATGTAAATTGTACATATCTATCAATCAGCAAATTTAATCGATCAATATCAAAATATATCTTCAAAGTAATAGGTATAAGGGACCGATCATTTAATGGAGGGGGGGGGGGTGTGACCTGGGATTTTCTTTAGATTGGGTATACATTTTTTCTTTTACTTCTGGACAATAATAGGTATAATTAGGTCCTTTATTTTCTTCTACAAATCAGAGCAAGACTATCTTTTTCAAACTATTTAGGGGCTGGAAATTTTATTAAAAAAATGCACAAGCCTCCCCCCCCGAAAATTAAATGGTCAGTCCCTAACCATATAAAGAATTCCTTCGAAGTTTAATGCTTGTCCCCATGCTCATTGGTTGGTTTTCTAAAGTCACTTTTAACACATCATTGGCTATATCATGCTGAGGAAATGGGAACCAAGTGCCTTTCACAAAAAAAAAAGACCTAGACAGCTGACCAGCCTGTCCTTTGTGGGTATCCAACCCATGACCCTTGGATTACAGAGTTTAATGCCCTGCTAACTGAGCTACAGTGGACTCCCTTGTCCATATGAATATGAAGGGCTGATACAACTGTTCATTTGTACACTTAAATGTAGCAAGACCCCTCTATATGCCCACATTAATGGAAAATTGCAAGTTATATGGAAAATATTGGTTGGCTATGTTTGGGTAGAGATGATTAATGGGGGAAGATTGACTGGCTTTGGCAGAAATGTGAGTCTTCATACCAACAGTGAGTATTTGGTGGAAATGTATGATTCCAAGGGGAATTTGTATCAATTTGTCAGGGAGGGACTGCCTGTATATAATGTGTATTAGAAGAAAACATGAACAGACAGAGTCTTTAACTAGCTTATTTATTGCAGTTCATAGTGGTTTTATTGTCTAGACAAAAATTGTGAACAAAATAATGAAAGGTCAGCAATATTACCCCAAGGTGGATGAAAGCTGTAATATCCCTGCCAAAGTCACAAGCTTAAATACAATTTGAATAAGTAATACTTTTCAAGGAATCAGTAAATACTGTATCTGCCTACCCTTCTGTAAATGAAGCCAAAAGAAGTAAACCTTTTGCCACCTTAACATGAATTAAGAATAAAATTGCTTGATATAAAAAAAATATGCATTTGTTGTTTTTCAGAATTTTTATGATCTACAATTTCAAAATTCATCAATTTGAATTGTGTCCAATTCCCTGCACTAACAAATCTCTTGCTGTATATTTCCCAGTATGATTTCACAAGAATTGCAGACAGCTGAAGTTTTATGTTTATTTCAATCAATCCAATGGATGTCCCTATCGACAATGTCCATCTTTGATAGCTGACATTTCTCCATGCACATTTCATATTTAACAGCTGATCACTGTGTCCCTGAATTAATGCCTTTCATTTTCCCTTGCTATCTTTATATTCACATCTGTCCAAATGTGGTCCTTGCCAATAAAACAATGGTTTCTTGGTACATTTCATGAATACTCTTGCTGAAAAGACACAGAGTTCACCAAGCACAGCTTGCTTTATGCCTGAATGCAACTTGGTGCAGTTAGTTTGGGAATGATGCCAAAGTGTATTGGAAAAAATTTAATTTAGATTAAAATTTGACTAACGGTTGGCATATACAAGAAAACACATAAATGTCTGCCTATCAGCATCAACTTTTCCTGCACTACTTAAAATTGGGTTTAGCATCTTTTCTTTGTTTCTTGAAATTTTTTATTACATATCTTTAAAAAGAAAAGGTACATTATTGTTCAGTTTGTGAGCCAAATTAAGCCATGGTCCAACATAAATTTAGCATAAAATTATTCATATTTTCAATGTGTTGGTGTCTTGAACATGCGTTTTGAGTAATACCTGCAATAATACTTAATAAATATTCAACTTCAAATTAAATTCATTACACTTTTTGTCTTTGATTTACTTCAGAATCAGTTCAGCAAAAGTACGTTCACCATCCTGGTAGTTTCATTTCACCCATAGATCATATTCCTAAATCTGTTTCAGTCTGGGTTCATGCAAAAACAAAAATGGATAATCAGCTGTTTGCACATGGAGCCCAGCTGACCTCGAAGCATGGCTTGCTGACAGACTAATGAGAAGTAAGTCTCTACAACACTAACACAGAAATTTGTACAGTTTTATGGTCTTCAGACCAGCTGTATCTAACAAAATCCCAGGCCAAAAGGTGGGGAAATGGGGGTCTAATGGAGAACCCTGAAAAGCTTTATCATCAACACCAATTTACAAACAGTGAGAATAAAATTATATCTTCATAGCAAAAACTGAGGTCAACCTTGATGGCCATGTTATTGTAGAATTTTGTTATCTATTACATCATTTTAAATGCTATGTCTACATGTATTTTCTAAAACTATTAAATACATTTTGCTGGGAGAAGGAACCATAAAGGCATAAAACTCAACAATAGGACTAAAGAAAACATTTATAAAATCTTGAAACATACAAAGAGTTTTGAACAGCAAAATTTGCAAGGAATATCAGAAACTGTGAAATAACAAGTCCAATCCTAAATTTCAAGATGTCATGGTCAAAAATGAAAAAAAACCCCTATGGTTTCACCTCTTTAAAGAAACCATCAAATCCATCATCTTGTCCATTCAACAACAAAAATAAACTTCAATAAATACACATTATATTTAAACTCGTCAATATTTTTACACCGATATCAAATTTATCTACAAGTCTAACCTAAACACATTTATATTTACTGTGTATTATGGCCCTGTTTAAGTGTTAGCCATCAAATTGCTAGTAGAAACAAGAAGCAACCACCATTTTCCACAGCAACTGAAGCCAACTGGTATTCCTGCAAGTTTCTGTCTATTTCGGCATTTATTCTGCTTAGACCATTATCCTAGAGTCGATGTTTTAGGTTTTACATGTTTAGCAACTCATAAGTGGTTGGTTATAAACCCAACAGGGCCCATAAAAACCAGTTGGGGTTTTTTTAACAATAAATTCCAAACACTATTTAGCTAATTATTTATTCCTTCTCTGGTCCTAACACTTGTGCATCAGGGGATGCTCATTTCAGATGGACATGAAATTAATGTGCTGGAAGTTTTACAACTTGGAGTTACAGTGCATTGTGCATTTTGTAGGTTTTTGATTTAGAGGAAGATAAAGAGTACCTAGTATGCTCTACTTTGTCTTCATGTTCAAGCGCTGAATAAAATCATTATCAAGCTGGGAATGGCAGTCTATTTGACAAGGAGATCGTATTGGTGATGTTATGCTTGAATCTATTCACGATCGTATTGGTGATGTTATGCTTGCATCTATTCACCAAAACACAAAAAATGCACATTTTTCTTAAAGGTTCAAAAGGAAATAGTTGAGAAAAATAAAAGTCAGGCAGGCAGGGCTAAATAAAAAAAGCAAGATGGAAAAACAAAACAAACACAGCTCAAGATGGAAACAGAAACAGATCCACAAAATGGAAACAGGTAGAAATTAAAGTGACTAATCATGGAAAACAACGCAGAATTAGATGCTGAATTTGCAAACCTCTTTCTTGTACATTTGCTGTTTTGAATAATTAACATACCCAGTTTTTCAAAATTATTTCTGGACCATATGAGACAAATCTAGAGCAACTGTTAGTAGCACAACTTATATGAGACAGGCACACTCAGACTGTGCAGAGAGAGAGAGAGAGAAAGAGAGAGAGAGAATAAATCACTAAAAGAGAGAAAACTATAATACGGTAATTCATATTTATTAACAATAAAGGCTTTCATTATGAAATGAACAACCATTCATACCACCAAAAAAGTCAAGGTCAACATCTCCAGTAGCATTACTTTCTAGTCAAGTTATTTGGGTCAAATGCTAAAATAGTTTAATAAAATATATTGATAGTTCAGAAATTAATAAAATCTGTACAAAATTATATATAAAAAGCAGCAATGATGCAATAGTAAAAACAGTTAAGTGAATAAATGCACTGAATTTAAATATAAGCAGTGTTGAATGTTATTACAGAAAAGAAGTGGCACCTATTGGATATAATATAACAAGTTAACTACACCTTACCAGTACTAGATGCAACAAAAAAAAACCCCAAGACTAAATATGATAAAAGTAAATAAAAAATAAAATATTTATTCCCTGTGCATTTCTTTAAACTTTATGTCGAAATGAGACAACAGCACTTCTCAAGAAATACTGCAAACAACTGATGATTCTGTTTGTATAAGAATAACATGAATCAGCCATTTTATTTTACAGCCTGGTATCAGTACATTAACTTTCAATACACCTATATCCAACAACTGTGATGTAGAAGAGTACAGTGAAGGCTTAATGTTCTTGTATGAGGGACATAAAATGTTTAGTTTCAAAAAATAAAACTGCAGTAATTTTAACAGTATTTTCTGACTTCTTCATTATTGATGTTATTGGCCACAAGAAACCTTCTTATGAATCCAAAAATATTTTTTAACTTCTTCATGTACACACGTAAATGTACATGAAACCTAGTATTTTCAGCACAATTAAAGGGACAGCACTTTTATTAAAACATATGAATATGTACATAATCAAAAAATATTTATTTTAAAAAAAGGAAAAAACAACTATTGATAGTAGAAGGATATAGAACAATATGAAAAAAGAGATAGTACCCAAAATTTGGATTAAAATTCAACAAGGCATGATAAGAAATGAAAGAAGATGGTAATCTAGCACTAAAATCCATCTATGGAATAGCCTCTATGTACTAGTTCTGCATCTGAATAGCAAAAAACATGTGCATCCATACCCCACATTGTGGGATAAGTAAAATACCAGTAAACACTTCATTCTAATTTGTTATTTTTGAGACTTACAAAATATGTGTCCTTTTTTTAAGGCTGGAAGATACTGTGAAATCTGTACTGCCCTGTCCTAATTTATTAAGTTACATCTAACAACTATCTTATTTTGTTACAGCTCTAAGCAAATCCTGGGCACCTACAATACATACACACAAGTAGTACAGACCCAACCCAATGTGACTTTTACCAATGTACCACAGTTCCAATGTAAGTCTCTAGAGAAAATTTTACCTTTGTTTCATACAAATTGTATAAAATTATACAATATGGACCATTATCCCACTGTACTTTTAAATGGAAGGAGACATCTGGTTCATTCCTATGATGATGGGGTTTTAAAAGTATATGTATGGTACTTAACTATAGGCCTGTCTAAAATTTTGGAGGGAATTACACCTAGTCCCACCCATTGTGCTGTCTTATTAAAGTACATATCCCAGTCTGTTTTAATATGGGGGTATCAGTTGACATATTTTGACTGCAAATGATGGGAAGACCCTGAGTGTAGACTCGGTTTTTATGAAGACCAGTCATATTGATACAATCATAGTCTTCATCTATTGTTGTGATCAAACTGCTGAGCAAGCAATAGTTTGAAATTAATTCAAAACAAGTCTGGCTCCAAAAACTTTTATCGCCAGTATCTAACAGTTCAACCAAATAAATAAAATGTCGATTTTAGATCTTTTATAAAGATCTAATCAACAAAGTCAAATTTTGGGGAAGAATTTGTTTTTGATGGTTTTAATGCATTATTGGTTATATCATGCCATGAAAAGGGGAGTCAAGTGCCTTTCCGAAGGACACACAGAGGTAGCCAACCTGGGCTGGCCTGGTTGGGTATCGAATCTATGACCCATGGATTACGAATCAGACACTCTACCAACTCAGCTAACAAGGCTTCCAAGAGTTTGCGAGATGAACATCAGTTTTAACAGCTGATCAAGATAAAGAATGAATTGATTATACAGTACTCCCTCACTATAAGGCCATTCATTATAACACAGTTGCCATCAGAAGACAAATATGGTTATGGATCTCATTTCATTAAGTGGTAGTAAAATTATATGTATCATGTACTTCATTGTAAGGAAATCTCACTATTTGGGGGTATACTCCATTGCTCTCATGGACAGCATTATAATGAGGGAGTGCTGTATTCTTTTTTCAAAATATTTACAGCAAGTTTCAAAATGTCATAATTTGCCAAAATTGGTCACAATGTGAGAGAAAACAAAAAACTCCATCTCACAGTAATGTCTCGGAGTAAAGACCACATTTGCATTTTTGCGATATACAATCTCTTACTCATGTTCTTTACACTTGTAAAATACAAAACTCATCAAACAGAACTATATCCCACTTAAAAATCTAAAAAATATTCAGGGGACAAATCCTAAGGCCAAAGAAAAAAATATGTGGTTCCAGTAACATGACATATCATTTTTTAATGGCTCTAACCCTAAAAGTTTTTATCAAGTATGCAAAAAAAAAAGAAAAGAAAATCAGTACCAACTGTGCCCAGTTTGTCACATCCAGACTGGTAACTTTAGACTGAGAAACTGTCATGCGAAGTAGCATGAGCTGGATAAAAAAAAGCAATAAAAATAAATTAGTCCCGACTTTCCTACCTTATGTTTTATTCAAACTGTTACCTGAACCACACATTTTTTATTTTGGCTTTACAATTCAATCATAATTAAGAGCATGACAAAAAGTATGAAATGAAAGTCAATGCAAAAACAGCAAATTAAAATGTTAACAAAGTAGACACTGTCCATGCAATGTACTTCTTTCATGCTTTAAAAAATTTGCCTCCTTGTGTACTGCTATAATTTTATTCTATTTTTCTACACACAGTTTGTGATGAAGTTGTAATGACAATGCTGGAATAGTGCCAGAGTGGCAATAATATTATTATAAAATCAACAAAATCCGGTGGATAATTTCTAATATTCTTCAGTGATAAGGAAATCATTACTGCCTAAGCCAGTGACACAGGCAAAGAGAAGTACACCTCTTTGCAAAAATGATTAATGTGATTCATAGAAATTAGTTAAGCTGAAATCAATGAAGATCAAGCTCGCTCTCTCCCTCTCTCTTTCTCTCTCTCTCTCTCTCTCTCTCTCTCTCTCTCTCTCTCTACGATCAAGAAGAATAAACCTTCATTTCTCTTCCATGTTTTTCCTTCAAACAGGATGCTTTATTAAGTCCTTACTTTAGCAAAATCTAATACCATATAACTGATTTTTAATGTTTAAAACTTAAGTGGAAAATGACAATCTTTAAAATAAGGCTATCTCAGAATAAAAAATGTGTCCAAAATGCTAGGAACTGAAATTTCTATTATTATATAATTTTATTTAAAAAAAACTGAATACACTCCTCCTGCATTTAAAAGTTATCAAATTATCATGCCTGCACTACATTACAAAAACAAAAATGCTAAAACAAATATTTTTTAAAAAGTATAATGCACCTTATACAACCGTTTTGGACACAAAATGGGATCTAAGTAAGTCTTGTTTTGGGTTGGGGCTTTTTTTGTACACATGTACACTGAAGTTTGCCTGGCAGTTTAAACAATATGTTCATATTTGAAACCTAAATTTAAAAAAAGCAAAATAACTATTCCCATGCCCAATATTTAAATGCAAAAGCAATATATCTGTATTATAAAGTTTGACAAATGCTAAAAAGATTTCAAAGGCAAGATGTAAAAGCAATGCATGTTAGCACATAAGTGACAAACACTGCACAAATAGCTTGGAACCAACCAGTACAAAATTTACAATAATGTGACATCATACCCGCTATTATTGATGGAATAAAATTCAAGAAGAATCTGGAAACTTTATTTAATTATTATGCTATCTTATGGGACATTTTTAAAAATCACCGATTATAAGAAAAGCAGAAAATGATCTGAACTGAAAGACTATACAACTGTTACAAACAAAACATACTAATACAAATGAAAAATTGGTCATTACTTCTTGCCTTTTTTAACACATGGGCATGCAGTATTCCAGTTTCATTGAGGCACAAACACAAATAAAGACAAATCAGAAAAAATCGTATTTCTACATCCATTGGACATTGAAAATTAATCATTTGTAATTAGGACATGACTAAATTAAGTATGAACTGATGATGAAAGATGGATTCATAATGACTTAAAATTCTACAAAATAATCGACCAAAGCATCAAGATTATGTTCCCTTAGGTCAATCAATTTCTGGTCCAAAAAAGTCATGGTCCATAAAAAAAGCCCCATGAATGAGCAATAATTATAGAGAGCATCCTAAAGAAAGGTCGGTATATTGCAATTTATTATAATTTAGGCACCCACAAATTGTTTTATATCAGCTTTCTTTGAAGCAGTTCCAAGTTTTAACACTTGTTCTTTTTTTTTACTTTGATAATGTACTTATTGTGCTAAATTGTCTTTTTACATCTGATACCAAGAGCTACCATGAGCGACAACCAGAACAAGTACAAAGAGTAACCAAGACAACAACAGACTACTTTATGATAATAATAATATAATAATATACATCCCCTTCAACACAACATAAAAGTACCTAAATGCTATATGCTGTTACAGTTGAGAAAGAGAACAAAAATTGCACTATACTTGTGACGATATGTATCTAAATATATATAAAACATTACCTTTCAAATATTTACATCACACCTCACAAGATGGCAACACATTTATCATTGCAGGGCAGAATCATATGGCATGAAACATATTCAAATATGGCACAAGGAGTCTCAGATTATCTGAGTTTATTATCACACACTACAATCTCATCAATTTCAGAAAATAAACTGAAATTGACAAACTGTCACTATCTCTGTCAGTTAATGGTATTTTGTCCCCATCATTTTAATTCATCATGTGATACTATGTAATTGATTCATTCTGATTGAGCATGAACTAAACCAGTGAAAGAAACTGACAACCTGAACATCACAACTGAAAGAAATACATTCATCTTTCAGATGCACCAAAATGAGCAGTGATAGTGACATGATATATGTACCACAAACAAAACAAAGTTGGTAGTCTACAAATAACCTATCATTAATTGTGCTTAGCATAATGTGTAATATCCTCTATTTACTCTGAATTTGCAAATTTATACTTGGTATGTCAAGTTTGAAGGTTTTTAAAACGTTACTGAAAAAAAGTTACTTTTTTTTATACATCTTGTAATGCAAATAATATTTTATCTCCCCTAGGGGAAACATGAGGAAATTCCTCATTATGTAACAAAAATAAAGCATGTTCACTGGCTTCATTCTTATAATTCAGACACAAGCACTGAAAAGTTAACTTTTGAACCTCAGTAAATAAAGCAGGCTCGTGTATTGGGGATTTTGAAAAAATAAAACCTCCAAACTTAAATTGGGCTTTGCTCAATCAAACCAGGTGTTGTCGTCTGTGTGTCTATGATGTACACAAATAAATTTTTGATTAGTTATTCAATTCACGTGTATGCCTTTACTGTTTTGAAGAAGAAAATAATCAGAAAACACGGTTTAATAGCCGTCATTAATGAATATACTATCTTCTCACCTTATTTATCAAAGAGCAATCTTATTATATCATATTAAATATTGTTACATGGACAAATTTGACAGATATTAATGAATGAAAATGCTTTCCATATGCCATGCTGCTGCAATTATTTTATCATTGTGAAAATAGAATTGTCATATCACATAGTCACCAATGAAAAAATATGGTAGGACTTTCCTTCGGTAACAGCCTTTAAAGTTCTAGATTTTCTTGTGTTGCATAAGAATATTTTCCATGGCCATAACATATTACAGCTTTTATAGTTATGCAGCTTGCACACTAAAACATGACAACAATTTTTTTAATATGTATTGTGGACTAGTTTTGATATTTGACTAAGGGAGGTTTTGAATTATATACTTATATGTATGGCAGACTACTGTATCAAGCCATAAATTTTTTTTAAACAAGTTGGACTACTTTATTTTATTAACAGAGACTTCATAGTCTATATCCAACATCAAAACAATCTGCTTGAGCATAAAAGACATAAAAAGATCACAGTTCCTGTGAAAAAATGATCATCATTGCATCACTGTGATTACAACTAAAACACTGAGAGTGTGCTTCAACAGCCAAGTGATCAAAAGATGAATGTCATCTGGATCATATTAATTGGTTGAGACAACTGAAGATCACTGATGTATGATGAAGGTCAGCTGACATGGTCACCATCCAGTTTCCATGGCAACAGAAGTGAAGGTCAACAATATCACCGTCCATTCCATTGCATGTGGTGGTACATAGGGTCGACCTGCCAACAGAAACCAGACTAGCGTCAGATATAGCGAGAGCGATAAACCTTAGTTTTATTCATTTTATCAAGTATAATTTCTGATTAGCACAATCACCGGTATATTTTATTGATGAACCAATTTATTTTCTAATTTTTCACATTTTGGATGCTTTTTGGTGAATATAAAAATATAAAAAAAACACTTAATGCAAACAGAACAAGCAGGGAGAGACATCAACTTCTTAAGCAGAAAATTTTATAATTTCCACAATTAGTATTGTATCTCCCTGTTTTTTGTTTTTTTAAATTAAATTTAAATTATTATTTCTAAAAGTACACTACTTTCAAGAATGTTTTAAACTAGAAACTAATGGAAATTATTTTTTAATTTGATTAAGATATAATAAATTTAATCCAAAAAATGTTTATTTACTTATGTTATTAGCTCTCGCCCTGCCTGGTTTCTGTTGGCATGCAATGTAATCATGGAAACAGTTGTCAATTTTCAAATATTATAATATGTGCAATGAAGAAGAAAAAAATAAAAAATATATATATGAAAAAATAGAAAAATAATTTATAAGCATGCAAAAGTATTCAGCAAGTCATTTCACTCAAAATCACTAGTAAATAAATAAACATTCACACAATGAAACAAAGGTTTAAAAAAGCAAACTGTATTAATATGAGAGAGAGAGAGAGAGAGAGAGAGAGAAGTGAACTGATAAACATGTACATTTTAAGTCAGACAGACAGAGACAAATACTTATATATGATGTCACTGCATATATGCATGTGCAAAACCTGTATTTTGTTAAACAATGATTTCTGCCTTATAGTTGCAATGAAAACTGAAGTAATCCCACCCACCCCTCTTTAACCAACTCATATATCATTCCCAATATGTTTCTTCTACTTTTTTGAGGGGGGGGGGGGGGATGATTATCAAAATTAGCCTTTGCCCTCAGTGTTTGCAAGGTTGATTAAAATGAATTTTGTTTCAACTTGATGGGAAAGACTTCAAAAGAAGGCAACGTGGTATAGCACACCAGCAGACCTAGATCACAGGGATTCATATTTATTTTTCTTACATACAGATTTATCTAATCAAATGAGAGCAGAGTTCTTGGACTTCCTGCCCTACTCTAGTCAAAATGCCAGTCTAAATAGAGGCATGGGAGTATTACAAAGGCTGTGGAATCTGTCAAATTATTAAAAACAAAATATTAGCTTTCTAACAATGTCTTCATCACTGAGGAGGGACATTATAATCTCAACAGGTTCCCTTGGGGGAAATTTCCAATGATCTGTCCACCTGCCTATACTAATGGACATGCAAAATCTAATAGGCCAACAATAACAAAAATGTGTGTTTCCTATTGCACTGGTTTTAAAATTAGGGTAGTCAGGTATTTTTTTTTTTTTTTTTTTGAACATTATACATAAATCAAATAATATTTAAAGTACTTCAAAGTACTGGGCAAAACCAGCTCAATTAGATGCACAAATCAATTTCGGCAGTGTGATTTTAGGTGGGGGTGGGGGTGGGGAAAAAGTGCTAGGGTCGGCGATGAGAAATAGGGATGGTCGACCGACCAGAAACACACACATTTTTTTTGTTGGCCTTAGCTGCAAGGAGAATCTTTAACTTCCACAACTAAAAGCATATTTCTAAAAACAAAAAATTAATGAAGCCAATACCCCAATTTATTTTCTCTTGGATCAGGAAGGGGTTTAGATGGTCACTAAATGAAATATCAGCACATGTAGCACACTTGGTAGTAGTTAACTTGTCATACAAAGAAGGGGGTTTTTCCAACAAAAGCATAAGATAAAATACACAACTAATCAAATTATCATTTAAGATCTGACAACAAGAAGAAATTTATCACATTAAGCCATCTTCTCACACAAGTATATACATGTAATTTGTCAGAATAATATATATATATACACATGTAATTTGTCAGAATAATATATATATATATATATACATGTAATTTGTCAGAATAATATATATATATACACATGTAACTGACATGAGCTTTAGTGTTGGATCTAGACAGAAAGATATTTCTGACAAAATACCTTAAGTCGAATCAATAGCTAAAAATGTAGAAACCAATGACAAAAGTGCTATCAAACAACAAATGTTATCATTTATCATTTAATTAAGATTAACATCTCTTGCTGTCTAAGACAAATTAGTGTACTGCTCAAAAGATTTGTTTTCCTCTGTAGACAGGTGGGGGGACATTTTGCTCACATTTCATTTACCTGTTACTTTTTTCCATAATGCTGATTAATGTTGACAGACATAATACAGCCCCCACCCCACTTCTGGAATCTACCTTCCCACCCTGTCTTCCCACCACTTTCTGGATCTTCCCAGCCCCACCCCAAACATAACAAAATAAAATTTCAGGATCCCAACACCAAAGAGTGAAGCAGCTGCTAAAATTGCATTATTGTCACCTTAAAAATGATCTGGGGCTAATAACAATCATTTATAAGTGACCTTTTAATGTCCATGCTAACATCATTGCTATTACAGCGTATTGGTGGAAAAACATAATATTCCCTTGAATAAAAAATGCTGTATTCTCTCATTTAAGACATAAAATAATGTACCAGAAATTTAGTCAAGTTATTTATCTGAAACTGTCAAGTCCCACAAAATATGACGTACTTCCACAAAGGTAAGTATCAGTTTGCTATTCACCCATTATTTACATACTATGTTGAGTGCATATTTCTATTCCATCACAAATTCTGGAATAGAGAGAACAAGAAAAAACCCACTTGACAATATCCTCCATTGAGGATGCATGCCAATTTCCGTCAGCTGTGATTCAGATGTCAGTTTCAGCATATGATAAGCCCCTTGAAGAGCTATCCCAATTAAAATAGGAACAATACACACACATTACTGAGGGAATTAGAAGAGGCTTTTCCTGTCATCCAGTGAGCCTCTATTTGACTTCAGCAATGGAAGCCCTCTTGGCTTCTGAAAATTTTTCACTTGAATTGCCCCTTATTCTTAAAGTAGCTGAAATTCTCTATTTGAGTGTTTTAAGCGTACCTTAATTACCAAAGCTAATGTATTTCATCAATTAAGGAAAATCCCCCTCCCCCCATAACCATATGTAAATTTATTGCAAGTATGGCATATTAATTTGCATACATACTTGAATTTCAAATGGACAACACATGGGTTATTATCTAGTTTGTTCAGGCAGTTAGGAAAACAGTTCTCATGTAAATTATCCCCTCATTATATGCTTTTGCCACATGCGAAATTCCCAGGTATCTCTACATTAAAGCTCACAGCCAGCCAGAATACATTTACGTACAAACCCATTTTTTGTCTTGACTGGTGCAATGTGTTGTTACAATCTTTCCTGCAGATTCATAGATAAAAACACTATCAGAAATCTGATCCAGTTTCTTTATGCTTAAATTGTTCAGCTTGAGTTTTTACACTGTAAGGTGTTGACATTTCCTGAAAGGTGAGTTAAAAGATGAAGAATGTAATGTGTTTGCCTTTATTGACCATCATGGGAGTTTTTGTCACTACTCAAATTATTTCCAACATTTTGCCCATTAAAGTCTACTAGAATATTAGATTCTTGCATAATTTTATATTTAATCTAAAGGTTAATAAATAATCTGTGTACAGGTGGTATAAAAACATTAAGTGCACACACACACACACACACATATATATATATATATATATATATATATATATATATATATATATATATATATATATATATATATATATATATATATACACACATATATATTAAATGGACTGAATATCAAGTTCATATATACCATACTTTTTTTTGAACTAATAGCGACTTCATGTACGAATTTGGAAAGTGTAAAAATTAGAGAAGATAGTTCTTCAAACTCTTTCTGAATGACTGACCACCTTCATATCTTTATCTCTGATTCTCAACTGAGATATTTTGACATGTGACCCCGAAGCTGCAATGTGTATCAAAGCAGCTTAATGTTAAAATCTCTCAGCAGATATGTTGAAATGGACACCTAATGCTGAAAAGCTCACCTAATGTTGAAATGGACACCTCTATCATGAAATGAATCACAAGTTAGCAACCACCTGGCAAACTTAATGATTGACATACAATACTGACACCTTGATCTCACCTGCATGCAGACAGGTGAGCATAACACCACACACCTTGCACAATTTGTGTATTAGTAATCTGTCCACATTAAATATAATACTTTTCTAATCTGCTCACAGGCAATATCCACATTGTATACCTATATCATTGGGATCAACATTACCACTTTTTGTGTGTGCTTATTTTGTGTTTTCAAGAAATTTGTGCTTGCGAATATTCCGATTTACACAGAAGAAAATTACAGAAGGCAACTGAACAACTACCCTCATACTCCTTACAGAGACTTGGAAAACCTACCCAAGCTACTTTTTTTTGGGGGGGGGGGAGAGGAGGGGCTGGGATTTTCTTTCTGACTAAGATATTTTTTATTTCTTTTACCACAAAATAATTTTTTTTTTCAACTACATGATGAATAGAATAAGGTCTTTTATTCCACAAATCAGAGCAAGAAAACTTTTTTGAAGCTATTTGAAGACTGGAAATTATTTATCCCCAAAAATTCCGCTCAGAAAATTAAACGGTTGGTCCCTTTAATGGAAACTACATCCAACATCTGTTCCTCAATAGCAGCCTAGATAAACTGCAATATTGCCAACTGAAGTTAGATAAGTCAGGACAACAGATATAAGCATGGGGGATAAAACAATAAATTATTGATATCATACACTTATATGACACATGCACTCTTGATATTGTATATCCATGCCCAGGTTCCATCAACAAAACTCAAGTCTGGACTTGTACTTGAGTCTGAACTCAAACGATTGGCTAAAATTTCAGTCTATCTTCAAACTGACCAATCAAATATCTTAAGTCTAGACTTAACTTTAAGACATATTGAAAAAACTGGGGTCTGGTGTGTGGTCACTATCTGAATGTATGTAATAATAATACGGTCAGTAAAATGTTATAAAGCATGGTACCAGTGACTAACATATGCTGTGCATCATTGGCAACCATCAAGATATTTCTTATTACTATTTTATGAAAAAAACCTATCTGTTGTGGGGCTGTAATGTATATGAAAACTCGGGTTAGAAAACCACCAAGTCACTATCCAAAGTAATTACGAGTAATATAATCTGATACCCCAGGTATGTCACCCACCCCTCTTCTCCTTCGGATTATGACATCACTTGTTCAATCTCAGGGTCTACTGTAAAAATGAAAATTTAAATTGTAAATCTCACCCTCCATTTTTAAAAAGTTTTTTTTGGGGGGGGGGGGTCTAAATACAAGGGAGAATTACTGAATTAAAAAACAGGTAGGACTTTAGTTAATTTTGCAGCATGATGTTTTAGAAATTAGAGTGAATCCTACAATCATGTACCCAAAAAATAAATCCTGCAATCTGTACTACATAAACTTTATAATGTGTCAAATTTGGATGATTATGAATACTTTTATTGGCTGTATGAAAAATGTCAAAAATAGACGATGCAGTGATGCTCTCCTAACCTAATCACTCGGTAACCTATTTTCCTCCACAATGTGACCAAATACATATACAATGGTTGCTCACTATAAAGCACCTCAGTATAACACATCCTGATATAACACTGGTATAGTCATGGATCCCACTGTGCCGATTGAATATATATATTTTTCCATACAATGCAACCTTACCTAGATCATTGTGTACTTTTATGCATCCCTTAAACAGTGCTGTAGCATGGGATAACTATATTTTAGTTTCCCTATAAAACCACTGTAATACTAATCAAACCTCTTCGTACTACCTGCACCTCTACAATGCAGTCCAAAATTTTGGTCCAACAGTTTCAACCCCCTGCAGGCTCAGGAATGCAGAATAGGTCTGATGCGCTCTCCTGCATGTTGACCATGTTTTAAAGATGTCACATTTTCTACCTTCATCCCAAGGGTCACAGGTTCGATACCCGTCCAGGTCAACCCAAGTTGGCTGCCCATGTGTCCTTGGTTAAGGCACCTTAGCTCCCATTTCCTTGGCATGATATAGCCAATAACGTGTTAAAAAGTGGCATTAAACCCTTCCCCCAGCTACATTTATCTTTTTTTTTATATACATTTTACAGACTTATTTATCTTCTTTTTTATATACATTTTACAGACTTTAATATATTTCAGCTTTTATTGTGTAGTACATTGTGTTTATGTTTAATTGGAAGGCTTTAACTTTCTGGAGTTTTTTTGCGATTATTTATATTTACATTTTTAGAAGTTTATTTTGAATCAGCACCATATAGTCAGTATTGTGCTGACATGCTGTTAAACCATACTATTAACAAACACCTGCATGTCATAAAAGGCAACAAATGGAGATCGGACCCACAGTTGCTCAGTTGTTAGCATGCTGGACTCCTAACTGGAAGGGCACAGGTTTGAATCCTACCATCAGATCTGCACAGATTGGCTACTGTGGTGTGTTCTTGGACAAAGTACTTTACTCCAACTGCCTCAGCACTAAATAACCTACCAGTGACTGAACATTTTATCTTGATCACTCAGTCCCAATATAAAGTCACACCAAGCAAGTAATACTGCACATAATATTCTGTACAGTTCTTGGTTACAACGGTAAATAGGTTTTCCTGTTTGACCCCACTGTTTCATTTCTCATTTTTGTCTTTACCTTCATCTGCATGGTTCAATGTATCTAGTATGATTTATCTGAGATTTAGTTTGGTGGGTAAAAATAGCTAGGTCCAAAGGGCTTAAGGAATTTTAGTCCCTGGTAGTCTACCTGTGTTGCTGTGTCATAAAAAAAATCAAACCAAACCAAACCCAACAGTTTCCAATTTAGGGAATTTTTTTTCTTGTATCTGCTAAGAGCTCAAGCATGACTTTCATTTGACAATTTATATGACCTCATGTACATAATTATTACTCCATTAGTAAAGTACACCTTTATACCTACATAAATGTACATCATACATTGAATGTCTAGCTCTGCCCTAGACAGATACCAAGGTATTTATCAGCAGTATTGGGGAAGAAAAAAATACAATCAGATGAGTCAATGTTAATATTGAATGGTGGTCAGGCATGACAGAAATATTTGCTGATGGGATGTAACACAAGCCACCCAGGCCCCTAACCTGTTATGTACATTGATGACAAACTGATTTGGGTATATTAACCACCCTTGCCTTGTTTAGTTATATGTAAGACAATGGTAGCACAGAGTATCATCGATATCACAGTATAGGGATGATTTCATGTGTAAAAACTTGTACACCTAATGCATACCTCCAATTAGTATTAGTATTGTCTGCCAGCATTGAAGGTTGAATTTAATGAAATCTATGAATGGGTCATGCTTTATTATACCAAGTCAGATCTAGAATGACTGAACGGTTCATAAGAGATCCAAAATGCAATTAAAACATCAGGTAATAAGGCATACATTTTACAATGGAGCCCAATCCCAGGAGTGCTTAAATTTTTCGGAGGCTCCTAACTTGGGTTGAATACCCAAACCTAATTTGGGACTTGAATTGAAATTGTAAGGGGTTTCGTCCTTTTAATGAGAGTTAAAAGTGTCCTTATGCATGGTGGATTTTAACACTATCTGACTTAAAGGACTTAATTAGTAAATTTGTTGGGGTCAGTTTCAAACATATGCCAGACATTTCCACTTCCTTTAATCTTAGGGCCTCTATTGTTGTCCGATGACAATTGTCTACCATTTACGAAAAGGTCGTCCATTTCACTGGTAGAATGTAACCATTTCTGTAACAAAATAACAACAATTGCACTTTTGTTTGATTTTCAAATAGGAATTATTTCTGATTCATTTGGATTCGGAGGAAAAATCTAAATGAACAAATTGTTAAGAATTATTCCCGCCCTAGCAGGAGCTTAGACTATTGTACAATTGCATGCTAGGTTAGTTAGTTCATTCAGGTAGACTAAATCCATTTGAGGCAGAAAAAGTGGAGTCATATTTTGTTATGCTACCCTTTTGTGTCGGTTGGCTAATCCTTATCCTGCTGATCATCAAATTGTTTGCTTTAAATGCAAGTTTTGAGAGTTATTGATACTGCGTACGAATGGCATAAAGAAAATTGCCTTTCCCCCTACATCCTCATTGACGCCCCCAAAATTGGAAATCTTTTTAAAAGTGAAATGCCTCATTTATTGACACCGTGTCATATCCATTCCAGACATAAATAAAACTGCTATTGAAATCTGTATTCAACCTTTAATGACCAGATTGAAGGGTCAGATAAAATTTAATTGGAAATATTATGATTAAGTAAACATCCCTTTTACTTCTATAATTGTGTGAAGGATATCTTTCCAGTCTAATGATTTAGCTATTTTAGAAAATACAAGTATTTACTGCCCCCTTCTCATTCCTGTTCTAGAGCAGCAATAGAATTGATATCTTGCAGGGGAAATAAGTCTGCTTCAAAAGATAAAGCAACATCTGCATTGCAAACTGTCTTTAACAGAAAAAGATGAGTCAGCACTCTTCCATCTACAGTATCAGATCCAGATCCAGTGGGAGAGGGAGAGAGAGAGAGAGAGATTAAGTGCTTATGTCATTTCCCTCTTTTCAGGTAAAAATGGGATATTTTCAGTGAAAAGCAGAGAAAATTGGCCATTTAAGGCAAAATAAAATACCACCTTCTCAAAATCAAACATTCCCAGAGAATATCCTCAATCTATACTTATGTATTCCAAAATTGTGGTTAAAAAAAATTCCATGGACATTTGAAACCTCATTTTTTGAAAAAGGTTGCTTTAATTTACAAATAAAACATATGAACTAATGAGATTTTCGTGACCCTTCACATTTTTACCTTACAGTCAAAACAAAATGAGAGTACGAGGAAGATATAATACATGGATTCAATTTAACGCCAGAGGAGGCAAGTTGCAGTTAAATCCGCACAACTGGATAAAGATATCTGATTTTTAAAAAAGATTAAAATAGCATTCTATTATAACCTGAAAATAACAAAGGCATTCACATGTTATTTTCAATTTTCATCATGTTTTTACACAAACAATATGTATTCCACAAAAGTCCATGCTGACAGCATAGAAATCTCTCCCTTTTAGATCCCCAATCAATATTGGGTGTATTCATACATTCAAGTTACTTTATTAGATTTTCAAATTTCATCAACAGAGAAATTAAACCCCTAACTAGGCTATATCACAACAAATTTTGCTCAACCCTAACTTAATTAGGTCTCCATCTAGCTTGCCCTATTGTACAACAGAAATCTGGAAGGAATCACCAATAGAATTTATTTCTTTCAAGGTTCGCAACAGCAAAGTAGGTCCACAACGCCATCTGTTCCATTTCCAGTTCTCCAAGGAAAAAGATGGGCAATAATGATGAAGAACTTCTTGACTAAATGAAATAATTTTCCATATTGTTCAGTACAATCTAGGGAATAAATATGGGTTATTGATGAAATAGATTTCAGAACCTGGTCCAGGACTGCCTTAATTATCCTAAACAATGTATGGGCTAGAGTTTGTAATTTTATTATACAACTGCAAGCCTGGTTATTATATATATATATATTTATATATATATATATATATATATATATATATATATATATATATATATATATATATATATATATATATATATATATATATATATGTATCACTCCATTGTATATACTGTGGATCCATGGATTAAAAAAGTATAAATGTTGAATATAAATGCTAAAAGTAGGTTGTTTTCTTTTAAATTAAAAACCAAAAGTATTGTATATGTAAATTTACACAACTGAACCAAAAGTGTATGTTTCATATCACTGACATGTTGCCAAAACATGCTCATACCTGAATGTCAGCCTCTGGTTGCAGATTACATACATGCAACTGACTACTATAAACAACGAAAATTTGTCAGACTAAAATTGTCTTTTTTATATGATGCTAAAATGGGTTCTGTACATTATTAAAGTACTTACGGAGCATTTAAACTTAAATTTACAACTGGCATCTAAAAGCTATATATTTCTACAAAACCTACCAAGATTGGCTTCCATAGTAAATGAAAAGAGGCCAATGAGACAAATCATTTAATTCAATACCATAACTGACCTGAATTGCTGAAATTAATGAAAATGATACATCAAATTAAGGTCCTCTGAGAAATTCCTAGATCAGTGAAAGTGAATAATGTTAGAGATCCCATCTGGTTCCCTCCACATGTGATGTGATACTCCTGTAGCTTGTAGGACTGAAATGTCTCGCTTTATATAAAGTGCTATACTGCTCCTTTAGGAGCTGATTAAACTAGTTAGCATGTCTTGTACCAATTAGCAGAGTGAATGACTTAAGATCAAGGCTATTATGTAACAAAGCACTGAAACAGACACCCCAAAAATACAAGGGGTGTCCCACAATTGCAATCCAAGATGGAGTTGTGGTGGGGTTGAATTACTACTGTCCTTTCAAGTATGGTGTGTGGTCATAAGAAAAATAGCACCACTGTTCATCACAGAATGAAAATATTTTCTACGGATGTACTAAATATGTTCACTTCAATGAGCAAAGAAAAGTTATGGCTGAAATCGTAATAGTTATGAAAATGTTCAAGTCTTTAATGTAGATCAGATCAACACATATGATAGGGGGTGGAAATGAGAGTGTGAAGCACCTGGGGCCATTCACACCTGAATATACCTGGCAAAATGTAAACCTTGAAATGAAACTTACATCTACACATCACTGGCACACTTTCTCTTTGGATCATAAAACTAGCCATAAAGTGGTAAAATCAATATGAAATGATACACTTGAAGTTTGCTGAAAAACTTTGTTGCAGTAGTCTCAATGGGTAATAACAGATGCCATTTCACCTATACAAGGAAGTTTAGCACTATTTATGATGCAAGTAAAACTTAAGGTTGAAATTCTATGCAAAATGCAGTATTCTTGGTAGCGGGAATAAATAAATGATAATGAATCAGAATACGCTATAGAGACGCAGCATTTGTACATTTCAGCCTTTAATAAACTTTCCCTAACAATAATAACTGTCAGTGTTATTTGAATGGCTATAAAATGGAAATAATCCTGCGGGTTTCACAGCTTACAACATAAAACTTTATGAGGATATTATGGAAATAAATATACAACTATAAAATGCCAATAAAAACTAATACAATTCAAATGCAATTCAAAATAGGGGAAAATAATAGAAAATTCAAAGTTTCAAAATGTCATATACATGACTAGCATAATCGAAATGTGCAAAAAATTTTGAAATGTATCACTAATCATCAGTTGCATCAAAATTTAATTTCACTATGAAAATTTCAAGTCTCATCATAATTAACAGCTAACATCTATTTTCCAAGTAAATTAAACACAGAAATAATTACCCCCTCCCCTAAATATGTTTCCCAGTAACAATATCAACAGGAACGATAAAACGTACCACACAAGAAGAATATAATAAAAATTTCCCTCCAGCTAAAATAATAAAGTCATAAAATTACACTGACAGCTGTTCTGATTTCAAAATGTAATTGGGGGGAGTATTTATTTACACATTTATTTTCTTGGAGTTTAACTGTCTTTTAAGTGTTAGTTGATAATCTACTACACTCTTTATCCACTTTACTATATATAGCACATATATTGTGTAATCAGCTGGTCTGAAGGTAAGTTTGTTGAGAATCCATGGATGTTACTAAAGTATGTGACATGATCTAAATCTATTAGAGGCTAGCTTATATCAATATGACAATTCCTTGCCACAGAAAGCCTAGCTATTAACAATAAATAATAAATATTAACAATAAATAATAAATACATATATAAATAAAAAATAAACAGAGATAAATCAACACAAATAATAAAATAATTCAAGATATAATGAACACCTATAATGACCCCACATTACAAATAAATATTTGATGAAATACCATAGCATTATAATTAACACTTTGTTATAATGTACATGGGCACAACAATTTTGTGGTTATTACAGTTAGGAATTAGTTTTTTTCTAAAACTCTTTTTCAATATTTGTGGAATATATGGTGAACTTTAAAAACATTAGTGAACTAGAACAGATCAAATAGTTATTTCTGCAAAAATTAAATGTATATGATTGATGTGTGTATGTGAGTATATTGTCACTTTAGAAACACTAATGATGATGCCCTCACATGTATACATGTAACCATTAATGATTTTAAAATAACAGCTGGTTTTTATGATACAAATTACAACACCATAATACATTTGGTCTTCATTAATTAATCCTTGTTTTTGGGAAAGGTACTTTAATAGCTCCCCTTTCCTAGGCATGATATAGATAATACTGTGTTTATAGTGCAATTTAAAATCAACCAACCAAGAAAACAACCAGCCAACATCTTTTCTGAAGGTTATGCAAGTTTTTTAAAACAAAAAAATTACTACAAAAATTTCAAACAGATTCCTATCCTTACTCCTCAAACAAGACACTTTTAAGCCAAAATCTGGTGTTATTTAACATTCAATTTGATAAGATAATGAAACATAATTACTGTGGCAGACCAACACACTACCAACTGTACTAAATTCCCTGTCTGGCCTTTTGTTGGAGGTTAATGAAATTGACTACCCTTGTATCTTTTAATGGGGTATAACATGACCTATTTAATAATGGGCAAGGAATAATTCCAATCGGTATCCCAGGTGGGTGTACTCATAATACATGCCAGACACAGGAGTCTGCCCATTACAATAATGATAGCTTTTTTTTGGCCTCCATTTCTGCCCATGGGCTGTTACAATTATGTTGGGCCCTGATCTTTTGTGGAATTTAGTTTCAAAACATTAGCCATAAAGTATTGAATCTGACTTGACTCTGTGTGATAAAATAACCAGGAGGGAGTCATTACTGTTCATTTAAAGTTGGAAGTTTGGAAAAATAAATGGCAGACACTCTGCTTTATTTTTTCACTGGACCTGAACGATTACAAAATGCTCATATAGACTGGCAGAAAAAGCCAAATGTTAGCAAACTCAATGAGGCATACATCTGTGTCTTACACCAGACTTCCAGTTGGCTCCAAACAGGAACCCCCTTTTCAATAAGGGCTCTCAAGCAAAAGTTGTGGTTAAATAAAAAATTGTGGTGCTCTCGCTACCATATACACTTCTCCTTTATAATTCTGTTAGTGACCCACATTATAAGTGAGGGAGACTTGTACTTAGAGATGTTCCATAAAGTCTGTGTCTTGATAGTGTATTAGAACACAAAATGTAGAATTTTTAACGTGAAATTATATTATAATTGGTTCCCATGTGCAAAGAACTAAAATAAGCTTAAATAAATTAAGCAATAATCATAAAACAGAGTTTGACCAATTAAATGGGGTCCATGACATTACACACATTATAAAAGAGGCAGCATTATACTGAGGGTGGTGGTGGGGTTTACAGTGAGGGACCAATGTGCTTAAGCATTCCTAACTTATTATCAACATCAAAATGTTTTGGTCAAAAATTCTATACATGTATATATTTGTGCTGTTACTTGTAATTGAATCAAAGTAGAATATATATATATATATATATATATATATATATATATATATATATATATATATATATATATATATATAATAAATAGCATAATAATGCACATGGTACTTCATATTTAATTTCCTATCCCATACTAAACAAAGTGTTAAAAAAAAAAACAAGAAATATTAACTTTTGTAATAATTTTAATAATGAATTTTATTTGATTTTCCATTTTAATCCAAATAAGATAAATTACAGCCCTGGTAATATTTACTTCATGTAAATATTAAATTCAAATTTATGAAGTCATTAAAATAAATAAATAAAAGATGTAATGAATCACAGAGATTCCCTCTACTTTGAAAGGTTAAGAATATATCAAATACCTAACTTGCCTAGGGCAGCGCTATGTCTTAAACAAGAATTGATATTAGATTGGTAAAAGTAGCCCAATCTTGGGTTGAAATCTAACTTTTATGTGGACCTAGACCAATTTCATTTTGAATCCCATGATAATGTAATCATTATTGACCATTATCTTTCTTCTTTAACTCTAACAGTCCCATACAGGGTTGACCTTCTCGACTTGGAGAAAATTGGGTCTATTTAGTGGCTAATGAAAGGAAGTGACTGATAACTATCTACTGGTAGAGGTCCTGGCTATTGTGAATTGTTTGTCAATTTTAAACTTTGTCAATGAAAGTCTTCCCCAGGATGCTCCAGTTGCTCCCAATCTGTGCTGATAAAAATCTTTTCCAAATAGGTCCTTCTACTTTTAACTACAGAGGCGAAAGGTTCACTGATTTGATTTTTGGTGGAATGTCTTTTGAAATTTTGATTTGATGGTAATCTCCACCATCCAGGTGTGCAGCCTGGAGTGTCAAGTGGTTATAAGCTGTATATTTATTTTCAAAAATATTTTACAAGACAAAATAAAAAAACAAAAAACAAAAACAAATATTCATTAATTTGTCTCATCAAAAACATGATGGATAATGATAGAGAAAAAAACTAGAAAAAAATCTTCTATTATTAACCCAAATTAATAAAGTTATTACATTATCATAAAAGTGTTATTTTACTATTGTTTGTTTAATCTGTTCTGATTGATAACAAATACTGTTACTTTTATGTCAATAAATACTGTCACTTTCATGTTATTAAATATTGTCACTTTTATGTGATTTACACATCTTAATTTAATTACCACTCACTGAGAAGACCTGTAACTAATGTGTGACTATTTCAAGGCTATATGTATTTCTAGGTATATTTCCTCATAAGTACATAGGTAAACTTAAATAACCACACTAAACTTTCCTGGAATCTATACTGTATGCACTCCTTTATTGATTACTGGAAAATTTAGATTAAAGTACATGTAAAACAGAAATAAACCTGAAATTAGTAATACTTTGTTGCACTCTTATTTTGTCCTCAAATTATAAAATCATAGTACACATGTTTATGCTATATGTGGTCAACTACAAATGAAATGGAAAAAGGATGATCTTGTAAATATTTAATTTATTGCTAACTAAAAATATCATGCTAGACGATCAGATTTTTAATCTATTTTACTTGATTATAAAATTACATTTAATTTGTATATTCCTTTTGACAAGAGTCCATATATAATATTGTGTTGAAAGGTCCTATGTACAGACTGCCCTAATGGTGAAAATCAATCTGTAGGCGAAACAATATATCTGCTGTTCTGTTTAAGTGAATTGTATGTTTAACCAAAAGTGACATTTTGTGAACTTAGTGAGGGTGAACTAGGTCACAGAGATAAAATTTTTGCCGAAATCCTAGACTGGTTGGTTTTTCGACCTCATTAATTGTAGTTGACTAGAAACTAGCGAGCTATATCTTTGGAAAGTAAAAAAGATTTGGCAAATTTCCTATCTAACAAACACAGTATGAAATATCAGCCCAATCCAGGGTCAGGAAAACAAAAAGGCCAACGCTCTCAGACTTGACCTGTTCATTCATTGTGAGCCAGTAAATAAATATACAGAAAACAAAATCAAAATGGCTGAACAGTTTTTCAAATACCTTTCCTAGTATCAAGTATAGTAATGTCTAATTGTCTAACTATATTTGAGTAGATCACAACGATAACAGTGTTCTGAAAAGCATATCAAAGTCATTCTTAAACCTTACTGTTAAATGCATGACTTCTGTAGATCTGTATTACTAGACAAATTGTAATAACTCTTGCAATAATTAGTGTCTGTAGGGGAAGTATCACTTATTATCTTGGGCAAAAGTCCTTGGACAAGTCAAATTTACTGACAATAATTTCATAAGAGGTTATGGTTTAGAAGATAATTTCATTAAAAAAAAAAAATACCCCCTTTGAATAAGCGTAATTAGATAAATAAAATTATTCCCACCCCCACCAACATTAACCTTGTCAACTAAAGGCCAAAGTAGTAGTGGTGGTAGTAGTAGTAGCTGATGTTGAAATATATCACTACTAAACAACCTTACAAATATGAATTATTGTTATTATTATTATTATTATTATTATTATTATTGAAATAAATGAAACATAACTTTAATATATTACAAAGTAATGATAAAAATAAAAGCAATTTAAGATGAAACTGATAACAGAAATTCTACATCATCCTCATTTACCAGTCCAGCTTCATATCAATTTTCCTATCCAAAAATCAAAGGGGATCAACAGACTTGAATATATCAGAATAAGAAGAACATGCATCCAATTATCATACAAATCTTGTTATCTTCATATTTATTTTAATAATTACTGAATTTTTACCATATTTATATTATCATGATAATATCTAATATACTATCTTACAAAGTCACTAGTTTTGTCTCTGACTACTTTCCAACAACTAGATAAGCTGGCAGTCTGTTAGAGTATATATTTTAAAGCACTTTTGCACTTGGAATGTTTTTTATCAAATATTTTTTTCATTATAAAAAAGTCAATGATCTGATTACAAAATAACATTCCTTGACCACACAAATTTTGCATCAGAAACAAGCCCACTGGTTCTATATTTACTATATTAACACCACCAGGTAATAATAGTGCATGCATACATCAGCTGGTGAAATAAGACAAAGACCACAACAAAATACATCAGTCCAATCTTTGTGTCCCTGTCAACAAAGTCAACACTGCACACTGCAGATAATATTTCACATCATTATGGGTTATGAAAACCATTATGTTCCTTCCATTACATATTTTTCTCAAACAAAACAATTTCATTGATTGAACAATATATTTCACTTAATGTGAAGATCAGTACTGGAGATATTTTTCTCCCACAAAGTAATTTTGCAGTACCATAATGTACACAAACTGATACTCCAATTTTGATTTTGAATCTTTAACCTTATCACAAATTTGGTGTGGGTGGACATTGCTCTGCAGAGAAGCAAGATTATGAAATGAAAATAACGAGAAAAAGTGATAGTGGAATTAATTTCATATGAGAGAGAGAGAGAGAGAGAGAGAGAGAGAGAGAGAGAGAGAGAGAAAATGTCAGAGAAAGCTGAAATTCTATGTAAAAAAAAGAATCATACATACAGACTCATTTTACTTTATAACGAAATAATACTGAATCATGAATTTAAAAAAAGATGAATTTCAAACAAAGACAGGGGCTGTCATGGAAACAGACAGACAGACAGCTGTACACAGAATCGAAACAGAGAGACATACACTAAACTAATGTACAAAGGCAAACATTGTACTTACAGGTTCTGAATTGTTGTCTGTAGTTTCGTTGGGATTATCCGAACTTTTTGAAGTTGTACTTCCTGCCCCTTCACGATCATCTATTACTAAGTCTATTGGCATTTTTCCTTTTAAACAACTAATATATCGATGACAGAAATTGTCACACAGTTCATGCACCTGGAAAAAAGAGATGCAGCAAAACATTAGTATATTTGTAGTTTTAAAAATAATTGGAAATTAACACAGAAGTATGACAATTCTGCATATTAATTACAAAGTTATATTATATATGTACAATGTCTGCATATTGATATTTCTATATCTGTAAAATATTGATCAAAAATATGAATTATGCATATTATTTACTATGTTATAATTTGTTAAAAAATGTTATTGATGTGTTTGATTTTATAGTTCTTCTGTTTCCATTATATTTTGAGAACTTTACTTTACACAGCACCTGATAACCTTTATTGTACTGACATGCCATTAAACCCTAATATATACATTGTTCTAATTCCACAGTGCATCAATATTCTTGCAATCTATCTTTACATATTATTTACATTGTAACATCATAATGGTAATTTGTTGCTACATTATATACCTTTCAAGTACACACCTCTTTTAAAATCTTTTTTTTTTCTTCAATATAATTTGTAACAAAGTCATGTGTTTTGGTGATCTGAATAGTTAATGATTATCAATAATTAGGTCAGTGATTCCAGCTTAATTTGACAATATTTACTCAATGTCGATTAATACATATATTTTAATTAACGGCCTTGCACAATATATATATATATATATATATATATATATATATATATATATATATATATATATATATATAGGTGTGTGTGTGTGTTTTGTGTGACAGCTATATCCAACAGACTGGATTCTTTATAATTCTGATATACAAAACTGTCTAAAATAACAAATATCAGATTTAAAGTTTTTAAACTTTATTGAAATGTTTTTAATTAAGGATATTACAAATATTAATTATAAATATACCTGCTTCCAAAAGCAAAACTAATTATTAGTATACAGATTATCTTTAAAAAAAAATAAATGTAAACAAATATTTGCATTATCTTTTTCAGTACATCAAGGTTCCCTTCCAAATAATCGGACCATACTTCTCCTATTCAAAACTTGAATTAACAGTTTTTGAAAATGTCTACACCTTGCTTGAAATTCAATCCTACATCTAGTGGGCAAAAGGGTAATATAATCATATGAAAAAAGGGATGGTGCCAGGGTAGCCTTGCAAAAACTGATCATCTAGTTTATTTTCAAAGGTAAATCTGCCTTATCTATCTAATAGAGGTGCGTAGCAAGGTTAAATTGTGTTCAAAATTCTGTCAAAAATTTTCAACCTAAAGATAAGATTGAAATCCTCAAGCAAAGCTCCCATGGTATTTAATAATTAAGGTTTTCAAAGACACTACATATTTATAGTGTTAGTAGTCTTTTTATGGAATTTATCAACAACTACAGTGACATAAACAACATGTATGTTTTAAAGCTTTATATATATATATATATATATATATATATATATATATATATATATATATATATATCTATATATATATATATATTGAGAGAGAGAGAGATAAAGAGAGATAATGGCTTACCTTTTCCAATTCCAATAGATGAAATCTTAACACTTGTATAGCCTGAATCATCTGTTAAATACAAACAGAATTAGAATAGAAAAATATTAAATATTTCATCTACATATTTGATCCAGTTATTATTATTAACAATATTTTCCAAAGAATATAATATATAAACTTTTATAATTTAATAATGACTTATTAGTAAATGTATTTTTGTTTCGTTTTGTCTATTAATGTACAGACAGTTGAAAACTGTATTCATCCCCCCCCCCCCCCCCCGCCAAAAAAAAAAAAAAAAAAAAAAAAAAAAAAAAAAAAATTGCTGTGCGTATAAACTAAATTGGAGCTTTTTGGAACAGGGACAAATGCAAACATATATATATATATAGTTTTAAATTCAGGCCATACAAATTTTGTTACAAAATTATCAACATAAAATTTCTCAGCTCAGATTGCGTGTTGCTGACAACAACAAAAGAAACATGCTGATTTTTTTTCCCCCCGTTTTAACCAGCTCTCATCACTGCACGTGGTTTTGAAGGTCAAACGTGCTATTTCAGAAGTTTGTGCTCACATATGATGAGGCTGAAATGCCCATTTACCCATACCATTCCCCATCTCTGTTAGCTGTTGAAAATAGCTAACAATATCATTAGAGGGATGCATTAAGGCAGCTGCCTGTTTTAGTCACAAGGGGTGCTAGCGCTATCAGAAAAATACAACACCTCTGAATTTTTAGTGTGGCAACTGGCCCAAAGCTAAGAAAACCATATGGTCAAATTTTTCAGCAAAATTTGTCCCGGCCATGTGTTGTAATGTAGGGCTCTACATCCCCAGACAACCGTCTTGTGTATGATGGTTCATTAACAAATTTGTTGCCTTAGACTTTTTATGTTAGCATGAAAGAAAATTCTGGACAGTTTAGATGATGATCAGTTGACAGGGAAGAAATCCGACCCGCCCCAATTTTCTACGCTAGACACATCAAAACGCACCATAAAATACCGGTAAACCCAATCCACATTTTGTATCTGGATGTGGAAAAACTTTCATAGGTTTAGAATAATTGTTTTATATATTTCTTTTTCCTTAGGCTCCAATTCAAAAAACAAAACAAAATGGCAGATATAACTTGATAGTTTACATCACTTACAAATTGTTTTAATTCTAAAATGCTTATCAAAATGTTTATCATTAATTGAAATGATTTCATTGACTATGAGCAACAGAGTAAATTTATACTTTTTGTTTCGAATAATTAATATTGCGTTTCATAAATATCCGCGTCTTAAATGGTAGATGTTTATTTTTTATAGTAATACTTAAATGATACCAAAAATATTGTAATACTTAAATGATACCAAAAATATAGTCTACCAAAAATATAGTAAAACTTAAATGATACTAAATAAATGTAATATGATAAAATTACAGAACGTACTATAAATGACCACATTTGAAATTTTGGTAATTAATTTGGTATTAAATTTTACACAATAACTATAGCATATATAGCAAAAAATATAAACATTTTAGACAGATGCAAACATAACGAAGGTAAATAAATTACACAATGCACGTACCAAACTATCCAACTCGTGATTTGATGAAAATAGTGGCTTTTCCGACCTTGCCTGGTAAAGAAAAGTACAACAATGTTGATGGTTATTATTACTGAAAAATGGAAAATATTAGCTTAGCGATATCATTGTAAGAACGACCGCATTTCGCCGGTGTCGGACAATACCAATCAAGTTTATTGCCTACAAGGAATAGGCAATCTCAATGTTATGTCCATAGTGTGCAAAGGGGATGAACATTAGCTAATAAATTTGGTTTGGCAGTGGCAAAATCAATCTCGATCAACCTGCAAGAAGCAAAAGCTCAGGCCATATTTCGATAATTATTTTATAAGCTAACAATCCCTTCTTATGCCTCTTTTATGGCCGGACTCATCAATGTATAGAACTATCCAGTCAAGGCAACTACATTAGACTGGTATCAAGTTTAAATATGCTACGAGTTAAGGTCAACAATTGTGCAAGGCCTGGCCATAAAGTAAAGATACTGTCTCACTTTCCTAATATACAGTTATTGATGATCGGTAATAAAGTACACGCATCTATAAGGTTAAGATTCTTGATTACTCATTTCGGGCTAACGGTAAAAGACGGTACATAACGGTACCCGGCAAACCAAATAATTAATCCCGATTTTATTAATAATCCCTTCACTAGCGACATTTGTTATGTCCACTCAAATTTCTCAATGAAATGGCCGTTGATTTAATATGGCGAAAGAAGAGATATCTGAAGAAAACAAATTTAAAAATAACAACACCGAAATAAAATAAATATTTAAATGTATTTAATTATATATATATATATATATATATATATATATATATATATATATATATATATATATATATATATATATATATATATATGATTTTTTCCCGATATTAGTACTGTTTACAACTAAAAATCAGCAATATATGAAATTAAACAAATAACATGATAAAATTTATATGGTTGCAAAATCTTTGTCAAACAGAACTGTCATACATTTATTAATATATATATATATATATATATATATATATATATATATATATATATATATATATATATATATATATATATATATATATATCGATGGTACCTTCCTGTTTGTAGCCTAATTTAGTTACTAAACGTCTTGCATCTTTACAATCTTGAATGAAAATATACAAAGTGTTACTTACTAAAACTTGTTTACTAAAAACTGATATATCTTCGTTGAAAGACTCTGAGGAGCATACGTCCCCACCGGCCACTCCCGGCTCCCGTGGGGTACACGTTGCTAGCTCACATTTTTCAAATATGAGCGCAAGGAGAGGAAAAAGTGGGTGCCTAGAACGAAAAATAAAAACAACACTTGATTTTCATCGTTCCTATTACGCGCTATGCATTGGCGGCCATTTTTGACGATGTTAGACTTATCTTTATGAGTTGAGAACAGCACCGTCCAATGTGTGTACATGTAGTTGTAAACATGGGAAGTGGATATCAATAGCGGTGTCAGTTGATGTTGATTTATGATTGAAGCTTTTAACATTTATAATCAATAATCCATCTTTATGTTCTACAACTCAATTAGGTGCGTTCATATACACTGCTGTATTTTGGATTGAAATGAACAAGCCAACCCGTCAGTCGAGCGGTCAGAGTTCAAACATAGGTGTATATTACACCGCTTTAACACAACGCAGCACGTGCCTGCTAACCAATGGACTGCAGCGCGTATTGCATTAAGTCATGCACTGACCTAATCGATTGAAAATGACGATTTTCTTGAATTAAATCATCGTATCTTATGGAGATGTTAGAAATGAACACTTACCCGTATATAGAATCTTTATCCCGTTTCACTTGACTATCCTGTGTAGAGTTTCCCATAGCCATTGAGCTACTTGTGGAATAGGGGGGATACTGGTGTATCGAGGGTGCATGGTTAATACTCGTATGTGGGGGTAGTGCATGGCTGGCTAGAGACGTCCTATGAGGGTCATACATATTTTCCATACTGCTTAAATTCCCGTAGTGAGCCGGGATATCATTTTCGTACTGAAAGAAAACAACAAGAGAATAGCCGTTTAAATCCGGTGTAAAATAGGTATACAATCCAACTGAGAATAATCACGGAATATTAACACTAGAAAACACACAATAAACTTCGATGAAATCCCGAATGAAAATCATGAATTCTCTCTGTATTGAGCCGAAACAATAAATCATACTAACCACGTGTGGCATTGAAAATCCCTAACTGGAATAAAAACTACTGAAGAGACGTGAGGGGTAAGGAAACCTCATACCCTTTGCGCCATGGACTAGCAATGGAAGCCCACAAGCATAGGTCAGGCTGCTGCTGTTAAGTCCCAAGTTTCGCAAGTTTCCGTTCCTTTCCGTTTCCGTCTGTGTATCTTCAATCATATAAACAAATCCAGATTCCTGTCAAAGAAATACAAAACTGTCAAACTTGCTAAGCCCATCCACTAGTGATCACTAGTTCCAACGTCAACACGAGCCTACTTTAGCGAGTTACTTGTCTCTTCTCTCAGCCTAGACGAGTAAACCTGTCAATCAAAACTGAGGGTTACTATAGCTGGGAAACGTACGAGCTGTCATCGAGGCGGCCTTGGGCGGGCGAGCCATTAGTCGAGCAAGCCCAAATTTACGGCCACATGCATTTACTAAGTTCAGAAAATTATTACCGCAATTTTGTATTCATTGAAAAATAAAACAAATCACTACACTATTACACTATAGGAATATGAGAAATAGGGTTGAATTTCAACGCAGAAAAATGAATAATTATCTGTAGTAATGATTCAATGACATTTCCTGTCATTTTTCAAATTCGGCGTTGAACTGTGTCACATTTGATAAATCCCGATGTATTTATCCTTTAAAAGAACTGAAAAATTCTGTCTATCAAATTTCTTATCAAAATGTTCGATGAAATATTTTTCACCATCCACGAATACATTCAAAGTCTAACATTGCCAATGAACTACATAGTACAAAAGAGTTATGTCTGATAGGTTCTGGGCATAAGTGGCCACAAATATTGAGAGGTAAAGGTGTAAATGTGAACATAGTACGGATGCCTGTTTTTCTTTCTATTATTGACAGTGTTAAATTTACCGTTAGTTAAGGTTGAGAGAAGAGACCTCGCTATTGATACTACGGACTTACTCTGTGTTTTCAAATACATCGAACTAATCACCCAAGTTAGAATTGATGTACGAACTTGAAGTAAGTATATCTATCTGTCTACTTATCCATCAATGTGATAAAAACCGTGCGGAATGACTGGTGTTTCTCAACAGTGATGTATGTTATCAGCTTAGGATAGCGTTATTCTACGCATGCTGTGATTTTGTATCGTACTTCACAATGACAGTGGCAAGCAATGGAACAATCCGCCCCGCCCCTAGTACCGCCCACTGAAATCGATCGGCTGTATGACTAATCAGAATAGTAAACATTTCCACCTTGGGTCACGCCTCCTCGGGAAACCGCGCAAATTTCTATCCCTGGAGAAAAATCGTTTACTTTCTCTTACCGCTCCAAGGTTAGTAGCTATTCTAACATGCCTTGAGCGAGATTTGTCAGTTTAGTGGAGTCAGTTTCTTATTAACCGACGGGCAAAACTTCTTGATGTGAAATAAGTGTGTTCTGCAAAAATGTGGCAAGTTTGATATTAAAAACGCCGATGGAAAGCTGTGCAGCGTTATTGTTTGCATTAATAAACATCAACGGTTAATAAGTAAGTGATATTTAATCATTGCCTGTTGCCTATGGTAATGTTTTAAATTTGCTATGATATTTTCTCGCTTAAAAGTATTCTCTGTACGATAGTGTCACCATCTACGGAGTCAATTTTTACCCTAACCTGTTTGATAATTGAATCGGTAATGTAATACATTTTGATATCTCTTTACAATAGATTCGTTTAAAAGGATGATTAAAACTTACATGCGATAATTAATAATGACATGTTTAAACATCTTCTCCTACATAATTCTTACATTTGAAGCGCACTAATCTTCCCCGATGCTTACTGAAATTTAACATAACATGGCTAAAACCTTATTCCGAAAAGGAGTTTTGTTACAAGCTTTCTCTCTACTTCCTTGGATCACGAGTTTACATGTTTATAAACTATATTTGTAGGTATTTATATCCAGAAGGACTAAAAATATAATTCCTTCTAATATTTTTATGTAAATTGTAACAAATACATGAACAATGAATACAAGTACCGTAAATTATAATTTTCTATCTAAGGATGTATGCAGCGCAGTTGTATTAAAATAGCTCAGTCTGATACTTATGATGGTATAAAGATGATGTTCAAATTAAATTACTGCAAACCTGTTCAAGACCATTTACATGTTTTACTCGTTATAACTGTCAACATTTTACTGTCTGTTACATTTTTGGATCTCTCCGGGAATAATTAAATCGATTTCTAAAATTTTACATAACTTTATAAAAAAAAATGTAAGCATACATAAACTTAATATTGGATAATCTTTCAGCCAATACACTCAAATAAAACAATCTATTTTACAACCACAAACCATCTTTCGAGGTGATCAGACGTTTCTAAGTTAATACATAACTATAAAGCGATTCTGCAGAAAAGATTTAGCATAATTGCAACAATTAAAATATAGAAGAACATGAAGCTCAAATGACGTTTAAAGGACCATATTGATAAAAGGTACATCTTTTCTTCTAGTCAACGTTAAAGATAAAAAAATGATCAATCATCAAATTTAGATTTCCTTTCAAGAATTAATGAACACAAATTTTGAACATGATTTCATCGCATATTTTTTATATTTTAGTTTCGAAATACATTTTTCTATCCATTTTATATGTTAATATATTCCATGATCTATATGACTATTCCTGAACTCTCGATGCAAAGAAGCAAATTGCCTATTGCTATTTTTAATACGAAATGATCACAGAGAAAACGAGAAAAAATTTCAGGATTGATATGTTGTCAGAGAGAGAGAGAGAAAGATAGTATTTAATATGGAAAGTGCGACCACCTCATTATATGTCTGGAACACAAATGAATATATATAAATGCACATGCACACAATATAATTCGATTTACCAGCTCGATGAACTGTATACAATAATAATAATAATAATAATAATAATAATAATTGCGTAACTTCATTTTATTGTAAAGGTCAGCATTAGGATCGAAGACATTATTACAGAATAATAATAATAATAATAATAATAATAATAATAATAATAATAATAATAATAACAACAGTAAAACCACAATGGCAAAAAAGTTTATAATTGTTCAACTGAACGAGAAAACAAGAAGAAAAAGCTAGCAAAAAAGTAAAGCAACTTTTGAATAACCAGTAAACATACATTATTTATTGTCTGTGCAAATAGGAGTCCCCCGGTCAGTACTATTTTCATTCCATCACGGATAAGAAAATAATGTTGTACATATCACGTATCCGTCTTGAGCTGCACAACAAGAGTTGTGGGAGTAAGTCATCCCGTAACATCATGGGTTATAAAGAATGTTTTGGTTTTTTTTTAAAACTTCCCCTTTGTAAATTAGACGGTGCAAATCTATAAACATTGTGTCAAAACTTGTTTTAGTGTTAGACAGACGAGATTTTTATGTATATACTATCTTGAAAAATACGACTGTATTTTGGATATGTTGCAAAAGTTAGGTAATAGGTAATTTGATTAGAAGAGCGGCGATTTTTTTGTTTTGTTTGTTTGTTTGTTTGTTTGTTTTAACTTAGTTTTAAAGACGTTAAACATTTTGTATCTATGTTGCAAAGATTAAGTAAAGAGTTAGCATTTATCTACAGGAACATTTTTCTAGAATTTATATTATTGTCGTCAAGGATTCATACGCGTATATTTATCACACCAAAGACGAGTTTTCAGCTCCATCACAACAATTGAATGAAATTTTCAGAAAATTTATATTGTAATCTCTGTTCGTGTGCAGTGATGTGTTTGTCATTATCTTTTATTGAGAGAGAGAGAGAGAGAGAGAGAGAGAGAGAGAGAGAGAGAGAGAGAGAGAGAGAGATCATATTAATATGATAATTTGAGGGTGTGTATACCAGTCGCTGTAATGTACGAACTATTTTTCAAAGCTGTCTCAGCGAAAGTCTCTCATTTCGTGAGCAGACACATTGAAAGTAGTTATTGATACGTAGCAAGGTGTTCAATTTGACATTAATTAGAAGATCGCACTGATCACCGAGATAGCTCTTATTTTGGTTTCGTACTTAGCGGTCTACAGATGATATACCAGATAAGTAAAACAACTCCCTCTGATCCGCCATGATAAAGACAGTACTCAAGAAAATGCAATTATATCGACACAATGCCGACTTCATTACATCAGATTTTATACATTCAATTAGAAACATACTTTATCCTCACTATGATATTATTTTGGGCTTATGTAGCAAGAAAATATTTGCCCTAAAAGTAAACCAGATTTTATTATTAAAAAAAATTAAAAAAATATATAAAAAATATGACTGGTAGAGAAATCTTTGATATAAGTGGTAATAATAATCCAAGCTGCCAAACATGCTTATGGATGTTATCTTACAATTAGACATTTCCAAATTATTAATTCCAAATTATTAATTCCAAATTATTAATTCTAAATTATTAATTCCAAATTATTAATTCCAAATTATTAATTCCAAATTATAGGATACGGTTTTTAGGTCATTACTGTATAATTTATAATTTTTGCAACCACGATAACTACGATAAGCAGTGTACGTCTTTTTTTTTTTTTTTTTTTTCTTTTTTTTTACACAAGTTACGTTTACAGGAAACAGAACAGTAAAATGAATAGGTCTTCCTCTCACAAAAAAACACGCACTCGTTAAGAGGAAATTTGAGAGAGAGAGAGAGAGAGAGAGAGAGAGAGAGAGAGAGAAGATAAATGGGACAGTCAAATCGTGTTATTTTAGATGAAGCACAGACGATGCAGTAAATAATGTAATGATCAAGCGAGAAATTTGAATCTGTCTTGGGAAATAAAAAAACATCTCAAGGAAGAAATTATTTTATTTATCAGGAGGACACTCGAACCTTAATTCACCTGGGACTCAGTCTTCTCTCTAACTCGTCAGAGCAACCCCGTTAAATAGTGTTTTTAATAATCCTCGAAGAAATACAATATATTGGGGTTATGGAAATAGTATTTTTCCCGTTTATTTGAAAACTTAAAATGAAGGTGAATAAGCAATATATATATGAAGGTGAATAAGCAATATATATATATATATATATATATATATATATATATATATATATATATATATATATATATATATATGTGTGTGTGTGTGTGTGTGTGTGTGTGTGATTGTAAGTTGGCAGTTTTACGTAGATAATGCAAGATAAATGAAATATCAATAGGGAGTGGTCAAGCAATTTATTTATGTATATAGTTAGTGACTTGGTTAATTTCTTTGTTAACTTTGTAATTAATTCATGCATTTCCATTTGCGTTCAATACTAATAATAATAAGAAGAAGAAGAAATCTAATATTAATAATACATTAATTTTGAATTCCTACTTACTATATATATATATATATATATATATATATATATATATATATAACCATTTTTATCTGAGTTAAATGGAATCTAAATACTTATATCTAAAACTATAGCAAAATGAAAAATATTTTACATGTCTATCCAGAATTTTCGTCAGTATCGTTATAGTTGTGGTCGTAGTTATTGTTATATTTTAATATTTAGTTTCTTCATTTTCTAAAGGAAGAAATGCGGGCTCTACAGTAAAAGATCTCAGACAAGATAAAACACAATATAATCCGTTGTCTGTGTGCGATATCAAAAATAGCTGGCAACCGCTGTCTAAAGAAAGGGAACTCCCGGGTCGCGTATTATCCCCTGGGGATCTTTTTTGGACCCCCAATTGTCCCAGTGACAGATTATCTGCCTGACATAGCCTCGATCTTAAAGATGCCAGCTATGATGATCTAAAATTATGTAACGAGGATATAAGATGTCATATTCAAAAGGGATCACGGCTTATAGATAACACTTTGTCTGGTAAAGAACATTTTTGCCGACCTTGATAAGTTGCGGTGTCCATTTTCCCCACGAGTAGGATCTATATCGTATGTGGGACGACTGTATGAAAGTTTAGGAATGTTGATCAATTCTGGACTGAATAAGGTTCTGCCATGACATAACAATAAATGAGGGAAAGATTTAAGGAGTAAACATACCCTATTTCAGATCTTTAGAAGAGAAAATAAAAAAACGTTAGAAAGATGACAAAAATGGAGTGAAACGCTTGAAAAGTACTTGAATCGTTGGATTAATAATATAATTGTAGGCTCAGGACGGAAAACAGAGCTCTAATGTTTTACAAACAGTCAAATCTCTGCTGTTTTAGAGTTCAAAGTTTATCCATGTCGGCGCTAATCCCAGGGTATTTTAGTGGACCTTAACAAATCCCTCTGGTTATACTAATACCCCACACATAGTCCCGCTCTGAATCGGATAGAGCTATCACTAAGTAAGAATAGAAGGGGGAAAATATTTTAGTGGATGGAAGCGTCAGTTGTGCAGGGAGTGTGATATTTGCTAGAATGGAATTTGTACGAAGATTTTTCAAAATCGATTTCTAAATCGAGCGTCTAAAAAATGCAACTTCACCATTGTCAAAAAGTTTATCGATGAAAACTGTGCCCATACACTATATAAAAAGTATAACAGTGATCTAGAAATGAGATGGAAGGGAATTCGTTTACACTTTTAAAATGTACTACTGCTTACTTACTTACTTACTTACTTACTTACTTACTTACTTACTTACTTACTTACTTACTTTTTAAAGTAAAGTCAACAAAATGTGAAAGAAAATATCGTTCGAAACTATAATTAATTTTGATCGTTCTAGTACAACTGCGATATAAAGTGTTCCAATAAGACACATTCAATTTAAGAATATGTGGTATATTTTGGTTTTTATAAAATATATTTACTTTAAAGAAATCGATAGGGTCTTACTAGTTTTGTATATCTTCTGAAACCCTACAGTAGGGAAAAAAATCAGGCTAACAATATCTAACAGTTAATGTTCTGTATTTAAGTTAAAATCTTAAACATGACATGCAATATATCCCTCTCTGGTTAATGCGACTCGCGGTTCTTTATTTTCACATTATTGTGCATTCATTCAAACAAATTGCTCCCCACGATTGGCAGTGACTGCTTCTTTGAATGATGTGAAATTATAGGTCCTGTGCTTACATACACCAAAGCATGTCAAAAGGAGTTTACGCGCAATACACAAATATACTTTCACAGACCGATCAATACACATTTCCCGACGCCGACAAAACTTAGAACCCTTTTACTTAACAAGCGTGAAAACAAATGAATCGAAATATTTAATCATTCGAAGCCTTCGATTTAATACGCCTACCATGAAAAGCGTTCAATATGTAATGTGGGTATTCTAGAGCTGCAAATGATAAAAGTATGAAAGAGAATTTTCATTGTATTTGAATAATCTGTAACCTATGATTTCTTAATGCTGGCTGATTCAACTGAATTATTTTCAGTACATACTGAAGAAGAACAGGCTTACTGCATTTAGTCAGTTGGCTGTCAGTAAGTATAAAATAAGGATTTCGGTGTGCATAGAAAATGATTGTAGAATATTTATGAAATATTCGAACCAAGTTATAAAAAAACAAACATACAAGCACTCAAAAGGTAGTGTAATCATGGAAAATAGACTTACTTCTAAGTGTCAACAACACTACATAATGTTACAAGTCAATTATATTATATGCTCCAATTAGATTTCGTGCAGATGCACACTTCTTTAATTAATTTAATCATATATTTAAAAGAGTATAAACACAAAAATTATTGCATCTTTTGTAGCCAATATGCAGAAAAAAGGTTGTATCTGACATTATTCTCGAGAGAAACATGAGAAAGAGATTGAATTTTAATTTTTTATCTGTTTCTTAAAATGGAAATAAGCAAGGCCTTTTTTTTTTTTTTTGTTATTGACCTAAATGCAGTAAATAATCGTGGTTGTATTATCATTTTGCTTTTTAAAACAATAATTATATATGTGTTGGTACGGATTATATATGTGTTGGTACGGATTTCGGGATAAATTATTAATTATGAATGAGAGCAATCAAACATATGTTCTTAAAATTTTGAGCGTTGCAACTGTTAAAAGAGATATTATTTTATCTAGTGTCGAAACATCGGGAGTTTATTTATTGAAATCTCATAATTTGTACAGTATGCTAGAGAAAACAAAGAATTATATTATAATATAGTATATCATATCATATCATATCATATCATCCTATCATATCATATCATACATATCATATCATATCATATCATATCATATCATATCATATCATATCATATCATATCATACCATATATCGTATCGTATCATATCATATCATATCATATATCATATATCATATATCGTATCGTATTATATTATATTATATTATATTATATTATATTATATTATATTATATTATATTATATTATATTATATTATATTATATTATATTATATTATATTATATTATATTATATTATATTATATTATATTATATTATATTATATTATATTATATTATATTATATTATATTATATTATATTATATTATATTATATTATATTATATTATATTATATTATATTATATTATATTATATTATATTATATTATATTATATTATATTATATTATATTACAAAAAGAAGACACGCATCACTGTGTCCAAATGTCGTTATAAACAAAAACATTACGACACTGCAGAAATAATTAATAATAACCAAAGAAATGCATTTAATACAATAATACAATCAGTTTAGAAGGTGCTATCCGCATGTATTTAACATTTTCTTTATAACAGCCTGTCAATGAAAATCACCCTACAAATATATAATTTGAAGACATGATACCAAGTTTAAGTGCAAAACTACATTGTTACTTAATTGTATTAAAAAGCGCTGAAAAAATTTCGACTTGTAGACAACTAAAATTTCAAGTATCGTACGCTATTAACCGTAGTAAATTTAACATTTCATGTTACGTAATTTCTACTTCGATTAAAATAAGATTACGATCAGTTATTGATTGATATTAAACAAAATGTTAACAATTTAAATTGCTTAATTTTTCTATGTGGATTAAAAAAGACTGAGATAAGCTATCATATTAATTAAACATAATAACGTTTACAATGTAAGTTACGTTATACGGATTACACAAAAAACTACCCAAGTTATATTCTAGAGTTGTCAATTTCTTAAAATGCACAAGGGAATTTGAATGAGGAAGTTACAATTTTGAGGGAAGAATTAAATACGTGTAATGTCCATTACAGTACATTGTTTATAGATTTTGATAAAAGGTCTGATTTCATATTCTCTTACAATGGACTTGTTAAATTACACCCAGTGGAAATTGATCAGTCAGTTGTTGTAAAATTATATGTAACCAATCGTCCACATCTGATAAAATTTTGGCTAACAACACACAATCAACCATATCTGATGTGTATTGGGTCATAACGACCCATCAACATAAAATATGGTTTGATTAAATGGATTTTTCCCTATGTATTCAAAATGTTTTTGAAAATTCAATGAAACCTAACGGTTCCCTAGGGTAAACAAAATAAGGTTCTTGTATAGTGTAACTGATAAAATTTACAACCGACTTTCTCCCATTTGTGCCACTCAATCAAAGATAATTCGGAGTAGTACATACAAACGGCAAATTTAACTCAGTTTGTTGTCAAATGAATTGAAAGCTTCGTCTTCATTATCTGGTATTTACATACCATGTTAAAGCTATCGGTATTAAGATTTCTTGAACAGAAATCTCCCGGGGACAACACCATATATATATATATATATATATATATATATATATATATATATATATATATATATATATATATATATATATATATATATATATATATATATATATATATATATATATATATATATATATATATATATATATATATATATATATATATATATATATATATATATATATATATATATATATATATATATATATATATATATAAAACACTATGCCAATCCTAATTCATTTTAGTCTTCTTTGCTGCTTTCGTGTAAAAATACTTCAGGACATTTTGTTACCTGGAGTAAATGCAATTTCAGTTTAAATAAATAAATAAATAAATAAAAAAATAAATAAATAAATAAATATTCTCATCCAGTAAGAAATAAATGCGAATACTCAACATTTAACACACAGAATATAAAATGCAAAATCTTTCTCCTTGAATGTAATTAGAGTATTTCCCTGAGTCTTTGTTCTTTACATCTTTTGTAGAAGGAATTGGTAATTATAACATATTGCTGTTCATCCTGTAAAGATAGGATATTTTAATTTTTCAGAAAAATAAAAGTAAAAGTTTTACTTCTCCGCGAATAAGAAATTAGCACATTTTGATGGAAAATTAATAAGATATATTTTAGAGACATTATCCAAAACTGTCATTTCTTGAATATATTTCATTTTATTCGGACCTGTGTATTCATTTGACATTCAATTTTGTAACTCTGGCCAATGAAGAATTCTTGTCAATTTTTCCAAAGACGAGGGAAACTATTTTCAAAGAAAAACAAAAAAGAATCTTCGGCAGTGAAATTACTCTGAGATATTTTTGAGATTCGATAGACAAAAAAAGTTATTTAGATTGCATGTGTGTGGATTCAATTCTTCTATCGTGACATGAGAATATTTTTTAAATTTTCTTTCTTTTTTTGTGTACGTAATTTTACTTTTCAAAGCTCATTTGGTACTATGTGCAAGTGATACTGTTGTTAATAGTCTCTCTCTCTCTCTCTCTCTCTCTCTCTCTCTCTCTCAGATAAAATGTTTCCCGTGCATTGCTCAAAAAGGAAAATATACGTGTTATTAATTATTCTAAGGCATTATAATTTGTGATTTTTGATTGTATTGATAAATTAAACATCAGGAATCAGATCAAATTGAATTTACAATTTACTATACATTTGAGAGGTCTTATTTTCGACGCGATGAAATATTCTTATTATTGTTTGAAAACATGCATGACTTTGAAAGATTATTTAAAACTTTCTTAATAAAATAACTCTCCCCAAAAGAATTATTGTTAGATCCAGTTATTACACTTTCCTGTAAAGCTGTAATTTCATAAAGTTGCCAAATTTTAACACGTGTAGTACAAACAAAACTCTTAATCTAACTTCGAAAACGTATTTAAAAAAATATACGAATTAACTAACACAAGTGGTTTCATGTTGACTTTGCGGAATAATTCGGTTCCACTACACAAAACGAATAATTCAGAAATGTTGCGCTGCATTTGATATACAAGAATTTCCGATGGTTATTTAATTAATTTGCAGATCATTAAGGACAAGAACACCTACAGCTTGAACAAGTGTGGTAACGAGACTTACAAATAAAGGGAAACAACTCCACCACTGACTGTTTTCAAGAATCGTCGCTGTCGGTACTATGACAGAGAAGCTTTTTTTCCCCGACTGTTTCACTCTTTAAGATATCGTGCCCTTGGGAGTAGAGGAAATTTTAGTCATAAAGTCTATGTTTTTAGTTCCAAAAATGATTTTGCTTTATAAAAGTAATGGTTAAAACCGATCCAAGGATATATATATATATATATATATATATATATATATATATATATATATATATATATATATATATATATATATATATATATATATATATATATATATATATATATCGCATTTGGCAAGCTACTGTAACCCATACACATTTATCTAGCGTTATGGGATATGTTGGCATTTTCACTGAAGTCTTTAAGAGTAGCAGTTGCTGCTGATGTTAATTACATCACGATGATGATGATGATGATTATTATTGTTATTATTGGTGTTGTTGTTTTTGTTGTCGCTGCTGTTCTTGTGGTTGTTATCGTTGTTGCTTTCATTGCACTTCTTGCCGCTGCTGAACGATGTCGACATAAATGGGATCTCTTTTCGGAAATCAACGATTGAAACATTAACATATATTTTTATTGTTTTTTTACCATTGTTTTGCCTTTGCCACATCTTTATTGTTATAAGTTGTATATGTTCATCAAAATATCAGACAGAATGCATAGGAGTAAGTAAGAATTTATTATTTTCTGTATATGATGTATGAAAAAGAGTGTCAACTATAGTAATTCACGGTGCACACTCCGATGATTATATATTTAAAATAATTGTTACTATTTTTATTATTTTTTCGTAAATAACAATTATTATTACTATCATTATTACAAATAAATACAGCACTCCTGCGAATATTAACGTTAAAAGTAAAGCAATACGTGTACGTTTCTATCAAAACAAATACATATAATTTATCGTCACTGGTTGTAACACATACGTACAAATTTTATAACGTGGTAAAATGAAATAACAAGTTTTAAACATTTATTAAAGACATGGCTGAAACGTATATTTCTGGCATATTTATTTATTTAAACTTTCATTTGGTTTGTTATTTTATTCTATAACTAATTTTTTAGCTTGTACAGGTACAAATCTGTTTCTGTCCTTTTAACTTTTGAAATCTTTAACCCAATGGTATTTGACTGACAAATCAATTTCACTCGGGACGATTTAATTTAAGTATTAGCAAATTTGAACATGGCTTTATACGCACGACCACGCTATTTGTATTCCTTGCTATCCTTATTTTTTAAAAAAATCGTCACCAGAGTCGTGAATTATTTTTTATAAAGAATTATTCCGTAATTATTTTCATTACCGCTCTTTTTAATGGCACCTTAGAATCAATGATTGCCTTCGTTAGAAAGCTTTTACTTTCAATTATACCATATAAATAGATTACCCGCGTCCCTAATTAAAAGAGTGCGTACTTTCATATGCTATCACTTTTCCTAGATGAACTGAATGTTGGTAACACGAACAACAGCAAAATGGAAATCTAGACAAGCAGAAATTGTCGAACTGTTTGTTTTATATAAATGTGAAGTGAGATTATTGAATTGTCAGTCATTTTTCGCCGTGGCGACAAAATGTCGCACAGATATAATGAGACGGGGGAATTAAATAGAATATACAAGCCTGGAGAACCTTTATGTGATTAAAACACGTTTGGTTGGCTGGGATTAAGTTGATCGACCTTAAACAATCAATACCTTAATTTTATTGGATTTACACAGGCGTGCCTTCAGCAATAGCTTCTGAGGGAACTTGTTCGCTGTTTATTGGAGCTAACGCAGAGAGAGAGAGAGAGAGAGAGAGAGAGAGAGAGAGAGAATTTGTGCACGAAAGACACTATTATATGGCCAATTAGCACTATTTATTTATGTATTAATATTGCTGTAGTTATTTTCATCATCGTCGTCGTCCTCTCATTGTCATTTTTATCGTTTTTTAAGTCAATGATATTGGTAATTATCCTGCATACATTATATTATTACTACTACAACTACGACGGCGACGACGACGATCAAATCAACTACGACGGGCGGGGGGAGGAGGGGAATTGAAAATAAAAAGTAACAAATTTAGAAAACCCAATATTTTCCAGCTCACAATCATAATAATTCACGATCATGCTGCGTGTATAATTGGATAACTGTTGAAGGTATCCTTCTTTTATTAGCTATCACTACATGCCTATCAAAAATTACATTTTCGATACAATTCAATTTTCCGCTCCAGGTAAGGGGTCTTGTAGCTCAATTTCACATACTTGCTCACATGGAGCGATATTACGAGTCAGGAAACTGGCTCAACGCTGCCAATGCATTTTTAAAAAGCTGTCACACATATTAACGGTGACACAGCTGCTTTTGTTACCTCTTCAAAATCATCCAGTCTTTCACTGAACGGTTTTAGTTCCACGCAAAATTTCACTGCTGCGTTTTCAAGAGGGACGGGGAAGGATTATCGAGTGTTTTGTGTCGCCAGTTTAAATGAGAAAGACTATTTTATCCACAAGATGCCCTTCGCCAAAATCCACTTACTCCAACCGAAATTTCTAATGAGGCTATGTTTTCATTGATATAAATATGTACTCCAATCTGATTGCGTCTCGGAGTAGATTTAAAATAAGTTCAGTTATTCATTCGATCTGTTTGGAATTGATGCAGACAGTTAGTTATTAAGGGCTATATTACCAATGTGCTATTTTGATTTTCCAATGATAAGTTATATCGAGTAGTAAACCAGAACGCAAATGGGTTTCAAAATCTCTCTCTCTCTCTCTCTCTCTCTCTCTCTCTCTCTCTCTCTCTCTCTCTCTCTCTCTCCACAATTCAAGTTTACAATTTTGGAAAGAACTGAATTTTTAGCGGTTATGTTTTCTCACATTTTATTCAATAGATCATCTTGATTGTGATCACGTGCTTTATCCTGAATATTTTTTAAAGAATTTTTAAAAATAAAATGTATATTATATATATATATATATATATATATATATATATATATATATATATATATATATATATATATATATATACATACATAAAGCAGTATATTATAGGGTATATGTAATCTATTTACATGCGTAAGCTATGTAAAAGAAGAAAAAACGCATACATTTCGCATATTTATGCAAGTGATTTAAACCTTTGTTGCTCAAAATTACATAATTGCCTCAAAGGAAAAAAAAACAGCATTTAAAAAGGCATAAAAATGTCGAAGGGAAAATGATCAGGGTAAATCACATTAAAATCACATTAAGTGGTTTCTCGTTCAAGAGAATGACAGTCCCCTGTCCCTTAAGGTGTCAAACTTCCACGCCAAATGACCCGTTGATGGATATCAGTCAGGTTTTAGACAGGTCCCTTTGAGTTTTAATAGAAAGTAATGATCGTTTGAACTGTAAAGCGAAGAAAATCTAAGAAGATTTGGAAGTCAAGACGAATGGGATTACAGCTATAGAAACGATAACTGACCTCCACAGAATCACATACTACCCTCTGACTTGTAAGAGTAGTTTGTTTATGAAAGAGGTATTTATACATATACAGAAATGGAATGTACGAATATATATCACACGTTGTTAGGAGATACATTATCGTGACGGCTTAATATCATATCTTTAAATTCGACTACCAAAAATAACTTCAAATGAACAAATGAAATCAAATGTATTTTAAAAACAAAGCAATATGAATATGGCAATCGAATATATATTAGAGAAATGTGAAAACACCTATATGTCTCTGCAATGACACTGTACAATCCGTTACTCTTAAAGTTCGATTATATATATATATATATATATATATATATATATATATATATATATATATATATATATATGTGTGTGTGTGTGTGTGTGTGTGTGTGTGTGTGTGTGTGTGTGTGTGTGTGCAGTCTGCAACAGCTAAACTAAGAATTTATGAATGTTGCTGTCGGTCAAGAACAAATATTCCGTTGTGATATATACTCACTGTTTTAGCACGTGTATACATCCAAAGTCACTGACAGGCAGAGCTGTTGAGTAGGTATATCATGTCCATTACATAGCTTATTAACGTGATGAAATAGACAACATCCTAGGGCACCTTGCAGAGAGTGAAAGAACAACACGTTACTCCGTGTGTAATTGTTGTTTACAGGCAGAAAAGCTATTATAGCCGTCTAAAACTAATAGAAGAACAGAAACTGGTATCCAAAATAAATACAAAAGGACAAAAAAATACACATAGTAAATCCACGAATGTAATGATAAGACACTTATGCCAAGAACGAACCTATACACAACATAAATTTTATGCAGTACACTATCTATGCACAATCCCCATCCCTAGCAAAAATCCGAAGTCAAAACATTTCCCAGTCGCGGCTCAATTTCACTTGGAGCAACATGGGTTGCTATGGCAGCCTCGGGCGCGTGAGCTTCTTTTAGACGTTCATTTTTTCAGACCATATTTTCTGTCAATTCTCCCCACAGTGAAAACTGATGCCTCCCAAACGCTATCATTTGTCCCAGCCACTTTGCGATTCACCCCTTTTCCAGAGACACACTTGTTTTGCTGACCCCAGGTTGAGGTGAAAGATCATTCACTTACAAAAGAAGGTTATCACCGCAAACGATCGTCGTATTTCACCTATATATCACACATAGAATTTATTAATTCAAACCAAAGATCGTGTACAAAGCCATTATGATAAAACACGTGATGATAATAAGAGAGTCGCCTAGTCGGGCCCTGGTGTACGGAAAATGCAAATGAATAGAAAAATATGACACATAAATTCAAATGATAACATGGCAAGGCTGAGAGAGAGAGAGAGAGAGAGAGAGAGAGAGAGAGAGAGAGAGAGAGAGAGAAGTGCTAACTTCAGAATAAGGGAACCTTAATCTTAGATCATTTGTCTTTGCTGAACCCCCTCCCCAAAAGCCCCTGCTTAGCACAAATTGTATACTCTTCCTTTTCGTTAGCTCATGGGTATAAACTGTTCTTAAAAAAACGCATCGATACACACAATTTATCAAATGAAACAGAGAAATAAAGAGCTTTACTTAAAACACGTTTTGTCTCTTATTTGGTGGTCTGAGAAAATAATCCTTTTCTATAGTTTCAGATCATCAACGAACGTAACTTTTTTTTTTTTTTTTTTTTTTTTTTTTTTTTAAAATGAAATAATTACTTTTAGAACTACAAGAATACAAGCATATCATAATACTTCATTGCATCTGTAGATTTTTGCATCGTCCACTCAGAATGTATACACGTTTCCATAGCTCTTTCTGAGACGTATTGTCTTAATTGAATGTGAACAAACGTTGGGATTCTTAAATCTGATCCTTCAACATAAACCTTTGGACGAGGAAGTCAAATATCCACCATGGCAGTTTTATGATCACGTAAATTAGAACTAAAGCGTCGAAAGGGTTGGGGGTGGGGGGGTGTCGGAAGGAGATCAAGACGCATGGAATGTGAACAAACCTAGAAATCTAGCAGAACCAGAAACGGGGAAATCAGTAATTGTTAAACATTTGCGTTCAAAAATATTCAGAAGTACAGTATATCAGTTAATTATTGGCATATATCTAATGTCGATTCTACGCGCAACGATGAAGCAAACTGGTTATATATATATATATATATATATATATATATATATATATATATATATATATATATATATATATATATATTACAAATAAACACTAAACAGAGCGGAAAGTGCTATCCCTGGAATCTACAGGAGAATGCTTGATAACATCAACAGAATTTTTAAATACGAATAAATAATATTATCATACAGGTTAGAGAATTTCAATTCGTACTCTACGGTGATTCGAACCCAGATCAGCGGGTTACGGCACCCATCGCCGTAGATACAGTGGTTGAACCTTTCAAAACTGTAATCTCTCAGTACCACCTCTGTTTGGAGGTGTTTTGGGATTTACTGAAATTTCTATTTTAATCCAGAAAATATAACGCGACATTCATTGTTTTTTGTATATGTCCATTGTTACATGTATGCGTTTATTAATGCCTGTATTAATTTCGTAATATATAATCCATGTTTTTTCTCCTAAAATAAATACTGTGCCTGCGTTTAAATTGTTTTGCATACAGCTACTTTTTATATAAAGTGTGCGTGTTTTGCAGCCTTAAGAAGTAAATCTGGACCACTAGCTGACCATGTGCTCTAAAAGCGTTTCGGTTTAACGGGGTCCATTTTTGTGTCAAAATGACATCTATGACCGGAATTTTTTTTCGGTTTTCAGAGTAGAGCGTGTTTCAGTTTATTAAGTTAATGCTTTTGTAATTTAGGAAGGAAATATTCGAAACCAGAAAAAAACATCTCATTTTAAAGAGAATTTGAGTTTCCCTAAGTTTCAAACAAGAGAGAGAGAGAGAGAGAGAGAGAGAGAGAGAGATCACATTATTTAAAGATTCACAATGATGTAATGTTCAGACCCCTCACATATTACAAGGATGATAACGGTGGTGGTAGTAATGATGATGATGATATATTCATTCCGTTGAGTGAACTATGAAATGAATATAGTGTAGACTTTTTTTCATATATGTTGGACACTTCAATATTAGTAATTTGGCAGGGAAATTCAAAATTACCATATTATGAAAATATCATGCAGCAAAAATGATGACGATGTATCATAAACATACGCAGATTGTTAATGCATCTTTTCCAGTAAATGATCATAAAAACAACATGCATTTCGTGAAATATTTAATAAAAGTGCAAATGCACGCCAGGAAGTGTGCAGTAAATACTTCCTTTGATGACACGTAACAAAATAAATACTCAGAATTTTCATGTACCTTTTCTCATAAATGACACGCCCGTTTTCCACGAGAGAGAGAGAGAGAGAGAATGTTAAGATGTCTTTAATATGACCAAGTTATGTCTTTTAATTACAACAGTCACGATCATTCGACAACTATACATATTTTACTGCGACCAAGTCGATTTTGTTTGCTTCTCATTATCTGTCTGTCTGTGTGGCAGTCTGAGTGTTTGTATGTGTGTCGTACTTGACGAAGAAAAAGTAAAGGAAAGAATAAAGACGAGGAAAAAAGGAAGAGACGGAGAAGAGATACATAACCAACCATTTCAGCTCAGTTGGACACTATGTCCAGTTCCTTTAAATGCTAAATATTGCATCAAATCACAGCTTGATTGATAATGTTGATAATGAACGTGCCCAAAATAGAAAAGGACTGGACATTGCAGATGCGAGCACATGGTGAATTTGGCTTAAACGAAAAGGTCTATTTCATGTATTTTTTTTTCTTCTTTCTTTCTGTCTTTTTTTTTTTTTTTTTTTTTTTTTTGTTTAATTTACCTACTGTGTGTAAGATTCTTTCCTATCAGTTTGTTAAGCCCTTCTGTCCTCTATTGACATCAAATTATTATTATTATTATTATTTATTTATTTATTTATTTATTTATTTATTTATTTATTTATTTATTTATTTCCAGCTTTTTCTGTTCCAGTGTAAATATTTTGATATCTTTGGTCATCGCAGTTCAAATTATATCTGGAATGTAAGCATACAATCCAAAATTATTGCACCTTTATAGATGGAGCCCATAGGCGACCTAGATTTCTCGTAATGACATAGATAAAACGGCTATTCTGAGCGGTTCTATACTACCGTGCTTCTGGCTTAAATCCTTACTGGCTTTGTCTGTGGACCTTATTCACAGACACTAGATATAATTGTAAATATTGTGTTAATTCTTTCTTTTTTTTATTTTTTCTTTTTAGTTTTGATTTTTTCATTAGTCTGGATGATTTTGCTTCTCTTTGCCATGGTGTAGATAGTTACTGATCGACGCGTGCGTTTCTTTAAAGCCCCCATCCCTAGAATTGGGCATTTTTTCATCGCGAAACGAGTATTTTTGGGAATTTTTAACACATAGGCTGTTGGTTTCTAACCTCCTAACCCCCATCACTCATAATTTCCTAACCCTCATCACTCATAATTTTAGTTCCAATTTATTTTCAGATGTCCCTTTATAACAGATTTAAAAATTAATAGTATAAACCAAAATTAGATTTATAGTTTGTTCCTGTTTTGTAGAGAAGTTGTCTTTTAAGACAGTAGCAGTAGTAGAAATTGTTGTTGTTGTTGTTGTTAATGTGTTCCTGCTATAAAAAAGCAGCTTTTCATTACACGTGTTTAATATGTAACAAATTTGTTGAACACTATATTCCATTTTTACTTTTAGAAAAAAACATGAAATAGAATGTCATTAAAAAAACACAACATAATTGGGTTCATTAGAAATAAAGTAGTCAAAAAGTCATTTTGTGTTTCATGCTAGACCAAGCATACCTTGGCAGATAAATTTCAGGCCATGTGTTGAATATAAGCAATTCAAAGCATAAAATGTGTGTATCGACCATTACCAATATGTACTGTCAATTTTCCAAACAGCTGGTCAAAAAAAGTCTAATTAAGGTAGGACTACATATTCGTCGTTAAGAAAATGGAGACATGTCTGCTCTCTTGTTAACTTTTAGACAATGCGCATGTTTTGGAGAATCCAAATATTTACAGGGTCCACACTAGGGCGTGATTCGGGCGAAATAGTCACCTGAGAGTCTGTCATTTCACCTGAACAGGCCAAAGGAAGAAAAGTTAACTTTGCCTTGCATTGATTTCACGACATTACCCACATCCCATTTTGTTTCAATACATTGCATTAATAATCAAAGTAAAACGTCGACTTTCAGGTCAATTTTCAATTCAACGATGAAGGTGGAAAGAAAGAAAAAGTAGTCTTATGTTCTGTAGTCAATTTTGGAATAATTTTGATGATCATAAATACCAGAAATTACATTGCTATGTACGGAATTTCCGACGAAAATTCACACAGGATCCTGGAAAAACAAGTGCAAAATTGAATGTTTGTAGCCCAGTCCGAAGCGAAGTATGACGTAGTGGATGTATCCAGGTCCATTACTAAAAACATCAATCATTTATTCAATATTTCATCATATATACATATGAAAAGGAGGCCTTATGTTATGGAAGATGTTGCCTAGTTTCCACTGTAACTTATTTTCGAGGTTGCCGTTGTATGTTATATAACAGATGAAGAAGCAAAATTTTAAAAAGTTTTAATATTAAAAAACTTTTAATAATATTCCATCATCATTTTAATAATCAGACATGAAAATATGCACACAAAAAAAACCCCATTAGTTTTAAGTGATTAGTTAGAACTTTCACCACCAACCTCTCCCTATTTTCGCCAACATGGCTCTATTATGTCTGGAGAGAGTTAATTTCGCCCAACTATTAGGGTGCAGCTTGGACCCTAACTTATTATGATAAAATACACTTAAAAAAGCCAAGCTTTTGTATGATTAAGATGACTTTTTGTAAGGATAAAGGTAAAATTACTGTTTCGATCTAGTAACACGTATTATGGACACGAATGGAATGTGGGAAAAGTTCTGGCAAGAACAATTTTCTAACTTTCATTTGAAAATAAAAATGCTGGCGCTGCCAATGGAAACTGGGGCCGCAGAATCATCCCTGAGCTACATAGATAGGTACGCAGTAAGGTAGGTAGGTAACAAAATTGGGACCTACTTGCGTAGGTACATATAAAACAGACATACAGATCGATCGATCGACCGATATATATAAAGATAGGTAGATACAGAGAGATAGAAAGACACGTTCAAAGAATAATAGCGAATAATTATAATTATTTTTAAAACTAGATTTTAATAATCAGAGAGTGCTCCAAGATCGATTTGTCTTTGTGTAAACCACATGCCCCCCCCCCCCCAAAAAAAAACAATTCGAAAAATGTTGTTACTTGTCCTAAATTGGTTTGGCTTGGTATTTCACGGCACAGCAACACAAGTAGGGTATTTAGTTTTGAGTAAAGTGCCTTGTCCAAGAACACGCCACGGTAGCCGACCAGTCTGATCCAATGGTAGGTTTCAAACACACAATCTTTCAGTCGCAAATCCGGTACGCTAACCACTGAATCAACACAGCTCATACCTCCATTAGTCGCATCTTACGACATACAGGAGAACGCACAGGACCTATTCTACATACACATACCCAAAGGGGTGGGGAGTGAGGGTCCTAAATTGGCACCAAATCTATAAAAAAAAATACCTTCTTAGCAGAAAGGGAAAGTACGTAATATATTTTTTAAAGTACAAGTTTGTCTTATTCGTCTGCTTAATAACAGAACGTGTAATAAAATTTAAGATGTCTAACAATATACGTGCTAACGGGCTCATAAATTGTCAGAAATTGCGGGCCCCTGGGCAGAGCAGTAGTGGGCCTCAAAACTAGTTTTATTTTTTATATATAAAAACCTGTGTACAGTTTTGAATATAAAACCTGTAGTAATCTACCATGACTTAGACTCTTGCAAGGAACAAATTTGAATATTTACTGCAAAGATTAATTTATTTTCTATAACCGAGTTGACGGCGGGCCCCTAGAAATCGATGGGCCCCCGGGAAATCCCCCCCAACTTTCCATCCCACCTCACGGCGTGCCTAGTAATATGTACTTTTTAAGCACAACTATTGCGTATTGAGGAGTGTTTCAATGAGTTACTGGCTGTGTATCTTGCAAGTAAAAAAAAATTCCAGACATTTTGTCGTAACGCGCAGGAACCCTAAAAGTTAACCCCGGAAGCGGTTATTATTCACGTCCTTTCCGGCTCCTTAGGGTGTTATCACGCGTGTGGTCGAGTTGCTATACGAATCAGATGACTCCGATTTTTTCAAGAGCCGTGGTAAAAGACTAGACAGCGACCCCAATCTTCATATTTCCAGGTAAAACCAGCCAATTGCAGGTATAACGCATTTTCTTCGAAAAACAACACCTTAAAGCAGGGGTCTCCAAACTGTGGCCCGCGGGTCGGATCCAGCCCGCGGCTTCGATTTGTCCGGCCCGCAAAGTGTTGTACATCTTTAAAACGATTTTGCATATATTTAAATTTTTCACAGTCGCTTCTGCCAGCAAACCCCCCTTCAAAAATCTAGCATGGCCCTTGTCTTATAAAGTTTGGAGACCCATGCCTTCAAGGAAACTAACTGGCAGAGGACAGTGTTGCAACTTCATCTGACTGATTTAAGGACTTTGACAAAGAACAAACACGATAGCTCGAATGTGTCACATTAATTTGCTTTTGACTCGTCATAAAAATGCTTTCGAGATTTAAAAGAAAGTAAAAAGACAGAAGGAGAAGAAGAAGATGGAAGAAATGATAGAAATGAGGAGAAATCACCGAAATGTAAACTATAAATATTAAATAATACGTTAACGATTTATATGTAAAACTTACTGTTTGAATAGTTGGCATTTTTGTAGACATACTTTAATTGTACCAAGTTAGAGAAATAACGTATCACTTATAGTGAATTACGTATTACATGTATATTTCAAGTCCGTTGCTCCTGGTAAATCTGATAACGTCGTATCGCCGAACAAAATTGTGTATTTAAACCCACCCACCCACGTACAGACTTCAAGTTTTATACGTTGGGAAATCAGAAAACATAGATTCACTTGATACATGAAAAATTAAAGTAAACGTATCTGGCCATTTTTGTTGTGAAGTGGCCATGCCATGAAGAATTTGACGGCGATGGTCCTGCATTCAAGGAATTTTAGGTCATGTTTCCGGCGGTGCACAATGGTACCAATGTGCATGTACATGTAATAAATTTTTCTAAATTTTTTCTTGGGGGAAATATTAGGTATTTTTAAATCTGATTCATACATCATATGCGTGTCTTCCTTTGCAATTTTTATTTCATTCTCAACCACTTCTTTTAGTGTGTAAATGTCTCGCGAGAACCATTCCTAAGGAACTAGATTGTTTGCCTTTAAACATGGGTCCGCGCAATTTCGAATTTAAATGACGTCGTTACTTAAACGTATAAAGAGTCACGATGAGCTGACCTTACTTGGTAGTGTGGACTGCAGATATTCATTAGCCCGTAGACTTCCAGGATGTGACAGTCAAACCCTAGCGATTCACCCCAGGGTATATTAGATGTATTGACGTATATTCATTGACAATCGGTTGTTTTAAAGTCTCCCGGGAAAAGAAGTGACATATGTGACAGATTAATGTGGGATTAGTCGAGCCTTCAGAGTTTCAAAAGCTAATATAGTCATAATCACTGAAAGAGATTTTTTTAGTCAGTGTATTAACTAAAATTGTAACTATTTTATAGAAAATTCCATTTTCGATTAGAAATATATATATATATATATATATATATATATATATATATATATATATATATATATATAGTGTAAAGGGATGGGCAGGTGGAATGGACACCTGCTAGACTAAGTGAAAATTAAGGACTAAAATTAATACCAAATAAAATGAATTATGCAAGTAACTATTTAGCTATTAAGACTTGCTTCGTATGCTAATGGATATTCCAAGAGTGTCTTCATAATATTAAAAAGAATATTAAGAAGTTGCCAGAGATAATATTATTAAAAAAGGAAGTTGAAAAAACGTATAAGGAATAAATAATTACGTATGAAAATACAACAGAGATATACAGTTTTAATGACCAAGAGTGGGTTGATTAATATAAAAGACATACCAATACGCAAGACAGAGAAAATTGTCAATAGGTTATGCACTATTCAGCCATTTCTTTATCTGTCTGCCTCTCTGATAATCCTCGTAAACATGTTGTTATGCATGCTGACGGACGGGCCGCCGTGATTAAATGAAAAGTTTTTGAGTGAAATTCACTACACTACTTATCTTAGCTAGTGTAAATCCTTCTACCTGCTGCCTACATTGGTACGTATGTTATACCTCTTTATCTACCTTCTTAATTACTTACTTACTTGCCTGCCGAATTACCTACCCACTTACCCACCTATCAACGTACTCATAACCACATACCTGCCTACCTACCTTAGTAAGTCTGTATTGCTACCGTATGTCAAAAACACAAATATGATTTACAACTATACCTCTATACCTACCTACCTACATACCTACCAACTTTACTGCCAACCTACCTACCTATCTGTCTGGGTCTCAAGGACAAGAATACGGTATGGCAACAAATATTCGATTTATGACTTCACATCCACAGTCATATATCATCAAAAATCCATTTAAACTTCTGTATAAGACAAATGAAGTCTTTCGGCGATAACAACTTTACCCAGAACATTATTTGATAGACTTTGCTCTACAAGATTTGTTCAAAGCAAAAAGATTTGATAAAGCGAAGAACAATTGCTAATAGAAGCATTCAATGTATTAATATTGAGCAACTTTGATCGCCATAAAACTTACCCGCTATTTCGCGTCAGTAAGCATTTTCCCTTGGGATTGAGACCTCACTTATAGCGACCTTATATTTGATGAGACCGTCCCACGTCTTTTATCCCAATATTCACAAAGAATAAACCCTCGTAAGTCGCTGTTCTGATCCATTACATTGTCGATTACACGATATTGACAATTTTTATCCCCATCTTAAAAAGATGAAAACACTTGAGTCCGGTGGATATGTGCACCGCTTTTGATTGACAGATTGAATTAGCGGGTATAACAGTCGACCCAAAAGGACAAGAGAAGGGTTAAAGGGGACCCATCTTCATGATCAGCTTGATAGGAGAGTCATAGATTTGATAGAAAATGCATTAAAGAGAAAAGCTGCTAAATTGATTAATTTTATGCACTTCTTTTTTGATTGAAGAATTTTATAGGAGCGTCTTGCCAATATTTCCCAGACATTAGGGAACCATATATTTTAGTGATGGATTCATTTCTTTCTGTTCACATAATTTCTCATGGGTTTTTGCACAAGTTGTTGTTATTTGGTTATATGGTGAACCGACTACCAATATTAATTTGTAAAGTTACATTATCAGATATTAAACACAGCTTGAAAATCATGACTTTCTGTAGATGCTTTTTTTCCCCTACCAATCTACCTACCAACCTTCCTACCTAATCAACTATCTTCTTGCATACATGCGGAAAGCCTTTATATCTCCACGTAGAGTGGCTCGTGTATCTTTTAATTTAATGTAACTGTTGATTTTATAGTAACTCATTAAGTTTATATCAAGGAAGATTTAAATAAATTAGCTATTACCAAACGTTTTATTGAGCACCTATGTACGCACATAAAGATATAAGGAACTAACATCGAGTTTAGCCCCCAGAAAAGTTTTAAGTTGACTAACTGTCTAATCAGTCACAGAATACAACTGATTCAATGAATTGGTGAGTAGTATCAAAAACATAATTGACCAATTATGTGGCGACGAAAAACTTCGATAGGTAAATTACATTATGAAGATTCATTATGCTGAGTCAGTTTCATGTTTACGTACACCAACTTCAAAATGTGTCATAAGAAAAAACACGCCAGCTTGATTTGTGTGTGTGTGTGTTTGTGTGTGTGTGTGTGTAAAAACGTCATTTACATTTCTTTTGTATGGTATTTTTTTCAATCTTCCTTTTATTTTTAATTAGGCAAAAGACTATGACACGAGACCTTGCATTCGTGTCATTAAAATAATTAGGCATTATTTCAATTTGCTAAATTTAAAAATATTTTTACTACAGATGAGCTTCATGAATAGATTTGATTATTTTTTGTGATTTGTGAATCCCTTCCATTTTCCCACCATTGCTTATGTTAAATCAGATGATCATTATGACGGTTAACAAGAGTTCTTGGTTGTCTTTACAATTTCGGACATGAAATCATCTCAGTCTTATTCGAAACAAGTGTAATTAATTTTTTTATTTTGTAAAATTGTGTTATTTATATATTTTTTGCGGGTGTGTGGGTGGGGTAGGTTATCACTATGGTGTTGGTTTAAAAGCAGCAAAACTATTGAGTTTGTGGCAACTATCTATATCAAAATGTAAGTTGATTTAAAAAAATCAACTTAATTAAACTAAACAGGAAATTTCACATACTATGGTTCTATTTTAAAAGCACAGACGTAACAATGCTTTTCTCTAAAGCTATATTCTGAATCTACGCTTTGTCACACTGCAGTACATAGTCATAACTAAGTTATTGTTTCCAAATATTCTGTAGACTACATTTATATAGTAATTGACCATGTCTGAAGACAAAAATGCGAAATTATATGACTTGTAAGATTTAACTGAATTATGTATTAAAATGCTTATCAGCTTATGATATTTAATCCCTAAATACCATTCTGTTATAAATATGAAGGTACCTAGTGGTGATAAGACTTTGACTACTGACAATAAATGGCACATTACTGGTGAAATGGTAATTTGACTATTCAGAATTTCAGTACTAAAAATGTTTGAGCGCTTCTTTAAAATGGTAATTTAGGTATCCAATAAATACTCTTGTCTTTAAAATGCGTTCATTTTAATAAACATGGGGATTTCAAGTATATTTGGCGGATGATCAGAATTTAAAAATATCTAAATCACAATAGAAGTTTATGGAATTTGTTGAAAGTGGGAACTCATTTTTGGCCACATACTGTAGAATCTGCAGCAAAGACTCGCATTCCCCATGCTTTACTAAATACACTGGTATTCACAATAAAGCTCTCAGTATACCGCTGCATCTCTTATAGCGCGGGTATGGTCATATATTCTATTATATTTGCTAAATTTTGTTTTATCATCGCTACGTTATTTATTTCACTTTAGTTCTTGATTCATGAAAATCAATTATAATGTGATTTCACATCATTGATACTATATTTTTCTGTGTTTTAATATACTGTCGGAACACATTCTTTTGAAACATCCCTTAGTATGAGGCTTTCCTCCGTTATAACGCGGACCACATACATCGCTTACGTCAACAGCATTTTAAAGAGGAATGACTGTGAACCTCCAACACAGGTTTCGATCTGAATTCAATGATTACTGTTTCTCTCATGTAAAACGCGTACTCAATAGCTTAAAGCAAAACTCACATTAGCCAGTGGATAAGTCTCAGGTAGATCTATATCTACACTGCCATTTATACTTATGATTTTCAGCAAATAGCGTAGATCTGTATTTACCGGTCCATTATGTGACGGAAGAACTGGTTTAATGCTGCTCTTGTCGGGTGCGCGCTATTCACGTGTACCAACGGTATTTTGCACATATGAAGACAACTTCCATTTATATTAAAAATTGAAGTCTCTGCCTTTAAGATAAGTTTCATCACATTACACACATATGTATATATGTAGGCACACATGGAATGATATGAGATAATTATCGCGTTTTTTCTTTTCTTTCGAAATTGTAGAGACAATGATAATTTATGTAGACTAGCACCAAAAGTATTTGTAGTATACATTTTAAAGACAAGATAATTACACAATTTCGCCTGACCGTTAAGTGTGCCTTCTTGTCAAATTATTCTTCAATTACAAATCCATCAATAAATGAATTTTAAGAGAGAAAAAAAATTGTACTCATTAGAACTGTAAATATTTGTTGTTTTAGATACCATAAAGCAAGTTTGTATTCATATTTTTTTTTTCTCCAGAAATTAATCAAATTTATCAACTTTAATAATCATGTACATGAGCTAACGACTTTAATTTATCTTTTAAAAAGGCAATGGATGTTTTATTTGATAAGCGCGAGGCAGGCAACATGCTAACATATTGATACATTTCGTTCATTTCGGGAATAACTGAACAAGTAAACCTCAGGACATGATGAAGGCTGTGCAGTTTTTTATTTTCCTCTTCATTAAAACCAGCGACAGGCGCATTCCCTATTGTATGAAGTGCACCTGTTTAGTTCATGAGAGTTAGTTATTTTTAATTCATTCTCTTAAGGTATATGTGTGAAGCTTTACATCGACTTTTTAGGATATAATTATTAATTAGGCTCCAAATGTACACAAATATGCTGCGGTAAAAACATTCAGTGATGATTACTTTTCATCTTTTCGACAAATGATCGATCACCTCCAAGTAATGTTTCTTTCAGAAGCAAAGGGCTTCATTTTGGTATGTTGTATAAGTATTTCACTGATTTTCTCTTTCTTTCTTTCTTTCTTTTTCTTTCTTTATTGTGTGATGGCAATTGAAATTTATGCACCAGCATATGTGTACTGAGGGTTTTGGACCTCTCTCAATTTTATGTATATATGTTTGGTTGGTTTTCCAATTTTCATTTTTTAGCAAGATGTTCCGGTCTGTATGTCTAAAAAATAAATTATCGAATGCAACAACTGTCAACGACTTGAAAGTTAATATATGACCAAATTAAAATTTAAAATTGACGATTGCAATCTGTGAAATATTTCAGTTTCTTTTTTCTTCCCACCAAGATTTCAGTTATTATCTATCTGAGTAATTACTGTGATTTTCTATGATTGATATTTGTTTGATATATAATTATTTATATTTATTTGAAAATGTATTGTTTTCTGCTGTAACTGAGTGCTACGATCCAGCGATGCAACCCACCCCTCCGCACACCCAAACCTAATGTTTTTTGACATTACAAAAAAAAAATGTTGACTTTCCAAGTTACACTTACATTTAAAACTTTTTTAAAGTTGGTAAAGGAATCTGTCTCTCTGTCTGTCCACGCGCGTACACAGTGCACTCAATATGAGGGCCGGATTAAGGCGTTGGGAGTGCCGGGGCACTTAAGATAGGGGGTCTTAGCGGAGCTACAAATACACGCTGAAAGCAGTCCGTAAACTGTCCTTTTATATGTGTATAATTATTATAGTTGTATTAGCCTAAGTATTGGACGGTTTAGACCTATATATGGTTTATTTAAACACATGTAAATTTTATCCAACCAGGGGGCTCCCATGACTAGAGGGGCTCGGGACACGTGCCCCCTGTGCCCCCTCCCTCTTAATCCGACCCTGCTCAATATTACACCAAACGCAATAGGCAGAATAGGAATCGAATGCATTTAATATTCATATTAAAATCTTCAGATATTAGCCTTGAATTTAGGTCTACCTAAAATATAACAAGCAAATATGTATTTTGAAATTCTGGTCATACGTCTCGTCAGCTTCATTGCTAATGTTTAATTATATTGTTATATATCCAGGTGTTAAAATACCTTAGTTATGCATATGAGAACTTGTGTCGATGTCACACTGTAAAGACATCATATGTATGAATATCACTCAAAAGCATTATAAGCATAATAACAAAATATTCAGGTTACTATTTCACCAGAATTTCTTCATCTGTCAATACTGATTTTCGTCATTTGGTATATCGATGAAGTGGATATAAATGATATAATGTCAAATTTCAAAAGCTACATGACAAAATACCAACATGAAATAAATGTGTAATCATTAAAGTATATCTTATTGTTTTTGTGTGCTATTTGCGCATTTCTGTATTGATTTCCTGTAATTGGCTATAGTTTTCTTTAAATCATGAAGAAAAAAAAATTCTTGTTATTTTTGCAAAACTCTGTGCGGTCACCTTGTATATGTATACATGCATGTATGTAAGTATGTATGTACGTAGGTATTTATGAATGTGTATGTATGTATGTATGTAGGTAGGTAGGTAGGTAGGTAGGTAGGTGTGTGTGTGTGTGTGTGTGTGTGTGTGTGTATGTATGTATGTATGTATGTATGTATGTATGTATGTATGTATGTATGTATGTATGTATGTATGTATGTATGTATGTATGTATGTATGTATGTATGTATGTATGTATGTATGTATGTATGTATGTATGTATGTATGTATGTATGTATGTATGTATGTATGTATGTATGTATGTATGTATGTATGTATGTATGTATGTATGTATGTATGTATGTATGTATGTATGTATGTATGTATGTATGTATGTATGTATGTATGTATGTATGTATGTATGTATGTATGTATGTATGTATGTATGTATGTATGTATGTATGTATGTATGTATGTATGTATGTATGTATGTATGTATGTATGTATGTATGTATGTATGTATGTATGTATGTATGTATGTATGTATGTATGTATGTATGTATGTATGTATGTATGTATGTATGTATGTATGTATGTATGTATGTATGTATGTATGTATGTATGTATGTATGTATGTATGTATGTATGTATGTATGTATGTATGTATGTATGTATGTATGTATGTATGTATGTATGTATGTATGTATGTATGTATGTATGTATGTATGTATGTATGTATGTATGTATGTATGTATGTATGTATGTATGTATGTATGTATGTATGTATGTATGTATGTATGTATGTATGTATGTATGTATGTATGTATGTATGTATGTATGTATGTATGTATGTATGTATGTATGTATGTATGTATGTATGTATGTATGTATGTATGTATGTATGTATGTATGTATGTATGTATGTATGTATGTATGTATGTATGTATGTATGTATGTATGTATGTATGTATGTATGTATGTATGTATGTATGTATGTATGTATGTATGTATGTATGTATGTATGTATGTATGTATGTATGTATGTATGTATGTATGTATGTATGTATGTATGTATGTATGTATGTATGTATGTATGTATCGCGATGTGTTAATAATACATAGATGTTCTGAACAAATAATAAAACACAAGTTATTGGGAATGCCATCGCAAAACTACGTTTTCTCCTGAAGAATATTGTCTCCAACACCCAGCAGTGACATGGCTGAATACAGACTGTGGGAGATTTGACATTATTACAATGGACAGAACATGGTCTTTCAAATTAACACTGTAAGTGTTCGCGTTTTACTAGGTCGTTTTCATGTCACTTGTGGAAGTGAATCCGACACTGACATACTGAAATCGACGTTGCCTGTTTTAAAATAAAATTGACAACATAAATCAATTTCAAACAGCACATCAAATCTTATTAAAGAACTTCGTGTAATAGATAGATAAATGTGAAGTTATTTCATTCTTTTTCCTTCTCAGCTCTATGTGCATGTATATTTTACCGCCCAAAATGTACATGTACGTATAGATATATGCTGATGACCCAGACAAGGAAAGGGTTAATTTGTCTATTCAGAAGAAATTATTTCACATGTATTAGAAATCTGGCAGACCAACATGTGCAGTGTCAAACATTATTTATTCCTACTGAAGATCATACAAATTAGATACAGTTTTCGGCACATAAAATACACAAATGGCTAAATATTTGGTCTGATTCGATGACTTTTCGGTTTAAATTCGGTTTTAATTTCCATCTCTTTTCAAGCGTATGTCAGCAGGCGAAATATTCTGCAATGAAATAAGTCTTGGTTTTATTAATTCTGATCAGATAAATAGGTATGACTCTTTCAATCAGTTTTTACCATTATACATGTATAAATCGGTAACAAATCATGTTTTGATATGAGAGAGAGAGAGGGGGGATGCAAGTTCTCAACCTCTTGAACCAATCGGAAATCTTTATTCATTCTTTGTTTATTTTTCCACTCATTCATTCATTCTTTTATTGAGTCAGTCATTGTTCATTAATTCATTCATTCAGTGACTTTAGTATTTTCAGTACATAACAAATAGTAAGAAGCAAAGACTTAACGCATGGTTACTTTCTTCTGACATGACAATGTTTATACATACATACATACATACATACATACATACATACATACATACATACATACACACATATATATATATATATATATATATATATATATATATATATATATATATATATATATATATATATATATATATATACCTGTCATACGTATGCCTGTCGGTTAATAAACAAATAAGGTGTGAACTTACGTTGTAGAAATAATTTTAATTTTGTATAGAACGTTTTGAACATTTCAGAAAATAATTTTCAACCGACTAATATGTATATCTTCACCAAAAATAATTTCTTACAGTCTTTTTCATAGAAATTTGAGAACGATTAATTCAGGTTCATGATTTGATAAATTTAGGAGAAATCTCAGTCCACAATTTCTCTTCAAACGTTGAGGAAACGCTGACAAAGTTATTTCATAATTTTACTTGGAACCGTATTAAAGGAAAACAATCACACCGAGACACTGAGAAGGCTAAATTAACAAAGATTTCATGATTGCTATTTTTCAAATTTTCTAAACGTTAACTAACACGATCTTGTGCTGACATTGAGACAGGCGAATAATCTAAACGGAGATCTTTAAAAATCCCCTGGAACTCCTGGTTTTTATCCTTCGCCACGTTCATTTATCAAATTTTTCGGACCGTGTCACTGAAATTTCAACACTGCAATGACCAAGACATTAAAATCCAACTAAAATTATCACCAACCGGCCTTCATATCTGAACTACATGTGAAATGAATATATTCCGTCAGTTTGTTTGGAAATTCTAGATATCGGCAGATTGGTCTGTTTATGTTGCAAGTTTTGCTAAAGATAAGGCATTTCGTCAGCGCACCTGTCGAGCTTTCAATCATATCGAATTCAAAGGTCTGTCACAGAATGAAAAATAACAAACTCCAAAATCAACAGGGCGGTGATATCAAGAAGTGAGCTTGCCACACATGTTGTTTGCAGGCGTTGTAATCTACGTTTTCACTCTTATCTTTACTTAAAATAATCCTTGGCATTACTAATTTTGCAAAAGAAAATGCTAAAATAGAAAAGAATAAACAAGTTAAAAAGATAAAATTTCCATGACCTAAAACTCAAGATAAAAGTAATATCTTCTCGGGTGATGCATTATCGTTTTCTCTTTTTATTTTTCCTTTTCTTTTTTCTTTTAAGGAACTGACTATTCTTTAATGACTTTATATACTACTACTACTACTACTACTACTACTACTAGTACTACTACTACTAATAATAACAACACAAATATAACAACAACATTTATAATAATAACAACGATATTATTATTATTATATTATTATCGTTGTTCTTGTTGCTATTAACGGTGGTGGTGGTGATGATGACAATGACTGCAACTATGACGATAATGGTGATAATAATAATAATAATAATGGTGTAATTATTTAAAATTACTAACCAGTTTAAAAAATGATGATGATGGTTATTATTATTATTATTATTAGTAGTAGTAGTAGTAGCAACAGTAGTAGCAGTTCCCAAATTTCCCCAATTTTCCCCACCCAATATATATGAATTTATTATATTCTGACGATGTGTACCAACGAGCTTAGGTACTGAAAACAAAGTAATTTAGGAGTATAGGCTGAAACAAACAGGTGCACGGTTAGACCGGCATGCCATTTTCATCCATCAAAATCTGACAGATCATCACCATTAGTAGTAGTGGTAGTAGTAGTAGTGGTAGTAATAGTTGTAGTAACAGTTCCCACATTTCCCCAATTTACCCCACCGATATACATGTATTTAATATATTCTGCCGATGTCTACGGACGAGCTTAGGTGCTGAAAACAAAGTAATTTAGGTATATGAGCTGAAGCAAACAGGTGCACGGTTGGACCGGCATGTCATTTTCATCCATCAAAATCTGACAGATCATCCATTTCTGACTTAAAATTTATGTCTGTGTCACCGTTGAAAGCGACTTTGCAACGATTTAATGGCGCACAGCTAATTTGCCTTGGGGGTATAATTCTACATGTATACTTAACACTTTGTCTTTGTAAAGGTACATTGTGGGAGTTATTGTTATAATGCTCTATCCTATGTATCTATCTATCTGTTTGTCTGTCTGTCTATGTATATGTCTATATATCTATCTATCTATTTTTTTCTATCAATAAATCTATCTATCTGTCTGTCTGTCTAATATATTACGTACACGTATGCATATAACTGATAATTACAATGTCTGCGTTAACAATATACAGACAATTATTATATGCCTAATCATTGTTACGCTGATTGCAATTGAAACTGTTTAACTCATCAGAAAACTATACTAATTTTGCTGATTTTTACACATATCTGATGACAATAAACAACAGTCCTGTCATCCAATCCTTTTTGTTCCATTTTAATTGGTTATATTTAACTGCTTCATTTTTGAAGCGCTAGGGTGATTGCAAATTTGTTCAAGAACTATTTGCATCCAGTGCTGCCATTAAATAATAATAATAATAATAATAATAATAATAATAATAATAATAATAAATATCGTATCTTTAAATAATGATAGAGAGTTCTTATAATTCTGCTTATTTTACAGATTTGTTTCAAATAACTTTTAGGTAAATCTAGTGATGTGTTTACATTTTCTACATATATAGGTAACTGCCCCTGCATTTTCAAAAAGGCAATTGATTATCCTTCGAATGCAATTTGAATACAAAATATATTGTTTATTTAGCATGACTGCATGTGATCTCTAAATTTTGAGGATAGAAACATTTTGATATTGTCTAACAAATATATTTTGATTATGTAAGTTACTATTAATGCCAATATAATTAGCACAGAAATCTTGACAAAAATATATTAGATACAGGCAGTTATAGATGTAATTGATTTTCTTTATTAATCATAAAAATAATAACTGTGTATAGGTTATTTATGTTGATAATATCATAAATTAAAAGTTACAGTTCGTGGAGGATTTTGGATATGTTCGTAAAATGCAGTTATTTTACAAACAGTGAACACATCAAAATCTATTTAACAGATTACAGGAAGCTTAGATAAGATTGCGATTTTTCTCCTCTCTCTCTCTCTCTCTCACTCTCTCTCTCTCTCTATCTATCTATCTATATATATATATATATATATATATATATATATATATATATATATATATATATATATATACATACATACACACACACACATACACACGCACAGCCTTCTCTCTTCTCTGGCTATTAAAACCTTCGGCTTGTAAATATTTTAATATTGCCGCCGTCTACTTTTACAACTCTAACATGTTTCTTTTGTTGCTATATTGTTGCACTGACTAAGCGTTATACTTTTAATTTTAAGGCGAGGCTACTTCAGAAGATAAATAAGAAGGATGTTTGTGCGTGTATCTATCTGTCTATCTATCTATCTATCTATCTATCTATCTATCTATCTATCCTTTCTCTCTCTCTCTCTCTCTCTCTCTCTCTCTCTCTCTCTCTCTGTATATATATATATATATATATATATATATATATATATATATATATATATATATATATATATATATATATAGAGAGAGAGAGAGAGAGAGAGAGAGAGAGAGAGAGAGTACAACTTGGGCAAAAAGTTCACATTTCATACTAATTTAAGTCGTTATTGCAAATAAAATTTAATTGCAAATAAGCTTGTGATTGGAGTGCAAAACTTGTGCAAATACGGTAAACGTTGTTTTTAAAGCATTACATATGGACTCAGGTAAATACTTTTGCACAGATTTTGAAATAGATCTATTTTGATTTCCGCACTACAACTTGGACAAAAAGTTTACATTTCATACTAATTTAAGTCGACACTGTGAATAAAATTTAATTGAAAAGTAGTCTGTGATTAGAGTGTAGAACCGGTGCAAGTCAGCTGAAGTTATTTTTTTTAAAGCCTGACCTATTGGCACAGATAAGAAGTGTACAAATAATTTTGAAATCGAAACAAAAATTTTAAAACAAGGTTATATCAGCATATTTTAGCAAAATATAACAACAACAATGCAATATAATATTGCCTATCTTAATCGAAAAGAAATAATGCCGTGTAGCCAGCAAATGTTTTTAGAAAAGAAAAAGAAAAAACCCGATTTTGTTTTCTTCTCATTTCGTTTTTTAATGTATATGATATTGAATTATAGGAAATCTTAAAATAGATTTATATGCAAATCTTCGTGACAAAAATTAACTTCGGTTTCCATGGTGAAGTAAAAGTCACTTGCAATATATGTTCCATACAGTCTGATATGGTAACTGCAAATATTGATTGAAAGTGGCGGAAATATAGTAGCACTTACTTAGACATGTCGTTTAGCAGAGTTAAAACAGAGTTACTTCCCCTTAATACATTTCGTTGAATCAAAGTTTGGTTTGGTTTGGTGCTTTATGGCACAGCAACACAAGCAGGTTATTTAATACTGATGCGATTGGAATAAAGTGCCTTGCCCAAGGACACACCACAATAGCCGACCCGGGCTGATTCGGTTGTATGATTCGAACCAAAACCCTGTCTATCATAAGACCTGCCCTCTAAAAACTGAGTGGTTTGTTTTCTTTATTTCTTTCACGAAGCAGCAGTGACCCAGTGGTAAACGTGTTGGACTCTCAGTCAATGGGTTGCAGATTCGAATCTTGTTCAGATCAGCCCCAGTCAGCTGGTGTTGTGTGTCTGTAGGCAAGTACTTTGCACCCAATTCACCGGTTCTAAATAGTCTTTAATGTGCTGAGGTGCCGAAAGATACTAACCAATCACTCCATCAATATTTTATTATCGTTCAGAAGACTTTTAATTTTCGGTGCTAGTAATTTGAGTTTTTTCCTCGCAATTATCCAAGGGACAGACATTTTTGCTGCCTTTTGTGATTGTTTTTCTTCTTTTCTTCTTTCCATGCTTGTAGATTTTTTCTTAAATACGCTCCAACCCTCAGCGGAATCGGGAATGTAGAACAGGCCCGATGCGCACTCATGCATGTCGTAAGAGTCGACTAATGGAGGCAGGAACCGCGATGGCTCAGTGGCTTGCATGCCAGACTTGCGACAAAAAGGATGTGGGTTCAAATCCTACCATTGGATCAGCTCAGGTCGGCTATCGTGGTGTTTTCTTATGCAAGGCACTTTACTCCGATTGCCTAGGCACTAAAAAAAAATCCTACTTGTTTTGCTGTGCTGTAAAATACTAAACCAAACTTGGATACGCTACAGCAGTCATATAGTCATATCCAATATGGAGAGAGAGAGAGAGAGAGAGAGAGAGAGAGAGAGAGAGAGAGAGAGAGAGAGAGAGAGAGAGAGATTATAAATGGTGATATAGAAAAGACGTAATCATGAAATATGTTTTATATGTATTGATCTTTTTATGAAGATAGCGAACATCAATTTTAATCTTCAGAAAACTTTGCAGAAGTGAATTAGAGTCCTTTTGATTTTCTATAAATATTGGTCCATTTTGTTTGTACACTTTAAGTAATGTGCCGAGATGATTTGTGTTGCATAATACATGTACCAACTAAAAAAGTACTGAACTCGCGATAAAATTGGAGACCCAACGGTTTCTAATATAGGTTGGCGCCTATTTTGCAATTATTTTTATCGAAATAATGACATGATTGTACAAGTCATCTGTTTTTGGGTTTCTATTTTGCAATTATTTTTATCCAAATAATGACATGATTGTACAAGTCATCTGTTTTGGGGGTTTTTTTTCGTGTGTATAATTCACCTGTTTGCTTGAGTTTTCTCCCTCAACAAAGCCTAAATTTAAATTCGCTGTTTGATTTATCTTTTTTAAATTTCTAAACCAATTTAGATCTCGATTTTGAAACCGATAGATACACAGCCAAATTTATAACATCCTTTCTTGAACGATTTCAATGGTTTATGTTATCGCTAGACAGGGACGGTGGGAGGTTAATGGGTTCAAGCAATATTTAGCGAAAAATTCTGTATTGTACGAGATATGTAACCACAATTAGGCAAACGCAGTAAACCAAATCGCTTGTGGAGTAACTCACACAAACCTACCTCTAGAAAAATACGTACCAATGTGACACATAATTAATCATCGTTTCGAAAATACATCAAATGAAGAAAGGGCATCTCAAGATTAGAGCTTATCGGATCACAATAAATACGCATTAAAGTCAGAACAATTCTTTTTTGAAATATGCGGAGTACAAAAATACCTTAAACTGTATCATACTAAAAGCACGAACTGAATCAGATGTCATGTCAACAAATACTGATCGAATTTTTTATTTAAAAATCCTTCTCTCTCTCTCTCTCTCTCTCTCTGTATATGTATATGTATGTGTGTATATATATATATATATATATATATATATATATATATATATATATATATATATATATATATATATATATATCTTTCTCCGTTTTTGAAAGTATTATGTGCAAATTTTGAAGTGGACTCTTCCGATATACTCTTTATTTGTATAAATTGCTTCGATTTGGGAACTTTTCCAAATTTATGTTTGAGTGTGTGTCTATGTGTCTGTGTGTTGCAACGTTTGTGACCAAAACCATATAGATTACTTCATTCAGCCTCTGAGCTAAACTGCAGCAGGAGATGAGAGACAGACAGACAGACATACAGCAATAGAGACAGACGGAGATGGAGAGGAAAATGGAGATGGTGATAACAGTGGTGTAGTAACCGCCATCAAACATGCGAACTTTTATTGGGAGGGGACATAGAATTAAATTTTTTGTGGTGGTGGTGGTGGTGGTGGTGGGGAGCCTCTGGATTTGTTGATACGTCACTGGGTGATGACGACAATGTTGATGACAAAGAGAAGCGTAATAAACACGGCTATCAAATTTGTGTACTATTTACCTGATTCTGTCACAACCTTCTTTTACTGTTTCTTTCTGTTGATAGATTGATAATTTTCTTTGCGAAACAGTTTGGATTAAGCAAGCATGATGTTTAATATATTTATAATCTGCAATTTTCTCAACCTCACATTTCCTCGGTTAAATTATGTTAACTAGATTGATCTGCCATATCATTACCTAAAATGAATTCTCTCTCTTTATGTTTTCCCATTTTCCCAGTATTAGTGTAGTAGCTTTCTGAACCTACATTATATGTAATAATAAATATGTAATAATTCGTGATATTTTTTCTTCAAATTTTCGTTAAACTCAGGTTTATGCAATGAATATGCAAATATTCCCAAAAGGGGTCTCTTGTACATATATAATAAAATTAATATCATACAATCCTGTTATACATATTCCCAAAAGTGGTCTCTTGTACATATATAATAAAATTAATATCATACAATCCTGTTATACATGTTATTTGTTACTGGAACAATACTGCACGCAGATCTGATCTGGAGTTCACAAGACTTTGCAAGTAAATAATCTTTTTTATTCGAAACCCAATTTTTAGAAATAACAGTTTCATGTAAGTGATAGTGCGCACAATTTTTGCGGATAATCTCCAAGGTAGAAGTAGTCAAATATAAAAGAAAATAAAAATGTCATGCTAGTTTTGATTAATATCTTTTTTAATAATATCTTCAGCGGAAATTTATTTAATTGGAAAATTTGAGCTGGTCCTCAGTATCCGTCTTTAAAATTGCTATGAATTTAGGACATGCTCTATAACTTAAATCATGTTAATATTTTGTGGTTAAGTACAAAATTTATATGTATTTTAGGTATTTTCAATAATTCATAAAAAGTATAGAGTTTCAAATTAAAATAAAAATTTAACCGCCTCGTCAATCAATATCACTTATTAATAATTTATGACACACTTACTATTAGTTTGCTTTCTAATATATCATTAATGACACCTGATGGTTTACATGATGGAGGTTATCGTCTATATCTTCGACCGACAAAGATCTAATCAAATTTGGGAACGAAATAGGAATGTGTCGGTCGATAGTTTATTATATAAAGCTATGTATTCATCTTGTGAATTCAAATTTGCATTTCTTTTACTATGGATGAATTAATTTTACACAAAGTCTTTTTGGCTTTTATTAAATGGGACAAGACTTTTTCGCTCGATATCCATTCGTCATAAATAGCAACAAAGTAGATAGTATCGCAAATGTCTATGAATATTCAATATGACTGGAAAAGCTTGCTATTGTATTCGACCGTCTTCATTCTTCCTTAAACTTCCCTAAAAATACGGAACCCATTAGGATGATGTCGTTCTTGCTTCAAGTTTACCTTCATCCGATATACTATTGAGTCAAAGTATAGGTACCTACTGTTATCATGGTATTCGTTATACTTTCGAGTCAAAGTATAGGTACCTACTGTTATCATGATATTCGATATACTATCGAGTCAAAGTATAGGTATCTACTGTTATCATGATATTCGATATACTATCGAGTCAAAGTATAGGTATCTACTGTTATCATGGTATTCGATATACTATCTAGTCAAAGTATAGGTACCTACTGTTATCATGGTATTCGATATACTATCGAGTCAAAATATAGGTATCTACTGTTATCATGGTATTCGATATACTATCGAGTCAAAGTATAGGTATCTACTGTTATCATGGTATTCGATATACTATCGAGTCAAAGTATAGATATCTACTGTTATTATGATATTCGATATACTATCGAGTCAAAGTATAGGTACCTACTGTTATCATGGTATTCGATATATTTTCATATTTGTATAAGAGAGGATGTCAGACCCTGTATTCTCGTACATTTTCAGCATGAAACTTAAGCAACAGTTAAGATATTATAACAATTCACTAAGTTCAAGATTATAACTTTATTCTAATTTAATTTGCAAAGGGTGCTAAAGGTTTCAACTTTTGAAATTTCTTTCTCAGAAAGTTTCGAGAATAATGGATCTAGTTTTTTTTTATTTATTTTTTTTATTTCATCGAATGTACTCAAATCTAATGTATGTTAGGCCCAGACCATACAGTTTGAGTCGTCCATTTTTTATGTGAATATATATAAAGAAAAAAGAAAAAAGATCTTTGTAAAAGACCTTTCTGTCGGCACTTTTCAGGGCTGGTGATATAGCTTGAATGGTATCAATAATATCAAGTCATGATGATAAACTACTGTCTGTCTGTCTTTCCTTATTTCTCTGAATATATGTCAATTTTGGACGCATGCTATCTTCCTGCCTATGTTATATATTCATGTATTTGGGGATAGTTAAATCTGTGGCGTAGCAGGATATTCTGACCCCCCCCCCCCCCCCCAGGCAAAACATAATTTTGGGGTCCCCTCCCAGATGGGAATTTGCCCCCCCCCCAGTTGTTGGTGTTGCTACGCCACTGAGTTAAATACAAGTATAAACGGTATGTTAATGATATATCTGTGGTGAAACGAAAACATATCCTCATATATATTTTAAATTTACACAGAAATATATATTATCTACATAGCTTTTTCGGAGTCTATATTATTATTATTATTTAATTAATAAATTAGTTAAGTAACTAATATCGACAGAATCAGAACAGAAGTCCATGAATCCATTTTTATTGTCACATACAAAGCATTTACCATTTCATACTTGAAACATCGTGTTATTGCAAACATTTTTAGAGTTTACAATACTCAATTATACTTGAAATTATCATTTTAAAAAATATTTAATTTATATTTAGATTTAAAGGAATCATTTCATCACTTATTAGCGATTATATATATATATATATATATATATATATATATATATATATATATATATATATATGTTCGAACAAAAAATGTGCAGGCCCATAAGTATCTTTGAATACATACTGCAGCTTTAGAAACAAAGTACAATGCTGTTGAAAGATCGAATACCTCAGAGAAGCTGATTTTAGTATGTACTTCACGTAATAGAACGCATAACGAAACCCGTCTCTTTCTGTAAATGTAATTATATGCAGTTTTAATTACTTTCATGTAACCGTTAGTAACCATTAGTATGTCTCTAGTAACGTGAAATTGACATTAGTGTAAGGTATTATATTTTATACAAGTACGGATAAAAAGATTGAAATTAATTATCAATAGAAATGTATATCAGAAGTAGAAAAAAATGCATTACTACAAATGTATAAAGCTAATTTACTTTCTTTAAATTTATCCTCTTTTTTATTTATTGTTGAATAGATACTTGATTTTATTCTAATCTATTTTACATCAAGAACTGACACGGAAATATATTTATACTTCACAATAATGTTCTTAAATATAAACCGCAAAGATGTCAGAATTTTGACGATTGACATCGGAGAACTTGTCCATGGATTTGACTTTTTATGTACAAGTCCTAACTGTAGAAGCTTATCGCTTACTGGTCTGCAATCACTACCATAAAAGTCATCGAACGTGAAGATCCAAACTCCAAATCCACACGGTTTATACGATACCTCCTCTTTATTATCTCAATTTCCATCTGATATTCACAACTTTGATTTTATCTTTATTTCATCACTAATTCATGCATATCGGTCACATACGCGAACAGCCACGTCGGTATAGAATCTCTTTAATATTTTGATCAACGGAGATATCATTGCGTTTAATTACATGGACGCAAATTAGCTTCTGTGATGGCATCGTTCTGAGACGTATAACTGATAGAAATCACCATTATCATATTCAATATTTGGACTCTTATCTGGGATCACAATAAAACATACACAACCCGTCAATGGAAGGTTGTAAATTTGGTTCATTATTGAAGAACATCCCTCGATTACGGGAAGCGTGAAGTGTTTTCTATTGTAGCCACAAAAGACGCGCGATTGTCCAACACGGAATGCCTTTATACCAAATATGAAAAAAACCACTCATGAGAGACATTTAGAAGAAGTACATGACCAGAATTGGTTCTGCTTTAATTGAAACGTGCAGTGTCTCTCGCTTTTTTAATGTTTTTAATTCATCACTTCATTAAAATTATTCCATGTTGATAATTCCCATAAATGAAGAGCCGGCGCATAAATCACATGCATTATATAAAAAAAAAAATTAAAAAATAAAAATAAAAAAAGGCAGCAGCGGGAAAAAAGGTGCTAGAATCCCAGCTCATAATTCCAATATTATCCGTACTGAAATCCCTTGTGTATGGAATCCCGCTTTAGACGACCCACAGATCGAGCCACATGGGGAAATCTGACAATACGCATTTGGTCCTTTCGTTTCAGCTCTTCAAAAATCCATAATGACACTTACTGGTGGTAAGAAGTTCCCAGTACCAAAAGTGACGGCTGCATTTCATCAAGTCTAATTAGTAGTGGACAGAGAACACAGAACACATGCGAGGCAAGAGAGTGAAAGATTGAGAGAAAGCATACGAAATAGAAATATATCTTTCGCCTGCTTTCAACAAGATTGCGCAAATGAAATGGACCAAACAGTGTTTTTTGTCTGAAAGAAAATTGAGTATTATGAATGCTACATACCTTGAGAGAGACAAATTGCTGTTTGATTTTATATTCCCCTGGGACTTCAAGAGCCGCCGATTTACTCCATGTGTCATTTGTATTTAGCCGTCATTCAGTTCGCTCACCTGTCATAGGAACCCCTTCTTGTTTATGGCTTAAGTTTTCTGTCTGATGATTTCTGTCAGTGAAAAGTGTTTTAGGCCGCAATAATGTATCTTTCTTTGCTAACCCTTAGCCTTTGGGTGGGGCTAATCGCAGCGCGCTTAATGAATATTCATTACCTTACGGAACCCAGCGCCGGTAAATTCTAAGACCAAGATAACAAGATGAAATAGAATACGGGAGATAGATATGGAACAAGCGTGACGCCTACTAACTGATTAGGAATTTATGTTTTGGCAGCGGTTCAGCCCCTTTTGTGTGTAATGGAATAACCCTTTTCTGAGTGGTAGGAAACGAATACAATAAATATCGTGGAGAGAAAATACACCATAGCGTCATTTTTCATTTAATTATGTTGATGTGATGGTATCGTTTTTCTAGCAATAATCTAAGTTGTACTGGAAACGGAGTAAAGACTAGACTCGGACTGAGTGAACGAACTCACCTTAACTCCTATATTGATTAAATTGTTGTTGAGGGAAGAAGTCAAACTACGCTATCTCATGTAATGAGAAAGACAAGGGTGATATGGCATCTGTTTACTGCTACAGAATGTTTCCTCACATAAACAGTATGCAAATAGTGACATTTATATTGTTGGCATAAAACAGTGGGTTATTGTATTCGCCGGCTACGTTTTACCCACAGGACTATGACTTACCATCACGTTCATATGTTTGAACACCTACAATGACACCACGGTCATTTAAGGTCATGTATGGTTTATCGACACCGTATCTTTATGATTCTGCCATATTAATTCACAGGTATTTGTTTCGTTTTGACATAAATCAGCTGTTTGAAAAGTCATGAAAATTACTTTAATCGTTTGAATAGATATTGCGGTACAGATAGCACATTCATTTAAAATTCACCCTGACATACTATGATTTTTATAATTTCAGTCTACCTCTAAAAAAATTTTTTCTAATTATCTAAGTTCTAAATACTGTTGGTCCCGGCTGTATAGTTATCTTTAAGTATTGACTGTAACTCTGTTGTTTTTATTCCTAGCTTATATTTATTGCTTATTAGTTTTGTATGTAAAGTTATAGTATTGACATAAAACTTTGAATGAAGGGTACATGGCACTCTTGTGATGAAAAGAGTTTGCTTTCGTTAATGTTTTCAATAACAATCAATCAAATATATCATGTGTCAATTAATTCATGTCACAACATTTAAATCTCATCATTAGTTTAACCCGTCTTCGTTCCTGCATTCGAGAACTGAAAAACTCGACCTAATTGATGCACCATGATATATATATATATATATATATATATATATATATATATATATATATATATATATATATATATTCTTAATTCTATGAACCTCACGAAGTCGTTAAAGATATGGCGATACATCTCCTGTATAATTTTATTGTCTTTTGCGATAAGCAAAACCCATCAGTTAGGGAAAGAGTTGAACTAAAACTAAGACCACAACACGCTGACATAATGGAAGTCGAGAGCGCGTCGCATAAGTTGTTGAAACTTGTGTCATGAACATAGAAACAAATAAATTTTAAATTGACTTTTTGCGTGGTAGACATGATGAAAACAATAAGGCGGTATGCATTTGCTTTGTATTTGTTCCACACGTACTGACTTTCTATTTCGAAATGCAAGGTATATATATATATGAAATTATAATTATAAATTGACATCTATATACCAGAGAGAAAGCTTTCACATTGTACGTGTGGATACATGATTATATGAAAATAATGTATACGAAACGACACAAATATAATCAGGTTAGAGAGATCCACATTGTATGTGTTATACATACATACACGCAAACATAAAAACATACATACTTATATATATATATATATATATATATATATATATATATATATATATATATATATATATCAGAGTGATAAAAATTTCCAACCCATCATATCATGTTTTACTTTACGGGATGTGTAGAAACACCGACGCCCGAGCGCTACTTTGGTTGGGGGTGGGGTGGGGTTTCTGCATACACACCCTACTTGTATGCATCTTTCGCTGAATATATATATATATATATATATATATATATATATATATATATATATATATATATATATATATATATATATATCTATTCCATAAAGCATGTCACTTATTACGAATTTGCAGCCTAATTACATTGCTAAAAGTATCGCGGCATCGAAAGAGGTCAATAAATGAAAAATTGGAACAGGATACATTCCTGTACAAAATTACATCAAATTTCTTTCATAGAGTCCACCAGAATATTTATGCTGAAAAATAATTGAATAAAGTTATGTCCCTTGATTTAGAATGAACATTTATTTCTAGTTTTAATTCCACTAAACCTTACTGTAAGCTTTAATAACCAGTTCATATAATACACTTACGTAGCTACCGTAAAGAATTTGTCGCAACCATGCAATTTTCTCACATTTATTGAGAATGTTGATTCAAGAAAACATTATTCAAGGTTCCCGTTTTTTTTATAACATAAATGTAGATTTAGTCAATTATCGATTAGCGAATATTAAATGTAGATTTAGTCAATTATCGATTAGCGAATATTAAATGCAGATTTAGTCAATTATCGATTGGCGAATATTATATGTAGATTTAGTCAATTATCGATTAGCGAATATTATATGAAGATTTAGTCAATTATCGATTAGCGAATATTAAATGTAGATTTAGTCAATTATTGATTAGCGAATATTATATGTAGATTTAGTCAATTATCGATTAACGAATATTATATGGCGTAAATGTGCCGACCATACCATTTTTGTGAAAATTAAATGAGGAAAAGATATTATATTTACAGTGTGTAATACTACGTATAAATACTATGTAGTAGTAAAAAGTGTGAATGGTTTTAATCTCAGACGTTTGACAAATATATTTTGACTAAACAGTTAAAATATACTATTGTCATGATGAAGATTTATAAAGTCTGCAGTAGGTATATATACCAAAATGCAGTGTCTACAATGAATTAAATATGTAGTTGTTCACACACACACAGACACACAGACACACACACAGACATACACAGACACACACACACCAATCAATGTTTCAAGTTTCGGGCTTGTTATGGAAAGGCGCGTATTCTGGTTGCAAGTTACACCTAAAACGCGTTGTTAGCTTTTTTTTTGTAAAATAAATCCTATGATGTCAAAAATAATGTTGGGATACTTGGAGTATGTAGCCTTGGTAGTTCTAGGTTGGAGATTTCTTGAAAGACGATGCAATATATGAAGTCTCCAAATAAAAGGGTTCAATTAATGAAGACAAAATTATGAGAATTTTGCTGCGCAATAGTTTAGATACTCTGTTCCTATATACGCCTAGATGTACAGTAACTGATGAGTTTTTTAAAAATTTATTTACTTACTTACTGGTGGTAATAAGAGACCAAAGAGTAGCCAGAGACCCGAGGGAAAAAAAGTATATAGTCATTCCGCAGCGCAGACACACATACAGACGTACAGAAGTACAGTTAGGCATAACGGTTAGAAAAGAGTATAGGGTGGAGACAGAATTAAACAGTGTTACGATTGAAAAGGGACAAAAGTAAAAACAACAGAGTCAGCAAATCAGGAATTCAAATTTTCAACTCACACTTTTATGCGATGCAAGCATTATAGATACTTTCAGTTTTATTGTAATAATCCACCTTTTTTGTTTATTATCGAATACAGCCACTTCTTAGGAATGTTTTGTGTTTCAAACGGAACACAAAAAAATACTAGTTTATTTGCCTGCAATTGTTTAAATACATTAGTATATGGGTGTAAATATTTTACTGCACACAATGACTTCCATATAACAGTTTAAGACTATTCTAGTTTTGCAAAAATCCGTAATAACGTTTTGTTTATTATTGATCGTCATAGGGAAAACAATTAAACTGCCGTTTTAAGAGTATTTTTATATATGTCTCAAATATTAATATCAGCTTGAAGTTTTCAATAGCAGCAGTCACACACCAGAAATATAAATACAGATTCTCTTGTAAAACTACTGCAATAGAATGAAATAAATACATTTTGCTATGAACACATAATTATAAAGTGCCATTTGCTTTAACCCTTTGTACATTGTGACGCTTAAAAATGAAGAGGAAATTGTGTAGAAAGTGATTGTACTTTGTTTACGATCCACGTAACCGTTGCAAGAAGGTATGTTGAAAAAGCTGGATAAATGATATTTCTCACAAATCATCTGACATTCTTGTAATCAAACGAAGGAGGAGTTACATACATTATTCGTTAAGAAAATTATTCGTTAAGAAAATGTACAAATGGCTTGGATTTGAGACCCTTGAATGTACCTTGTTTTTGCAGATCTCTTTATTTAATGTAACTCACACAGAAGTTAAGTATAATTTTTTGGGGGGATAGATCTATATGGTGTGTGTGTGTGTGTGTGTGTGTGTGTGTGTGTGTTTGGGATAGATCTATAGGTTAGAAGAAGAAAATATAATATTAAAGTAATGATTTCTCCTTGTTGAGTTCGCGAGAACGCGAAATATAGTTATTTTCGTGTGCATAATTTTTTTTCTCGAACACTTTTCGGAGCCCAAGTAGGAGAAATTCGGTTTGTTAGAATGAAGAGCAATCACATACAGACGTACATCTTTGCCAGTAATTTGTTTGGTCTGCCTTTACCTTCCTTCGAGAAATTAATGCAGTGAGGCGGGTTGGTGTTTGTCTGGATGGGAAGGTTTTGCAATAAAATGTCTTTCCAAGTCTTCATTTATTGGCCGTGAAATTCCATCCTTTCATTTAAATTAATATATTCTGACAGAGCTGTATTTCTTGTGAGAAGATCTCTTCATGTGCATAGTTGAAGGCTATGTTTTGTCCAACGATATTTTTGGGGGAACGGCTTCTACATAATGGCTTGAAACCCCTTGACAGTAGGTAACATTCTGCCGATTACTCAAGTCTTTCCACACACATTATGTTCCAATTTTCAAATTCTCAAGTAGTAAAAATTGTCAAAATTAATATAAGGGAATATTTGAGACATTTTTCATTATTAAAATGGACTTAGATAGAGCTATAAGTTGAAGCGAATAAGGTAGGGGCCGACCAGTTCAACTCTAACTGATCAAATCTTAATGATGACGTTAAGAGAAAATTAATGTAATGATGGCTACACATGATTGGAATATTTCTTCGTGTAAAATTAAATATCCAACTACAAGCAAACATAAATAGACAGAGCTCTTAATGGGACAATACTCTTTTATACAATCATATTTTACAGAGAACAAACGATCGATGTTTATTTATATCAATGTAAAAGACTATTTCTTTAATAAAAATAAACAAAACAAAATTGGGGTGTCCTGGAAACCGTCTTTGTTTTTCTAGTTATGTGCTATATTTTACCGAATAATAACTACAGTCAGAGAAGAACGTCGTCCTGCAAACTTGACGCAAGCGTAAAGTACAATGTATTGAAAAGGACTTGTATATTTAAACATTTGAAACCATTTTTTTTCTATCAATTTGAAGTGTTTATTTAAAATTTAGTTTGTCCTTTACGCACTGAATCCATGCAGAAGATAAGCTAAACGATGGATCCTTGTATTCAAATATTCGTCTTCGCAGCCTCATAAGAAATTCGTTGAAGATGCCTTTGTAAAACGTATTAATTAAACCGTGTGTGTAGTTTTTGATGCAACCAAAATAAAACCCAATACAAGTTAAAAGTGCTGGAACAAAAATATTCTTTGGAATGATTACGAGACAATAAAAATAATGCACTCTAAAGCTTGAACCGTTTTTAGGGATAATTATATTTTCTTTTCTTCCATTTGCTTCGAGAATAATGAATGTGTTAATTGCTGTTAATAAATAATAATAATAATAATAATAATAATAATAATAATAATAATAATAATAATATATACAAAACAGCAAAGAAAACCCCAAATATTTTGCTAAATTTATATCCTTTTGACGCAAAATAGAAGCAAGTCTTACGTTTACCACCTAAGATTATAAACAACGATAGAAGACATTTGTCATTGATGTAACAGAGATAGGAAGCGGTAAAAGTGGATGACTCCATTGAATGGGACTTTGATAATTAAATTTATGTTTGTTATCATTGACAAAATCATAGTATCCCGAAAAGATTGAAAATATATAATGAAAGAAAATTATGTCACACTCACACGTTCAGAGACCTTGGGGGAGGAAGAATAGTAGATTCGATTAGGCGTTTTAGGTGATCTCTTTGTAAAAGGCTCTTCTTTTACAGAAATGGAGCGTAACTTGTGGGTAAGACTGAGACTGCTGTATTATAGATTTCGTCAGTTCAAGTACTTTTCGGAACCTAAGTAGCAGAAATCCGATTTGTTGCACAACGAACGAAAAACAATAAAATTTATCTGCATCATACAGACGTGCGTCTTTGATTGTCGCTTTTTTGTCCTCCTTTTCCTTCCTCGGAGGATTGACGGGGGTGGGCAGGTTTTGCAATAAAATGTCTTTCCGCCTCGTCATTTACTGGTTGTTAAAAGCCATCTTTTCGTTTCAACTTAATTGTCTCTGACAGGGTTGTGTTTCTGTTTAGAAGTACTCTTCAGGTTTACAGCTGGAGGATAAGTTTTTTCCCAATATACTTTTTTGTAAGAAATGTACCTCACAATGATATCTGTACATCAGGGCTAGAAACCCTCTTCAGAAGATGAAAATATTCGGTTTACACGAGCCTTATCGCACATCTTATATATCTTATAGTTGTCAAAAGATGAAGTCGCAGATAACTAGTATGTCCAAAGCAACGTATTTGAGTCATATTTTCCTAATAAAAGATGTACATCCGAAGAAATGTATTCTTGACTAAAGTTAGAACTAAAAGAATAAGGGACGAGTAATTCAACTCTTCCTATGCACCACAGAATGTAAAGAGCGTTGTCTGATTGGTGATTTTTAAGTTATGACTTAACCAAAGACCTATGGATACTTCATGCAATGCTTTAAATTTGATGGACCAGTATGCATTAATAAACCCAAGGAGTAATTCCGATCACTTGTATATTCCTGGATTAGACGACTTCTTTATGAAAGCTAAGATGGTCAGTTATTTTTTTTATCGAAATGGTACCACCACTGTGAAGTTTATAATCGTTTCCGCGACATTAGGATACAGGCCTCTTTCTGGGAAATTTCTTTACCCCCCACCCCCCACCCCCAACCCCACACCCCTACTTAATGAAGAAGAAGATCCGGTTATCAATATGCGTGGAAAGTTTTCGGATGTTGTGCTTCAGCCGTGTTATATTATCTTTATGTGTATTATATTAATAATACGCATAACAAATTTATAAAACGACATTTTATAACATCCTCTAGATACCATCACTTGCAGTGTTTCAAATAGACATAATATAATAAAAACAATTAAAACATATCTTTTTATCATTTTCAATTGACTGTCTTTTGGACATTTCAAGCGTCCTAGTATTTCTGTTTAGAAGTACGCTTTTAAATGGGCTGCTCATATACAAATTTTTATTCATTCCATTTTCATCTGAAAAACTTGGATAGTAATATAGTAATAACAAAAAAAGAAAAATCGAGTTGTTTACAAAAATGCTAGCAAAATATCGACGCTACATCAGAGTAAGATATTAAGGTAACAATACAAACTTCAGAGCAGTGAAGTATGTATGTATGTATGTATGTATGTATGTATGTATGTATGTATGTATGTATGTATGTATGTGTGTCTGTCTGTAGGTAGGTAGGTAGGTAGGTATGACAATAAGAAAAGAACACTTTAAGCATTGTACCCTCGTCATAAATTAAATATTTCTTGCTATAAATGTTCTTTTATTTTACATTTGATATGAGACACATGGATGCGTTGCATTGCTTTTTGTAAATGGCATAGACGATTTGCTAAATATATTTTCAGAACTGAGTGTTGCTTGCAAAAGAACATAGATCAAGTTTTAAAGATCATTTTCAATCAAATTGAAGGTAGCATTGGGTTTCAATGTAAGGTCATAAACCACAATGGGAAGCTGTCGTCTTGGATGTAACGGAGATAAGAGGTATGTACGAGTGACTGCCTTCAATACGTTTTTGTTAATTGTTCTCAGTGACACAAAAAAATCTAATATTCCTAGAAATACTTTGAGAATGCCTTTAGAGAAACTAGATTTTGCAACATGTACAAAATTCTTTGCTGCAACTTTGATTCCATTTTGAAATTTTTCTGTATGAATAGAAAACATAAATTCACAAATCTATCTTCTTTAAAATCTTCATCTCCAATGTAAAATACGAAATATGTTAAAGAACATTTCACTAAACCGATGTAAAATCATAAAACCACTAGAAACCGTGATTTTAATAGATTTTTACATGCTCAACTAGAAAATCATCCATCTATGTATGTATGTATGTATGTATGTATGTATGTATGTATGTATGTATGTATGTATGTATGTATGTATGTATGTATGTATGTATGTATGTATGTATGTATGTATGTAGCTAGGTAGGTAGGTAGATAGGTAGGTAGGTGTGTGTGTGTATGTATGTATGCATGCATGCATGCATGTATGTATGTATGTATGTATGTATGTATGTATGTATGTATGTATGTATGTATGTATGTATGTATGTATGTATGTATGTATGTATGTATGTATGTATGTATGTATGTATGTATGTATCAGTCAGAGAGATATGTATGTATGTATGTATGTATGTATCAGTCAGAGAGATATGTATGTATGTATGTATGTATGTATGTATGTATGTATGTATGTATGTATGTATGTATGTATCAGTCAGAGAGAAAGATGTTACTAACCATGTGTGTGTGTGCGTGTGTTTATGTGTATCTGAAAATGCCTAACTGACTGAGATTTTGTTGATCTATGTTAGGACGTTTCATAAAATTACTTAATCAGGTGATGGATTAATTCACATATAAAAGAATGTCTGTGGAAAAAAGGACAAAACCACAGTTAATATAAATTCTGCATTCGCAGCTGTGATAATGTTGCTAGAAATGCAATTTCCTTTCAGTGCTTTGAGTTGCACTTTGCTTGAATTGCAACAGTAGTACCTCAACCAGCTAGGAGTTAAAAATGGACATAATAACCCTTTCCCACCATTAAAATTGACTCGTATTGAAGTTTAAATGTGGGCCCTGTAGCCGCAGACTTGTTAACAGTTTTCGAAATGCCGTATCTGTTGCATCTGCCTTATATATATATATATATATATATATATATATATATATATATATATATATATATATATATATATATATATATATATATATCCGTGGTGACAACGTGGTTATTGGCTAATATTACTTTCCATGAAAATGTTAATGTCGCTGTAAACGTCATTAAATGTGCAAATTTCTACGAAAAAAGGAGACAACAAGGGCCTGCCCAAGTGTTTTTGGCGCCCTAGGCGAACTATGCAAAAAAATTCACTTCCTCCTAATTTGGCGCCCCTTACCGTCTAATTTGGCGGCCCTTAAAGCCGGAGACCCAGGAAACCGCCAAGTTCGCCTAAATGGTCTGGCAGGCCCTGGAGACAACGAAGTGGTAAACTGAAGCGTATCAGAGGCTACCGCCTTGTTGATTTTTTTGTGTCTACCTCCTTGTTGATTTTTTTGTGTCTACCTCCTTGTTGATCTTTTTTGTCTCTCTCCAGGGTCACGTCCATTCTTAGATTACCTGACGCTTGCACTGTTTTGGGTGGTCGAAGCAACAGCAAATTTTTTAAATCATACAAAACGTTTCTCGCGTCTGCAATCATTTGGACATATTGTATTCCGTAATCAGAAAGTCTGTCACCCCTTATTCGTACAGTCTGAATAAGCAGTTATAAATGATAGTGTTCAAAGGTAAAATATAATATTATAATTTGATATATTATGTGTATTGCATTTATTACATAATACACACATGTAATATGTAATATATGTTTACTTATATTATTATCTTTGAAGGTAGAAATCAAATACACATTTCTCAATAGTTTCATGAGACTACCATACACCACAGAAATCCGTCCAAGAGAAACATTAAATTTGCTATTTATTAGATTTTAATTGTATGAAATTTTTATGTTCATTCATATATGAATCAATAATTTTTTCATTCAAAATAAGAGTGAAAAATAAATATTTTACATTTTCCTGTCCAGAACGTGTTTTATTCGACACGTTTCGAAATCTGAGCTGGAGAAATCGGTTTTGTTTCATATTAACACGAAGAACAACGAAAAAGCCTACTCTTTACATACCAGCATATTTGCTGGTCTAGTTTTCTCGAGAAAGTTTGAACTGTATGGTGGGTTCCGCATTCTGCCCTTCACTTTAAATAACTTGTTCGGCATAAAGACTTGTACTAAACTGAATAGCATCTGACAGGTTTGTGTTCTGGGTAGATGCACTCTTCGGGGACACAGCGAGAACATAAGAATGGTTTCGTTGAAAAAAGAAATATTTTGTTCAAGCAGTGGTACAGGTTTGATGAACCAGTTATTATATGCAATAGTCAAAACTTTATATCGATCACCTTTATAAAATATAAGTAATTTACAACCAGCACACGTAAACGCTTGGATGGCCTTCTGTATTTCTTATTTTTACAAAATTGAAGCTCCCCTATAAAATTAATTAAACCGGCTTTTTATATCTTATTAGATAAATATACTCAGAAGAACCATTTCAATACACATTCTTTTTGAAGAATAAATATATGTATTTTGTGTAAAACAACATCTGCATGTCTCAATGTTTGTACACTCAAGACCATTTCCTTGCGATTTTCAGAAGTGTCTAACGAATAATTGTTTTCTCGCACATGTTAAATGTTTAATGTAGATAAAGATTTTATTCAACTCTGAACATCTAAACATTTTGCAATCTTCAATGATTCAAGCGTGTTTGCATTCGTTTACGAGACATATGGATATATTTAAATGCTGTTTATGGGAAACAGACCAGGTTTGCTAAATGTATCTCAGAATTTAGTGTTATGTGCAGCAGAAAGTGGTTCAAATTTCAATATCATTTCCAAATCAAATGGAAGCTAGTATTGGTTTCTCATGTCTATGATCATAAACAATGATACAAAGCAGTTGCCATTGACGCATTGGAGATAAGAGCTAGGCAAGAGTTGGCTATTTCCTTCAATAGGTCCTGGCTAATAAAAAGTATGTCATTTTCAGGAACTGAAGTTATAGTCCGTTTCACAGGTTTGTAATGTACTTTACACAATATAAAATCTGTTCGCTGATTCTTTAAAATGATTCTTTGCTATTCTTATAGTGATATACATAGTTAAAATTCTTCTTTTGATCACACTCGAAAATGGCCACCTCAAAATTGAAAAGATTAGAATTATTTGTTTTTTATTCATGATATTTGAATTCCTTGCGAACTAATTACTCTTGTAAAGATAGAGACATTTAAAGAAGTAAGACTGAAATCATGGAAGAGAGACACGAGAGCGATCATTTCTGTAAACCAACCCACTTGCTGATTCCATCTATCTATCTATCTATCTATCTATCTATCTTTCTATCTATCTATCCATCTATCTATCTATCTATCTATCTATCTATCTATCTATCTATCTATCTATCTATCTATCTATCTATCTATCTATCTATCTGAGCGAGAGTAAGTATTTGTCTTTGAGTGTCTGTCGTATCAAGATATTATATTGTTAATTTGGCCTAGGAATGAAACTTTTTACACTTGCTATAAAATGACATCACAAGATGATGTATTAATTGTTCAGCAGCACAAACATGTCAGCAGAACTCATAGCTAAACAAAAATACATGATATGAAATCAACAATTCTGAGAATTGTTATGTTCTAATTATGCTTGTAGGTCCATTTAATTTGAATCGCAAAATTAGAGCATTGTTTAGGAGGAAGCTAACTGTGGACGTAATAATCTTTCCTACATTTAACTGTACTAGTATTTACATTTAACTGTACTAGTATTTACATTTAACTGTACTAGTATTTACATTTAACTGTACTAGTATTTACATTTAACTGTACTATTATTTACAGTTAAAAATGTCAGCAGTGGTAGCTGAATGCTGCCGTATGTACTCGCGTATAATTCGAATCCAAATGCAAAAAACATAGACCCTGATCTGCCGTCGCATAATGCGCCGGCAGATCAGGGTCTATGTTGTTTGTTCTACTGATTATTCTTACAAACTGCATAGACCCAGATCTACCGGTGCATTATGCGACGGCAGATCTAGGTCTATGCAGTTTGTAGTTGGTATCGTATTATATGCGAGTATATACGGTAGTTTTCAATTTCGACCACCAATCTTTGACCAAAATGTTTCCAATGTACATATCGTATTTTGGTCCCTTGTCACAGCCGGATACTTGGTTATGATTCGGAACAGTTTTTACATATTGAAGTGTTTCTAGGATAGAGAATAAACTGTTTATATAATACCATTAACAAAAATAGCTAAGGTGTATCACTGAATCAATCATTGAAAACGTCCATTATATTTCCGTTTGATGTTTTATTTAATTTTAGCTAAATTTTAAATATGAGGCTGCCAGGTTTCAATACCACTATAAATGGGTGTAAATAAGGTTAAATTACAATGCATTTATAAAATGTAGTTAAGTAATGTAAATTTGAAATTATCCAACGTTCTTTTCATTTATTGAAGGAAATAGTTACATATCTGTTAATAACTAAAATCATATCCATCGCATTAATTCACTACTGAATTTATCTGTCGATCTGTCGGTCCGTCTATCTATCTATCTATCTATCTATCTATCTTTAGATATTGTTAAGGTAGATGATATGTATTGGTTATGCGATATGACGATAATATTAATATACTTTTGATGTTATTCATATTTATACCCATTTATTTCCTTGTATGCGATCTGTCAATTATTATAAGCCTCTTGGGTCTCTGTAATTTCAGTCGTATTCTATCAATATCATTTACTTTTTTCGTATGGAAAGCACATACAATTAATTGCTTTGAACCTATTTGTTTTAATGTTTATTATATTGATAGTATTAAATCAATAATCTTTGTATCCAAGATGAATGTGGGTATTACAATAGGATCGATTTGTGAATATAAAATGTATTATTTTCTCCGACACATGTATGTATATGAGTCGAAGGAATTCAGTCTATAGCATCGTGGAATGCAGTGCAATAAAAATATACACCAAATACCAAACAGTTTCTGGACGTTTGGAGCTAATCAAGCTCTTCGTTAAGGGAAGAAACAACTTACAGCCATAAAACAAAAATAAAAGGCAAGAGAAAAACGGGACTACCACATGTTTGAATGACAGGGGGAATCTAGAAACAATAGTGAAACAATGGACGGAAGAAACAAGAAATAATTGATAACCGCTCTTAAAATGGGTAAACTACACCATGTCTAAACTGCGCTGCCGTCAGACCAACATATTTCTACAATAAAAATCAAAGATGGGGTGATTTACACTCAACTTAGATCATCTTGTTTTTACCCTATCTGCTTTCTTTGGAACCAGAGACGGAGGCAGAGGGTTAGTTTTAAAATAGGATAAATTTTTATTTTTAGTTACCTTGTGAGGAAGCCGCGATAGCTCAGCTGGTAGAGCGTCGAACTAGTAATCAAAGGGTCGTGGGTTCAATACTCATCCAGCCCAGCTCGGGTCGGCTGCCTCCGTGTGTCCTTAGGAAGGGCACTTAGGTCCTACTTCCTCGGCACGATATAGCCAATAACATGTTAAAGTGCCGTCAAAACCAACGAAAACAAAAACAAAAACAATCGGCTGTCTCATGAAAAGATTAAACCATCAAGCCTTTGGATTAAATATGCAATCCGATAAAGTTCAACCTTGAAAAAAAAAGTAAGTTTTATTACGCGAATTTCTTTCTTTCTATTTTGATAGACCAAATCATTTACATCGTAGATATTTAGCGTGCTTGCAGAGGAATAAAAGGTCACAAGCCATGTAAATCATTTGATTCTAACTTCATTTTGATCAAAGTAGTCCATTTTAGCAGGGTATAATAGGCATACCCTTCCAATTTCTGAAGAAGAAAAAATTCTTCAACAGATTAAAAATTATAACTATAAACTTGAACAACACGAGCGCTCAGTTAATTTGCAGCAGGAAAATGAAGTTCAGTTACAGTTCGAAGTATAATTTACAGCAGAACACGGTATTTCTGTACAAATCGGATATTTTTTTCAAGTCATAGTGGATAATTTTCTGTAGGGTATATTGGATTTGACCGGTATTATATTTCTCCTTTGCAAATTTTCTCAATGTTATAGGAGGAGAAGTAGCAAAAGTTTAATATTGTATCAGTTTTACCCCAAAAGCCTTGCATAAAATTACCCACAGTGACTTGCAAAAATGTCCAATTTGTACGCGAATATCCGTGTCTACCATCGTCTGCCATAATTCATACTTTTAACTGAAATTGACATTCATGTGCCTGCTTAAAATAACTCAGCTATCGTGATATCAAAGTTTGTAGTATCATTTTTAATTTGGTGAAATATTTGTCATAGAACTGGAAATACCTATTAGACTGTATTGAGATAGACTTTACAGAACGTCAAAGTTTTCGGAAGGTGAACTTGAACTTGAGTTTTGTCTTCAAAAGGTTTCTAGAATACAGGGTCAGGTATTTAATATGCAGGTGCGGTAATATAATTGGAACATCTCTTATTTCATTACCAAATGTCGAACTATTCCCTTCAAAGATTGGACCACCCTTATGTTCAATGTGTACGAAAAATTACTTTTTAAAGTGATCAAATTTAACGGAAAACAACACCTGTGCAAAAGAGAACACGTTTTGGCCATTATCTGGTAGTGCTCATGAAGTCGCGCTTCTTTTTCCTTAACTGAACTCTGAAAACCTTGAAGGACACCATCCTACCACCTCTTCAAGACCATAACCTGGAAGCTTTATGAATGGATGATAATCTAAACATGTTAGGAGAATTTTATGAACTTATGTTTATTTATATCATTTCAAACGGACGGTTTCTTTCAAGTTGTCTGTGTTATATATACTCATCTAGTAAAAAAAAAAAAAGAAAAAAAAAAAAAAAAAAAACATCCCACTTTGAAATAGCGTTTTCGTATTCAAACATTCCTTTTGAAAAGTTGGCAAGACATGTCTAGATTGTATTATTTTACACGTATACTTAAAATTCTTCATTTTACAAAGACTAGTGTAAATTTGACAAACCACAGAATTTTAAATCAGAAAGAAAGAAAATACGACGAAAAGGGAAAGAAGCAAGGCGACAAAATAAATAGAAGGATCTAACTCGTGTAGCATCTTTGCCATTTTTTATATATTTTTTTTTATAAGACCTAGTGTTGTGTTAGAATGCTGTTTCGGGATGCCTTAAAACACTTATTCTTAGAAACAGAACAGTTTTGCTAAATATATCTAAAAATTTAGTGTTATGCGCAATTAAACCTTGTTCAAATTTCAGTATCATTTCCAAATTAAATGAAAGCCGATTAGTTCTTCAACACTAATACCATAAACTACGATTCTAAGCAGTTACCAATGACGTATATCGGTGATTATAAGATGTCTAGAGTGGGTTATTGCTTTCACTAAAGTCTTGCTAATTAGCGGCTTGTCTATATGAGTGACGACAACAATCTGGTATTTCCAAAAGCTTTGTAAGTATAGCACACGAAGCTCATTTTGAACAGATGTACAGCAGGCTTCGCAAAGTTGTCTATCTGTTCTCTGATTTGTAACTTTTGTTTCATTTTGATCCTTGTCTATGATTGGAATATATAACTTAAAACAAAAATCGGGCGTCGTTTGTTAAAATAGAAACCAACAAGGTTATTTCCAAATGGCGGAATTATCTTTATTACAGAGATGTATTTCATTTGAATCGGAAAAGAGCCATTAATTCGAAGGTATACACAATAAAACTTCATTGATTAAAATTAATTAAAATAGAGAAATAAAGTCACGGAAAGTCTTCATGTAAGTATCAACATATTTCATTGCTGACATACTTACCAACGAACCTTCCTACCTTCCTATATGTCTGTCTGTATATGTGTTTGTTTGTATCTGTCTATATGAGCGATAGTCAGTATGTGTGTAAGTGTATGTTAATCTTTGACGAATGAAATTAATTTTCAATTGTCATAATATAACATCATTATATGATGGATTGATTACGACTCGTGTAGTGAAAGCACGTCTGAAGAAAAACATTGAACTAAAACAAAAATAGAAAGAAAAAAAAAACTTCGTTTGCACCTGGCGAAAATAATCGAGGAATGTAATTTCCTTGTAGTGTTTCAGAATGCATTTCGTCATGTTCCTACTTAGGAACCGTCTGTAAATTGGAGCTAAAGTAGATATAATTAACTTTGTTTAAATACATCTTAATTGATTCTGATTGACGGTTCATTAGTAACTGACGGCTACATGCCAATGCCACCAACAAAATGCACAGTCATACTCGCTTATAAGTCATTTCCAAATGCAAAGGACGTAGACCCTGATCTGCCGTCGCATATTGCGTCGGCAGGTCAGGGTCTATGTTGTTTGTTCTCCTGATTACTCTTAGCAAACTGCATAGACCCAGATTTGCCGGCGCATTATACGATGGCAGATTTAGGTCTATGTAGTTTGCAGTTGGCCTGACTTATTAGCGAGTTTAGATTGTATCAGTCACTGTTATTAACCATCTTTATGTTGATTTTTTGTTAAAAACTAAGTAACTGTCTATGATTCATTTTGCTTTATGTCAAATTTAATAATACTTCATACCCATATGTTACGCTGACTTCCAAGAAATATTGGCAATGACAGATATAAAAAAAGACGTATCAGCTTTTACCCCCCCCCCCCTCTCTCTGTCTGAATCTTCGTTCTTTCGTGACCTTAAACTTGTAGGAGTTACGGGGTCGCATGACTTTTATTCAAAACTGTCCTCATCCATTTGCAAGTAATTAGTGCGGTCTTCAAAACAGGCCGAATACGAGGGCTTGATAAATGACTATGCTGGATTGCCCTATTCTCCATCAATCAACATATACTTTCCGTAAAAATAAAACTTAACCTCGACGTCGGTTTAAAAAAAAAAAGTAATTTCCAGCATGGCCATTGGTTTATATTTCTAAAGTGGAATGAATGATAAAATAAATTCCAACAATCATTTATCATTTTTTTAATGCGAAAAGAGGGAAAACAAGTTGCGTCTGACTTCGGTACTCAGGGTTTCACTTCCGTTTGTCCTCATCACTCATAATTTGATAATTGCTGCTTCCATTTAGATAAATAAGTTTTTATTAAAACTGAATTTGCAGGTCTCAGATAGAACTGACATATCTGGGACATATAATGAATTGTTCTCCTTGCTTGCCTCTCTTGTGAGCAGTACATGCTCTGATTTCGGCAAACGTCAAAATCTATGAAAACTTTTTTTTAAAAAAATGCGAAACAATGCTCATCAATTAACTGCTCATAAAATGTTGAGGATAGGGTATAAACAATCCGGATGTCTTGTAATCATTGATTGACCTACAAATAATTGACTGAAAAATAAATAATAAAAACTGCTAAGGCAGAAACTGAGAGCTTAATTAAAATAAATGCACCGTTTTGTCGATAGTTCCAGACGCTGGATGATTAATGTTAATGGTCCGTTCAGCCTTCGAAGTGCATTCTAATTTATTTATATAATGCAATTTAAATTTGCAGCCAAAAGCATTTCAAATTTGCCGTAAGTTTCATCGCAACTTACTGCATTAGCGCCTCCAAGAAATAAGGACACATGTAAATTCTTCTTCAAATTAAAACTGTAAATCAATGTTTACAGTTTTACACAGCTAGATATAAAGGGTAAAAATTAGTGCGAATACGATGAAATACTTTGCGTTAGGACACAAGGACTACAATTTATAATCCCATTAGTTGGTTTTGTTCAGTTGTCTATTGTTTTCCTACTCTATGTTGATCCGATATAATAATATACAGATTTTGGTTAACTTTTTTTGTAAAAACACGTTTTGTAGAATATACATGTATCTACTCTTTCCTCACAGGAAAACCATATAGGTGTACCATTTTATTACCTTTACATTATTGACAAACTCGGAAATGAAAAGTTAGCTCAATTGTAGTTTAAATATTTACATGACAGACATATTCACAGAAGCAAAATCAATAACTACTATCAGAATTACGCTATCTAAGTGACATTGCTACGAATAATTGTACCCACATGATACTCGTTAAGTACAGATCATTGAAAAAACTAAATAAATTCAACCAGTATATATATATATATATATATTGTCGATTTTCTTCTGAATAAAATATGACTTCTAGGATGGCTCAACTGAGCGAGAAAATGAGAACTGACCAATATAGCTTGCAAAAGCTGTTAAAACTTTGATGAGATACTAGGTGTTGTATTGATCAAGTCAAGTAAAGTTTATTTTAAGTTCGTTTTATCAACAACTATGATTTGAATATACTTTTAACGTCGCAAAATAGTCTTTTAATTTTTTATTTTTTTGGGGGGGTGGGGGGGTCGGTTAGCTTAAGTGATTTCTTTTAATTTTATCAATAAATACAAGTTTGGTACAGAACCATTTTAGGTACAGTATATATTGAATAAAACATATTCGTCCGTTTCATCAAAAGATTAGTGAACCAAACTCAGATTGCGGCCATCTCATATTGATATATTTGATAGCAAAATTTTCTAAAAGCTTCTAATTTTAATTCGCATATTTGGAAAAAAAACTAACATACACAAAAGTTGTTTCATCGTGATTTGCATGAAGTATTCAGTCTGACAGGATAATGCTTACGTAAATAAGAGGAAGATTATGAAATGAAGAAATCATCCCGTTTTCTTTCTTTTGATACATCCTGATTTTGGTACGATTTCACATTGCTAAAGATTAGTGCCATAAAGGATAGTTCTACAACAATTTTTTTTATTGCCTACAAAGAGTACATTCTTGTTATTCAAGACAACAAAAAAAACTTTACCGTGTACAGTAGTACATGCAATACTTTTCTTCCCTCATTCTATTCTCAACGGATGTTTCATCTGTTTTAAAAAGTCTTTTTCGATTTTTTTTTTTAAAATCCGGAAATATGCAAATCACTGTTTAGGACGAATGGGGATCCCATTTGACAAGCGCATTTAGACAATCAGATTCGACCAGATATTTCTGAGAAGTTGGATAATATAACCCAAATATCCCTTCATTTCTTTGAAAATAACGTCAAGAGATGGTTTGACTGCTTTTGAAATTACTTCTCTCCTTTAGATAATAAAAAGCGGCCTTTATTAAGTGAAATTTTGTTCACCTCTTTTGAGTTACACAGAATGTCTCGCACTTTGTTTGGGCCGCCTACGGCGTTTGCGTGATTCAATTTTAGCACATTAGTTTCTAGCAGAAAAGACGTGATGCAAATCGGAAACCGATGCAGTCTGGCGGTTTTAGGAAATGTCTATGTTTTTTTTCTCTCCTTCTTCTTCAGAATGTAAATATATAACGATTGATTACATTCACCGAAGCTTTCTATTTACCCTTGCGAGTACTCGTATAGATCAATGCTATTGATTCATGCTGCTGTGCCGAACCATAGGACCGCAACATGTCGTAGATGTTGCATGGGTTTCGTCAGGGGTGTACTGGGTAAGCAACTCGGCCCTGGACTTATCTGCCGGGACAGGCCCGGGGTTTTGCTCACACCAGTAAAACACCGGCAAAAACGGATTTTTTTGACGGCCCACCGGCCCACCGATGCGGCGGTCTGCCGGGATAAGCCTGGGGTTTTTGCTCACACCAGTAAAACACCGGTAAAAACGGATCTTTTTGCGGCGGCCCACCGGGATTTGTTCCGGTATGCCCAATGGCTAGTACACCACTTGGTTTCGTACAATTTTTTTTTACCTTGTGAAACGTTGGCCATTAAAGTACCCGAATTTTGAAATCAATTTTTTCAATTTTTTGGGGGTGGGGGTGGGTTGGGGTGGGGCCTTTGGTTAGCAAATATTATTTTTAAATCTAATTATCAATGATTCTTTTCGAGCCAAAAAAAAAAAAAAAAAACTAATTTCTAGGCACTACCTACAGTTGTTTTAAGACATAAATTCTATACTGTCTATCATAATAAAATGGTAGTCATGATCAAAAATACTATTAGTGATTCTCTCTTTCACAAAACATACCATTTTTTTTTGGAGCAAAATCGTAGAACGTTTGATATAATTCCCTTGTGCACGTGATAAGCGTTTTAGTATTCATCTTGACCCAGATTATTTCTCCAAGGACTTCTATGATTCCTATTATTTTGTAAACAACCAATTTTAGGATCACAGTCCAAAATATAGTTAAATCATTAAGCTAATCTGTGGGGTAGCAACATTTTTCCTGACATAGTGTGTGTGTGTGTGTGTCTTTATATATCAATAGTCTTTTATATCATACATGACAGTAAGCACAGTAAGTACATTAAATCAAAGGAGGAAAGATTTGTGCTAGAAACACAGCTAGCAAGATAGGGTTGTAAATGAAAGGTATGCTTTTAAATCTTCGCAATGAGGTAAACGACTTCATTTGAGAGAGAAAACTGCATGAAGACTCTTGCGGGAACAGTAATTTTCAGCCTAAGAATTAGGCTGTGATAATCTCTCAAAATATTGTTTCGTGTTTACCATGCGCCTCTGGAAAAAAATATTTAGCTAAGACAATTTTTATTTGCTACTGAATGGTGATGGATGTTATGACGTGTGATAATAAATGACAGATATACAGACGGACGAACATACATACATAATCTTTCAAAATATTGTTTCATGTTTACCATGCGCCCCCGGAAAAAAAAAAGATTTAGCTAAGACAATTTTTATTTGTTACTGTATGATGCTGGATATTATTACGTATGATAATACATGGGACATACAGACGGACAGACATATATATATATATATATATATATATATATATATATATATATATATATATATATATATATATATATATATATTACTAATCTTTTGGCACTAATGAAGGATAATTACGCCACCTTAAATGTGAATGCACCTGCTGACCTTAGTGTTATCTATGCATCAGAAGAATAATTGTAGCATGAGAAAGTACAGTTTGTACCATGCCTAATTCCAACATAATTAAATTGGCATATAAATGTGAACTTTATTTCAAAATAGTGTGAAGATGTGGAAACTCTCGTGAAATAGTGTCCCTACCAGGTTTTTCCTGATTGATTGACGTAGTTCCATATTTACTGTGTACTGGCTGCCCCAGGAACAAAGCACCTAATTGATGTTAATTAGTCTCGCGTGGCAAGGCTTTAACTGCTATGTGCAATAATGGCTAATATGAAATTGTGTCCCGCGTTATTGAAGAACTAGGTAATATATAAACTTTTTTAAAAATATATATTTTTTAAAGATTCACACTAACTGAACACGGAAAGCCATTTGCACCATCAAATCACTGTACCGGTACATACACAAGAATTGGCTTATTGATAGGAAGCGAGGATGGTAATTTCTTTCCTGAGAAATAATCGTGAAAAATGATAGCTAAGCCAAGTTGTTAATCACTGTTATCTGAACATATATCTATCCGTTTGTTTCCACTTCATATTGTTTAACTTCGTGAAAGTGTGGTCAAATGCATAATAATTACCACCTTCTCAGTAGACGCAAAACAGTTTGAAATATCGAGTTATTTGCATCGTCTGTAATTGCATTCAATATGTAGAAAATATTGTATTTATCTCAGGAACTCCATATAGTTTTTTTAATAAGTTCCTAATTTTATCTGCACATAAGGAATAAAAAGTGTATTTTGAGGAAATCAATAAGGAAATAAGTAGAAGTAGGAAAAAAAATAGAGGTTTTTATAAAAAAATTGTCATGGTATTCTATGTCCCTACAGCTTGAAATATTTTCTAACGCAAGATATATTTTGAACAGAAAATCAAGCAGTAAGATATAGGATTTGGAAGGAAAAAAATATCAGTTTAGCAGTGTAAATTTCAATTTAAAAAATCCACACATTTGCATTGTCAGTCAGTACATCCGCATCTAGGACGAAAAAACCGGTTAATGTGGAAAAACCCGTTCAGTGAACTTACTACACTATCTATTAATCTATCTTGCTCATTCCGTATACAAAATCTCTATCTATGGAATTACTTGATACAGAGAAATTGTATTATATAAAAGACACCCACAAAGAATTTCAATGCTTGACCTTTCATGTTCCATGTAGTTAACATATCCCACAGACAGGGCCGGATTAAGGCCTTTGGGGGCCCTGGGCACTTAACATATCCCACAGACAGCCGGATTAAGGCCTTTAGGGGCCAGGGGCACAGCGACTCCTTAGTTACTATTGCTGTTAAAAACACTGCCTGTTAAAAGCATACGATACTACACGGGGGCCCCTTAAGCCCGGGTCCGGGGCCCCTTCAGCCTCGGGGGCCCTGGGCACGTTGCCCACCTTGCCCAATGGATAATCCGGCCCTGCCCACAGAAGCTAGAAAATTATTTCTCCAAGAATAATACTCCCGAAACGGTATCTACTGTTCCGCTGTCTAATTGGATGCAGCTGAAAGAAACTGATCCAATCAGCTCTCTTGTTACATTTACCTTAGGAGATAGTTAGGAATAATCATAGCGGCCTCCGTTGACAACGAAACATTTTGCATTTAAGTTTGTCCAATCTAAACATTTTGCATTTAAGTTTGTCCAATCTAAACATATTGCATTTAAGTTTGTCCAATCTAAACATTTTGCATTTAAGGTTGTCCAATCTAAACATTTTGCATTTAAGTTTGTCCAATCTAAACAATTTGCATTTAAGTTTGTCCAATCTAAACATTTCATAAAAGTATTAATTTCGAGTCAATCCATGTGGATACTATGGAAGTTGCTTTATTGAATTCCTAATAGGTGGCGTAACGAGCTCTCTCATTGATCAATTGATTCCGCTTTCTTGTTCAAGACACTGTTTCAGCTAGGTACATATGCATAAGGTCGATATGGAACGAAGTGGATCGACGACCCTCGCCTGGCGAAGATGGGCCATCCTAAATACATATTTTTACACTGTTCCTAAGTATCACACTCAAAATGGATATTTTCGTATAGCAATAAAAATTTACTCCCTTTTATCATATAAATATCATTAGGACTTTAAAAATGAAGAAACATAAATATGTTTTACTTAAGAACCGTCAAAGAATAGCAATGCTTCTGAAAAAAACCACAAAAACAAACAAACAAACAAACCTGGAAGAGCTTTTCTTAATTAATTAGGCTTTCGATAGCAGAATTCAATTTCCACACTCGTTTTAATTTTGCATTCTCGCCATAACGTACTTCTGCATTAATCGTATGATTGGCCTATCCTAAATTAATGTTTGAATATTCCGCGATAAGTCTCACTTCTTTGTATTGAATTAAAAAAAAGAATTAAACTTTTGTACTAGACTTGATCGATACAACACTTAAATGAGAAAAAGGGCTCTTTAATCAGAATCCCATTCACTATTTTCAATATTTTACAAGACATTTGCGTCCAATGTTTAATTCATGTCTTTTATGTATCAGTGTAATTATGTTTACAATAGCTTTATATCCAATGTTTATTTGTAGTCTTTTCTGTATCATTATTATCGTGTTTACAATTGATTCCATGTCCAATGTTTTTTTGTAGTCTTTTCTGTATCATTATTATCGTGTTTACAATAGATTCCATGTCCAATGTCTATTTGTAGTCTTTTATGTATCCTTGTTATCGTGTTTACAGTAGATTCCATGTCTGTATCTGTGTTATATAGTTTACAATAGATTCATTGTTCAATGTCTATTTGTAGTCTTTTCTGTATCAGTGTCATCGTGTTTACAATAGATTCCATGTCCAATGTCTATTTGTAGTCTTTTATGTATCCTTGTTATCGTGTTTACAGTAGATTCCATGTCTGTATCAGTGTTATCGTGTTTACAATAGATTCCATGTTCAATGTGTATTTGTAGTCTTTTCTGTATCAGAGTTATCGTGTTTACAATAGATTCCATGTCCAATGTCTATTGTAGTTTTTCTGTATCAGTGTTATCGTGTTTACAATAGATTCCATGTCCAATGTCTATTTGTAATCTTTTCTGTATCCTTGTTATCTTGTTTACATTAGCTTCTATATCCAATGTCTATTAATAGTCTTTTCTGTATCATTGTTATCGTGTTTACAATCACTTCTATCTCCAATGTTGATTTCTAGTCCTTTCTGTATCAATGTTATCATATTTAGAATAGCTCCTATGTCCACACTTTATTTGTAGTCTTTACTGCATCGTTGTTATCGTGTTTACAATAGCTTCTATGTCTACTGTATATATGTAGTCTTTTCTGTATCATTATTATCGTGTTTACAATAGCTTCTATGTATCTATATCTAGCCTTTTCTGTATTATCGTTATACTGTTTACAATGGCTTCTATGCCCAATGTCCATTTGTAGACTTTTCTGTATCATTTTAATCGTGTTTACAGTAGGTTCTATGTCCAATGTCTTTTTGTGGTCTTTTCTGTATCATTTTAATCGTGTTTACAGTAGGTTTTATGTCCAATGTCTTTTTGTGGTCTTTTCTGTATCATTGTTATCGTGTTTACAATCACTTCTATGCCCAATGTCCATTTGTAGACTTTTCTGTATCATTGTTATCGTGTTTATAATCGCATCTATGTCAAATGTTTATTCTCGATATGCATGTAACATTCAAGTAAAATAAAGTATTAAACTGAAATGTATGCATTAATAAATTCGCGATATAAGTAATGTGCCAAAATACGCCATCTGTAAAACTGTTCAGCTGTCATACCAACCTAAATTGACAACGATTCGCTACTGAAATAAAGATGAACTTAAAATTTCTGGCCCAGTTAATAGCATATTACATAGGTAGACACGTGACGTGTCTAAAGTAATCACCGAAGTGTATCTTAGCATAGATGCCTTGAGTGAAGGATTCAAATACAATTTTAGATGAAAATATTTTATAAGTCACTAAATGTTCATCGTAAATATAATGCAATATTCTTCTCACATAATATGAAATGCATAAGACTAGCATTTGGGAAATCCAGGTACATATTCAGCCATTCGAAGACATCTCAGGTGTGATAATCTTTCGCTCAGAGTTGAAAGGAAAGTATCGTTGCGGCTGATGGAGGACGTGATTCCCGAAAGCAGGGGAATGTGTCACGGGTACCTGCACTTGGACTTCGGCCCTGGTAGCTTAGGTTGTAGATCGCTCTGCTAGCATTGGGTAAATCGGGTTCGAGCCTTCTCCTGCCATGCACATTTTCTCCCCATGTCATTTGCTGTCATTAGTGGGACAGGCCATTCGAAGACCTCTGAGGGGTGATAGTCGTTTACTCGGAGTTGAAAAGATAGGATCTTTGCGGATGATGGAGGACGTCGCTCCCGAAGGCAGATAATGCGTTACTAGTACCTGTACTTGCAAGTGGGATCGGGAAGCTTAGGTGGTAGAGCGCCCGGCTAGCATTTGGAAGATCAGGCTTCGAACCCTGGTCCAGCCTGTGGCATATACACACCCTGTGCAGCACCCGCGGCGATGTTTAGAGTACAAACTATCTGAGAAAACGATGCCCCAATATCCACAAGAAGATGAGGATCCGTTGGTTTTCATAGATCTGCGTGCTACGTGTAGAAAGCATATGATGTTTTGGTAATTTAGCGTTGATATTGAATATTATTTCGTTGTTATTTGAATCTTTCACAGTACACGTTTGATATGGCATCAAAATCTTCAGCTTTTTATCATTAGATCAAATTCCATGCTATGTGAACCAAATAAGTGCAAATAGTAGCAACGGTTACGTAAGATGATAGTGTTGACAACATGATATAAAATTCGCTTGTGGACAAATGCTGCCATTTTTCAAATTCATTGCGAACACCACGACCTATCCGAGATACAGAGATGACATAAAAAAAAAAGAAAATGGACAAACCGATGGCCAGAAAAAGTAAGTGGAAAAGAAGAATAAGCATAACCCAACTTCAGGTGACTGAAAGATCAATACTTGAAACGTATTTTGCAGTAGATTTTTAGCGTTTGTACACATATGCTATACTTATAATTTGCAAGTTCGTATTGTTAATTTCTACTACCCTAGGGTTCCATTTTTTAACATTATTCATCTATTTCTCTCTTTTTGTACTGTTTTATATCGTTACATCATATTAATGATTGACAGTCTTCTTCTTGTTCTTCTTCTCAATTATAATTATGCATATGCCATTGGAATTCGTTATAATCTATTATATCTTTGTTCAAGTTACAGCGTAAGTTGCCAAAAACATCGCGATGCTTTCTTTTGCAAGAAGTGGTTGCGAAACCATAATTTGTGGTTTCCACTCGGAACTCTGGATTCCCCACAGGAAAGCCGCCCTGCGCCAAACGCCGTACATTCTACAGTTTGGATTAAAAGCATACTATACTTGTTGTTCAATAGTACAAAACCTAATGTTTTCTCTGTCTCAGTTTATATATGACCATCTCATTGAGATATCTTTAATATAACGGTATCAATAATTTAGTTACGAGGGATAGAAAAATAATAGCTCTTTATGCTTCAAACCAGTCTGTTCGAGATAATGGAGTCAGGTAATCCAATGCGTCTTAATAATATAGTATAAAAGAACACGTGTTTTTATCACCATTTCGAGGTAAAAGGTGATGTCGTAAAGAGAATCGAATTCTCAACGAATCTCCCTGATTGCGAAATGTATCCACAGAAAGCAATCAGCTTTCCGTAAAAATGATTCTGTTATAATTTGACGAACAATCCATTGTAAGGTCAGGTTCAAATTTCAAGTAAAGATCGCGCGTATTGATATATAGTTATAAATCCATCAACGATCCTGGGAATGGGAGTGCAAAGACAAGAAGGCTGTGGCGTCGATACACTAACATAACAGTTAATAAGCAGTTTTGAACATCTGTTGGATCTAGATTTGGTTTAAGCTAATAATTACTATTCTGGTACGATGAGCCATACGGCATTAGTGTATTTGCGTAACGTATACAGATTTATATTTCTTTCTAGCGGATGATTCCTGGTCCTTAAAGTTGCATGAAGGAAATTTTGCATCTTTTGTTTTCTTTGCTTATTAAAATATGTATATCCTGGATAAATTTGATTTCTATGACCACGAGTCACAATTGTCTCGAAAATTACACAACATTTAGCCAAAGATATAATAGAAAACTGCTTTAAAAGAAGCAAATTCAAATGTTTCAGAAAGTAACCTTGTAGCACGATTGCATCTAGACCTAATTGTATAATAAACAGTCACGTCATTGAAACGTTCCCAGTTTCTCTCTGGCAAAAAGTAAGACCAATTTAGTCTGTTCTGATCTGTTTAATATCTCATTCGACGTAATACACGCACATTAAAACTTCTTTTTAACAGTACTTGCATAAAAAAAATCCATTATAAACTACATATGTCTCGATTCCAGCATGTTTGGTGAGGGGAGATCAACAGCTTAAATCTGTCCAGAACATCACGTTTTTACTACTTAACAGTGTGGCTTAAAAAGTCTCAGAAATGGATCTTACACGTGTTTAATACAGAACGACCATATAGGGAGAGAAACTGCACCTTCAAAGTGGAGAGCTCCCAGCATACACAAAGAGAGTTAACCCTTTTAATATCTACATACACATAATGTGGGTATTGCTTATGGCATTGTTGATGTACGCTCATTGTAATGAGTTTTCACCTCATGAAATTGTACGTGGAAATAAGATAAGCCGCCCCCTCCCACCAAGAAGCTATTCATAAGTCTTTATTTACTAGCCTCATGACCGACACATAAGATGAACAAAGAATTTGAAATAGTACCAGCTATTACATTATCATGGATAAAGTCGTGAAGGATTAGCATACATTTAGGCAGAGCACATTTTTAACTACCGTCTGTACTCGCGTATAACTCGGATCCAAATGCAAACAACATAGACCCTGATCTGCCGTCGCATAATGCGCCGGCAGATCAGGGTCTATGTTGTTTGTTATATTGATTAGTCCTTACAAACTGCATAGATCCAGATTTGCCGGCGCATTTTGCGACTGAAGATCTGGGTCAATGAAATTTCCAGTTGTGTTATACGCGAATAGACACGGTACAATATAGTTAAGACCTTTCAAACCAGAAACATCCTTTTAAGATGGAAATAAACACAGCTGAAACGGAACGGTAGAAAACTAGGGGATACGATTCAAAGATAAAACGGTATGATACGCGCAAACCATTGGTACTGGTACGCAAGTGATACAACGCAATCTAAATGGTAGGCTAGTCCAGTTAGACTGAAACGTTTGTCAATTGAGATTCCTAGAAGATAGCCTTTTTGAGGGTGGTAATACAATTTAAAATGATTCGAAATACCATAGTCCGAGTTTCCTCTGACCTTTCCCACCCCGTCTTTTCCACCCCGACGAAGATTAATATAATCCTTCGTATACAGTGGCGGCGAGGGGGTTGCGGGGGGGGGGGGAGGGGCGGCAATAGCTCCCGGGCGCCAGACGAAGGGGGTGGGGGCGCCGTCAGGAGCTTTGTTTTATTGCAGCTGAAATTTTCATAGTATTTCACCTCACCTTAGTGTAACGGGGACAATTCTTTACAAAAACATATATTTAGATGGGTGAGGGGGTGAGGATGGAGGTTGGCAACTGACATAAAAACTGTTCACTGTGGCAAAATAGGGGCGTAACTAAAGAGCATTGCCCCCCCCTGCCCCCCCCCCCAGGCGCCTCGGTAGGGACGCCACTAAAAAACATTATCCCCTGGCGCCTCGAACCCTAGCGCCACCACTGTTCATATACATCGATGTGGGATAAGAAATTCAACCCGAAAATTTTGCGTCAGCCACGAGACAAAGCGGAATATTCCTATCTAACACGGATGCATAATTAAGGATTTTTTTCTTCACATTCCAGAACAAAAAATGAGGTTCGAAGTCAAAAGGCGTATCGTGAAAATACTGATGCAACTTTAAAACAGCAAAGAGTTAGGTTTTATCTATGATATTTAAACACATCTCAGCGTTTATAAGAACAGCGGTTAAGACCGTCGAGGTAATGGCAACGAACAGACTCCGAATATTGTATACTGAAGACAGCTTGCGCAATGATACAAATGTAAACAGGTCAAAATTAAGTCCACTATTATCGCTAAGATTAAATGAGACAAGCAAAAAATGAATGGTATAATCCGCGATTCAGCTTTGATACAATATTTGATTTCCCTTTCATAAATAATAAAAAGCTGAATTTGAATAAATAACGGTTTTTTCAACTCAAAACTACGCCACACAAAATCAGTACCCGTAGCTAGGTCGATCAGTGCAAAACGTCCTGTTTGCGGGAACTAATTTTAACTGCTGCACGTTTAAGGATGGAAATGTGTTGCAATGAATGTTTTGAATATTGTGGCAGAATGCTCTGATCATGAAAATCAGGGAGTTTTCGCCAGTTTGTGTGCACCATGCTTGTATTGTCATGAGATTAAAGACAGCAGTCACGTGATGAAAGATGGAGATATTCCAAATTGCTATTCTATACTGAAAAACACTATCATACGCTAGTAGGAATGTGAGATATATGGAAAGTGATGCTGTGGTGGGAGGCCAGAGCGTATTCCCTAGCGAAAACATGGAATTCGCCAAAGCCAAGCGATAGCGGCAAGGGTTGTCGCTTTCAACAGGGACTAGCAAAATGAAACGACCTTGCATCGAACCCTACCTGCCTGATGTAGATATTATCTTTTCGTTCATAACAAAATAAAACATATTTCATCTGTTTAATAAACTGACGCACGAACACAATTTACTGTTTACAAACTGAACACTGTACAAAAAGTACATTTCTTAGATTGATTAGACTTCAGGGGACCAAGGATCACGTGATATAACAACCTCTGTAAGGAAAGGGCCGATTGCAATTGAATACTGATGCCGCTAGTTTGGGCGATCATGGGACAAAACAATGCAGCATTTTAGAGTATAATCTATTCGTAAATACTGGATAATCGACTCGTATGTCGGCTTATTACAGTTACATATTACTGGATAATCGGATTATATGTCAAATTATTATAATTACATATTATATTCTAATTGTTATGTCAGAGAAGATAAATATTCTACTTATCGATTTCAGACATAGAGAGTTCGAGATAATGTCCTCCGGTTTAAAGCGACTACCATATGCCGCTACCACGTGGTTTACGCTAATTCCATGTCTTCTTCATGGCATTCGCTCTGACCTCAACATAACTCTCGAAATATCTAAAACGGGATGGGGAAAATCAGAGGAAACTCGGAGTACAATTTCCCTGCAAAATATGAGAAAATTATATATTCAAAATTTGTCGTTTGGAGACAGATTTCGTGTTCAGAGATTAGTGTATCTTGGTCTAAATCTTTACATGGTCCGTCTGAGGTAAACATGTAGACCAAATGATTTGCTACTAACGAAAATAAAGTCCATTAAAGAAATATCCTCTCCGTATATTCTGAAGGATGTATAAAAACTAAAATGTTAGTAGTTGAGGGGGGGTATATATGCCAAAAAGGGGGCACTATATGCCTTTACGGGAGTTTAACATGGCGGGGGCACTATATGCCTTTACGGGAGTTTAACATGGCGGGGGCACTATATGCCTTTACGGGAGTTTAACATGGCGGGGGCACTATATGCCTTTACGGGAGTTTAACATTACGGGGGTGTGGGAGGGAGGGAAATAGAATTAATCTTTCTTGAAAAAGGGTGGTCCTGAGAAGGACCGTTGGTTTTTTGTTTTGGTAGGAAGATTTTAGAGGTGAGAGCATCGACCTGGCTTTGCCCTGCACGCAGGGCAGCTCCCCCTCCAGATTTCTTTTTTTACTTTCTTATTGAAAGTAAGAAAGAAGGGCGGATGATCCGCTTCCAACTCCCACTCTTCGTCTAGCATAGGGTGAGCTTGGATAGGGATTCTACTTTCCCTCTTCTCCTCTTCTTTAATAATCATCTCTTGGAGGAGATGACACATTACATCCAAGATTTGTTTTACCTCACGCAGGTTTCTTAAGCTAGTCATTTTTTTTGGGTAGCTTAACCGGTGAAGACGTGGTTTTAATATACTAGAAGTGCGGACGTGAAGGAAAACATCCTTTTCACCTAAAAAGAAAACAAAAAAAAAAACATCACCCCACTACCCTGCGTCTGACGTCATTCTTTCTACGTCATTCTTGGCTTCGCGGAGTTTACACTCCATGAACCCTGACTCTAAAAAGCGCGGACCTAAAAGAAACTACTTTTGATAAAAATCAAAACTACACACCATATTAATTTTTGTTATTTTTTTTTTAAAAAAAACTTACACACTATCAACTTTTTTGGGAAGGGAAATTTTTTTAAAAAACAAATCAAACACACAAACACACTATCTACATTAATTTTTTTGGGATGGAAATTTTTTTATATATCATCAATCACACACCACACACTATCTACATTAATTTTTTTGGGAAGGGAAATTTTTTTAAAAAACAAATCAAACACACAAACACACTATCTACATTAATTTTTTTGGATGGAAATTTTTTTATATATTATCAATCACACACCACACACTATCTACATTAATTTTTTTGGGAAGGGAAATTTTTTTAAAAAACAAATCAAACACACAAACACACTATCTACATTAATTTTTTTGGGATGGAATTTTTTTTATATATCATCAATCACACACCACACACTATTTACATTAATTTTTTTGGGAAGGGAAATTTTTTTAAAAAACAAATCAAACACACAAACACACTATCTACATTAATTTTTGGGGATGGAAATTTTTTTATATATCATCAATCACACACCACACAACTCATATAAGGGTTTTTTTATTTGAGGGGTGGTAGACTATCAGAAAAAAAAAATATATATATATAAAACACACACTTATAGATATTTTTGGCAATATTTGAGAGAAGTAATCTTTTTCTAGAGATTGGGTGGCCCTAAAAAGGACCGTTGGGTTTAAAGAAGTTTATATTTTTTAAAAACTTCTTTTAGGTAGATGTAGCCGTGGCAGCTCCAGCAGGTCGGCCACGTTTAGCGATAGTGGGTGGTCTTACCGCTTTCAGACAGGCAGGTCTCTTTCTACTGAAAGTGAAAGCAAAATCATCGCAGTCAATCTTACATAAGACTTCACCGTCAAATTGCTTGCTGGATTGCTGCTGAAGAAGTTGTTGTTGCTGCTGTTGCTGTTGCTGCTGCTGCTGCTGTCTTTGTTGCTGCTGCTGTTGCTGATGTAGACGTTGTCCTGCTTCCCATTCTGTTCTTTCTCTAAGTATTTCTTCTCTCATGACTTCTTCTACTAGATCATGAGCCATTTGAATGAACGTCATGGTCTTTCTCTCTGGGTTGGTCTCCATCAAATGATTCTTCACCCTCATTATGTTCACCATAGCTTCATTCAACTTTGTAATCTTGGTGGCAGCCATCTTCTTTTTCTTTCTTCTTGGAACACTGTTGAGATCTTGACGAGTCAACGAGAATGACTACACTGGCTAGTGAACCGCCTTATATGCTTAACGCGCGGACGCGATGGAAAACATGGTAAGATTTTTTTCAGATGATCGACAGGGAGATCATAGATAGATAGAGAGGTTTTTTAGATCGATAGAAAGAGAGAGAGAAAAGAACATATTCATTATTTTTTTTCAAATTTCAATAAAAAACTACACAACACCATTTTTTTCAAACAATTCACAAAAAATGATATTTCTTCAACAAAAACTATGTTAACAATTAACAAGTAACTATGAAATTTTTTTTCAAACAGGAACATATTTACAAGGTTGACAACGTTGAGAAGGTAAAGTAAATGTGAAACTTTCTACATCGACATCATTTTGATGTACATTACGATGGTGAGCTAAAGACAAGAGATAACCATAACGTTCACAAAACCATCTTTGTACTTTAGCATCATTTCTAACATAGTCACTATCAAAATAAGTGAGTAAATGTTCTAAAGAATATCCAAGACTGCGTTGATGAAGATAATGAACACAATATTGTCCACACACCATTGAATCGGATCCTTGTAGTCTCACATTATTGAATCGAGTCGAGAAGGCATTTCTTCTCATAAACTCGATAATGTCTTTTTCCAAAGGAGGTAATCCATATGAATCAAAATATTCCACACAGTGTTCATTGGGAAAGTGCACGGTAATCCAATGGCTTCCTGGTAGATGACTGTCGTCAGTATTGATGACATAAGCATGAACGTTTTTTGGTTTACGATGAGGTAGTTCATCTTTAGCACATACCACAGGATTCCAAGAAGAAGTATAGGAACTACGATTCAATAAGTAATGAAGTTCCCTGGTATCCATTTTTTTTCTCCTTCTTCAACAACAGAAATATTGAGTCAGCAATACACACCTGACTTTGAACTTGAATTGATCTGTCTTGTAATTCCAGGAAAATTTATCTCGGATAGGTTTTTCACTCTGTTCAATGAGTCCTTCGATCCGTTTGATCTCCTTAGGAATGAGTGGAGGAGAAGAATATTTCTGCAAGATTTTATACCACTTTGTCAACACGTCTGTTTCTGAGATGTTTGACCAGGCATCTTCCAAAAATTCATCCAATTGTTCTTCGCCTGTTAACATCAAACATTTGTCGTGTTGTATCTGACTGGGATGATCGGTTTGACATCCATAACATTGTTCTTTAATCAGTCTGTTAATGATGAATTTCAATTCCTCAGCATAACAATCCACTAACTGTTTTTCGTGTTCTGGCCATCGAGAAGGATAAAATCCAACAAACTCGGTAACAACAGTATTAGTCTCTTCTTTTTTAGGTTCTGAACGAATGACTTCGTCATCATTATCATCCTCTTTGGTGATAGTAGTTGGTGACTGGTGAATCCCTTCACAAAATCCCTCATCTATTTCCATAGTCTCTTCTCTGTTCTGCATCTTTTCTTTGTTTCTTCTTCTTCTTCTTCTAATAGTCTACAATGGCTTCTCTCAAACTGTTGATCTCTAGAGTGTTATCAAACTCTGCAAACAAGACGACGTTCACTGTCTGGGCTAGAGGTTGACCAAACTGAAGTTCCACACGAAGTGGTCCTGATTTTATAGGGTGGAAATGTCCTTCATCGCTACCTTGGTCCGGAGTGAAATCAAAGCCCCACAAGGCATACCCTCCTGCAAAATTCTCGTATGTAATACCGTAGCTACAGTCGCGGCTTAACTGTCCTGTGGCTTCAAACAGGCTCAAGTAAGATCGCAAGTAAGTTTTTGCGTTGGCGTCAAAGTCAGGTTCAAAAGGTCTGGTACACAAGGTCTTGCCATCTCGACTGACATCTAACTTGGTGACGTTAAAGTGCTGAAACTGGAACGGATTTTCATTGTAGACTCCATTGAAGGCTGCATTAGAAACCATACCAATGAATAAACGTTTAGGGAGCTGTCCTTGGAAGATGTGATCTTCGACTATGGATCGGAGTCCAGCGGCTGCAGTAAAGGTTTTCACTTCCACACGTCTAAGAGGATACTTAGCAGTGGTTCTGCTCAAGGATTGACTGATGTCGTTAGCTACTTTGGGTAAGATTTCTACACGTCGTACGTAAAGTTTGGCTTCTTGGATGATGGTTTTCCACTCGTTAGCATTAGCCATCAAATGGAAAGCGGCACTACTGCGATTCAGTCTCAGGCGTACATCAATTCCATTGAGTAAATACTTGTCTTGCAACCACATGTCCAAATGTAAACGATCCATCAATTCTAAACTTCGCCCTCTGATTTTCTTTCGACGGTCGTTAAATCCCACATTGTGGGAGTCTGCTGGAGTTATATCTCTAACAAGATGACCCTGACCATCAGCAACAGCAGCAACCCTGGCCGGTACTGACAGTTCTGTGTCGTTGAACTTTTCCGAGGTGTCAGGTTTCCAGATCACTGAAGCATCCAGATGACTGTTCTTAGCTTCTTTTCCATACGACAAGAGATTTTCCAAGTAAGCACGGTAAGGGTAAGTATCCAAACTGCTGCTGATCAGTTTGTTATTCAAGTACAAATCTACTCCACTGAACAAAGAATGAAAAAAATTATTGACGGGAGCGACTCTGGAATCATCCGCAGGAAAGGTGTTGTCCGCCGTTTTCTTTACTTGAAGTTTCAGGTACAAGTAGGTGTTATTTAGATCGATGTAATCTTCGGTTTGTCCTTTGATTTCAAATTCGATAGGAGCTGAATCCGACAATGACGATACAGGATGAAATTCTACCCATTGGGATTCTTGCATCGCCATCATGGTGGGACGCATAGAAAACAGTTCTAGTTCGGACTTGGTACATTCGCAAGAATCTCGGTGCATCATTTTCAATGGTTTAATAATCAAACACGTCTAATTCTCTACCAGTTCTTCTTCTTTTTCTATTCTTTCTGGAAGTACTACTACCGTGTGTTCTTTTATGAACTTTGAAAGGATTTCGAGCTTTTCGTCGTCGTCTCTTTCTACCTTGTCCTTGCTGCTGTGAAGTAATGCCAGAGCCTGAAGCGTGAAGCGTATTTATAGGATTTTCTCGGAGACCTAAAAGATCTTTACCAGTAGTCATCAACACATTTTTGCCTGCTCTCAAAAAGGCTTCTTTTGGATTTTGTTTGTCAATGAGGACATTTTGCAAAAATTCTTTTCCTTGTGTCAAAGCAGCATCTTTTAAGGCATGAAATCCTCGAGTGACCATCGGTTTCAAAATAGGAGCTACCGTCCGAAAAGCTGATTTTAACATATCTCCTAAACCATGTCCTCGTTGTCGAGGCACTCCTTGGTACACTGGATACATTTTTTTATTTTTTTGAGAGAGGAAAGTTATTAGAGAACTTGTTTTTTTCGAAAATGTAGTTTCACCGTGACTTTTCCTTGGTCAATGAATGGTACATCTTGTCCCAAATCTCCTTTTATACTAATCTGGACAGTGTCAAAATACGATTTACTCACTGAATAATAATGAGGGTGTACAAATTCACGGTGAATGTGAAATGTGTTTCCACCTTCTTCGTACGCACCATCATTAGTATCCACTTTGAAAGGAATGACTCTTAGTAAGGGAGCTGAGGTGTGTCCCACCACGCTGTACTCTACCACATCGGAGTACACATACATTAAATTTAATCCAATGTTCATTTCCACGGGGTCGCGAAAAGCTTCTGAAGATTCGATGTTGGTGCTGACAGGTGATAGATAACTTTTATCTTCGTTATTACCACCCAAAATTTCATACAATCCAGCAGAAAATTCAATAGTCATAAATCTTCTCTCCTGATCGGGGATGCCTTTTTCTTTAGCTTCTTTGTCTGACATCATGTCACCCGATTTTTCATCTTTCAGAGAAAATTCCATGTAGAAACGGCGTGCCACATCATTGTAATTGATGTTTACTATTTTTTTGTTCTCCATTAGGGCTTTACCAAATTGACGGTTAAAGGTAGCCTCAATAGTGTCCACCAAATGTCGAGCATTAAAATAATACCCCGTAGGAATTCTCAGGGCATACACTGCATAAGCCCCTTTGGCTCCTACCCCTCCATCCCATTTTTTGAAATGTCCCCGCATGTCATTTTTATTTGTTGGGTCTATTGCCCAGATTTTAGGATCATCTTTTTCCAAGGAATCTTGTAGTTTTTTGTTCCTAACTGTCACGATGATCTGATTTGATCTTTTGTTGATGTTTGTGATTTTCGTAGGATGAATGATTTCTACCAAGCCTACTTCCCAATGAGCATCGTGATCCAGTTGGAGGGCTTGAGGTAATTTGGTGGTAAAACAACATAAGTTGTTGTTGGGAAACACATCCATGGAACTGTCACTAGGTAACGTTAAATAAAATTGGTCATTCATAGTTCCAAAGTAGTGGATCTGGTGGTGTCCGAGGTATCACTCAAGTGGTGGACAGAAGAAGAAGGATGTTCAAAAGGTTCCAAAAGAGGACTGGTAGTATTTTGGTGGTGGTAACTGGACGAAGAAGAAGAAGAAGAACGCCTGGCGTTATTGTGGTGACTGTTGTCGGTCGTGGTCGTAAATTTCAAAGAGGGACTAGGTAAAAGATAACCGATGCAACTGCTCAGTAAAATAGTCCACAATTGTTTGTCTCCTTGTTGTAAACTCAAATTAGCAATGGCTGCTCCGATGACACAAAACACTACAATGATTTGGCAGAAAAAGACGATTTGATTTTTAGGCACACGTTCTCCACACCACACCCAAAGCGGTTGTTTTTGTAAATCTTGAAGAGAAGAACTTTCCGAAGGAGGAGGAGGAGTTGTCTGAGTAGCTACTGTGTTGAATGGCATGTTATGAGTTTTTTTACTACTTCTTTTTCTTTTTATAGTCGACGACTTGAGAAGCTGCAATCCAAGAATCAAAACTAGGAGGATATCCTTTCCAACGAACTTTGACTTCTTCTACTCGTCGTTTACCTACTTTGCGTGTTCTTTGTTCGAGAATGCTTTCGATGTCGTACAAGGTATCTTCTTTTTTAGTCACTCGTTGTAACTCAGGCAAGTAAAATGTTCCTTTGAGTACTTCACCGTTCATGTCTTCCAATTTATAGACGGGAGGATCACGTCCACGGACGGGGGTAGTGACACGAAACAATTCGGTAGTCCAGTTAGGTAAATAACCTTTGTCAAAAGTACGTTTGGTTTTTCCGATGCGAACCCAATCTCCCGTCTTTAACAACTTCAACAAAGGTGTCTTTTTCTTTTTTCTTTTTTTGATCTGCTGGGGTGAACCAAATAATTTATCAAACACAGACACTTCGTTTTCAGGGCTGACCTCTTCGGGGGTACATCCAATACTACGATGGTACGATTGATTGTACGCTTTAACCAAACGAGGTAATACGTCGATGTACTTGAGAGTATGTTGATGTGTAAAATATTTCCACATGCGTTCTTTCAAAGTTCTTTGAAAACGTTCCACGATACTGGCTTTGGTTTCAGGATTTTCGGTCGTAAAAAAATGAATGTGTCTTTGTTTCAATTCTTTTTGAAAAGCTTGGTTTAGAAATTCGGTACCTTTGTCCGTTTGCCATCGTAAAGGTTGACGTCCACTTTGTTTCAAGACCAATTTTAAGGCTCGTACCAATTCGGTACTGCTTTTAGAAGTCAAAGGCACGACCCAAGCAAATTTGGAAAACACATCAATGACACAAAACAAATATTTGTAACCACGATTGTAAGTAGCTAAATGAGAGACGTCTGCTAAATCGGCTTGCCATTGATGATCGATCCCTTCCACTTGAGTAGTACTTCTAGAAAATTTACGTCGAATGGGTTTGTGTAACGTGTACGTTGATTGTTCTTGTAACCATCGTCGTACTTCGGGTAAACGTACACTTTTCAATTGACTTTTAGCAGCTCGATATAATTTTTGAACTCCTCCGTAACCAGCAGCATGACCAGGATTGTAATAAATGGTAGCTAACAGTTTCTCCATGATTTTTTTTCCTCAAGAAGAATAAGTTAACCAAGTTCCAATACTCTTTTCTTCGTGAGGTATCTTTTTGGATTGTTGTTGTTTACGTGTCCGACGTGCTACTGGGGTAAATGAAGAGGGAGTTCGATCATCAGGGGTCATCGGTTCTGTTTTGACTTCTTTCTTCACTTCTTTCTTTTTCTTTTCTGAGGATAAAGGGGTAGACCTTTTCTTTTTTATCCAATCCGGGGTGGCTAACTTTTTTATTTTTTTAAGAGGTGGAGTTAGTAAAAACTCTTCTTCTTCTTCTTCTTCTTTTTCTTCTTTTTCTTCTTTTTCTTTTTTGATAGTCACTTTAGGTTCGCTTTTCATGAGAGCCTTAAAATCTCTCAAAGTGGGTGGAGCTGTTTCGTCGACTGCTTTTTGACGAAAGAGTTGTAGACGTTGTAAAAGTTGACCGTACCGTTGGGTTTTTTTCTGTTTCGGACAAATCGTTACGTTCCATCAGGGATTGTATTTCTTGTTGTAACTGAGACATTTCGTTGAGATTAGGATTGACTGGTAAATGAGGAATCCGTTGTTCGTTCCAACGATGAAATTCCATCCATCGTTTGTAAGGTACTAAAGTCAGTTTTCGTCCTTCCATTTCATTCAAAGGTACCAAAAAGGTGTGGCCATTTCAGAGAAGGGTGGTCCTTTTTATCCTTCTTTTTTTTTTATCGCATGACTCCTCCTAAAAGTGGTCCAGCAATCGTTCCTAACAAAGGAGCGGCTATTTTTAACAATGGTCCTATCAACATAGGTAGAAATCCACCTCGTTGTACCAACATTTTTTTCTTTTGTTGAAGAGGTATTTTCTTTTTCACCATTTGACGAAGAACATTCCGATGTTTCCCTAATTTTTGTTTCTGTATCTTAGACAAAGGTACCGTTCCTTTTAACACGTTCAAACAACATTCACACACGGTATCGATGATTTCTTTAGGAGCTGTTTGAATGAGTTGTTTTCGCATGGGAGGTTTGGATTTGTTCAGGACAGACAAGACATCCCAATGTTTCGCCAGACGAGGGGGAAGAAGTCGTCCTTTTTTGGTGGTTTTCTTCTTTTTTTGGTGGTGGTGGTGGTGGTGGTGTGCACGTTTGGGAGCCATCTTTTTTAGTCAATAGAAAACAAGTCTGAAGTCTTTTGGCCTTTCACCCTTCTATTTTATACTGGAACACGTCTCCACTGATTGTCTGCACGACGTACCAACTTCACGACAGGTCTCACTCGACGTTGAGGTGTTTTCAAGGGACTAAATCGACTCAATTCTTGTTTGGATAAATCCACTAAACTTTGTAAGATGCCAGTTCTTTCTTGGACTTTGGTTTTAGGGGATGGTACTTTATTGCTAGCTGCTGCCATGGCTAAATCAGCTGAAGTTGACGGTCCCGACGGGGTAACTTTCGAAATAGGTTTCCATTTTTGCATCAAATTAGGAAACACTGGACTTAAGTCTGGTTTGACAGGCATCATGGTGAAAGGTGAAGAAGATGTGGACGCAAAAGGTGACCTTGTTGTGGTAGTGTTTTTTTCTTCCTGGTTGCAGCAGTACCTCTTTTCTTCTTCTTCTTGGCACGACTTTTCTTTGGGGATTTCTTCTTTTGGGGGCTTTTCTTTTTTTTTTTTGGCTGACTTTCTTCTTCTTTTTCTTTGGACTTTTTTTCTTCTTCTTCTTTTTAGGTGATTTGGGTTTTTTGGCTTTGGCATCATTAGGATCCCATTTCAAAAGGGAACGAATCATGACTCCTCCTAAAGAACCACTTCCACCAGGAGTTAAAATGATTTGTTTTTTAGTCCGTGAATCGATTCTAGGATCAGCCAGTTGTGACAATGCCGATTTATGTTTTTGAAAAAAACGTTGAGTTTGATGAGGGATGTGAATGATACCTTGTAGTAATTGACGTGCTGTCAAAGTAAACCATCGTAACACTTCTTTCAGACTCGCTTCTAACAAATGAGCACGAACTTGTGCATTTTTTTCACGACTAATGCCATACAAGGCACGGATCAATTTAGCCGAAGGATGAGATTGAAAGGAAGTCATCTTCTTCTCTCAAAAAGAGTGTGAGACAGAAATGACGTCGTAGGTTGTTTTTATAGTTTTTTTTTTTTTTAAATGGACTGAAGGGGACGTGTAAATGACAGGACCACCTTCTTGACCCCAAGAGTGAAAGATACTGGCACGAAATCTCAAATAGTCAGGAGTGGTCGGTTTTAAGTCAATGAGTAAATACTCGTGAGGGGCTTGAGTGGCATCGTCGTACGCATAATTCAGCCAAGGAGCTCCTAACTGTTTGGCTAACACTTGTACTTGAGATTTGTCTCTGGGGTTTTTAAACAAGACCACGTAATGAGCATTCAAACTAATAGTTCGATGGGCTTTACTCTGTTGAAATAAATTTTGTGTAATGTAGACAATACTAGCATTACGATGGTGTCCTTTTCGTGTAAACCAAAGTTTAATTTCTTCTTCGTCTTCTCCTAACATGTCATCAAAAATAACTAAATGAGTTTGACTCACGTCAGACACAATTCCATCGTCTTCGTGAGGAATACCATCCACAAACGAAATAGGTTTCTCCTTGACTTTCTTTCAATAACGTGTAAGACGGTTGCCACTCTTTGTAACACCACACGATACGTTGAGGTGGACGATCAAACAAATCAGCTTTGTGTTCGATCAATCGTTTGACAAATTCGGTTTTGCCCTGAACCACTCGGTCCAGCAATCAACATGTTAAATGGATGGCGCAGATACAAAGCATTCCAACTTTGACGATCTAACTTTTCGTCAATCACTTTCACCACAGAAGAGGAGGAAGAGGCAGACGAGGAGAGAGAAGATGTAGCCATGATTGAGGTAAGAAGATTTTTGAGAAGAAGACAAAAAACCCAAGGCATTTTATACGTTTTCATACACGTTTATTTTTTTTTTGTAAAACAAACCAACCCACAAACAATAACATATTTTACAAATTTGCATGAAGAAGTGAATTTGTGAGAAAATATACAATTAAACCGAACACGTACACAATTAAGACTATCACTAAAACAGCTAAAGTTCTCTCTAAACAAGAAAAGGAACAACAATTGTTTTGTGTCCAAGTCATGAAAGACACCACTGTTTGTGGTAACATTCTTCTTCTTCTACTCGTCTTTTTTGAATTCACTGACGGTAGTGGTGGTAAAGAAGGTGGTGGTGGTGGTGTGGTGTTCCTCCTCAAGAGGTATTGGAACCACAGCAGTAGTGGTAGTGGTGTCAGGTACTTCTTCTTCTTCTTTTAGAGTTTCCCATGGAGGTTCCCATTTTTTTTTTCTCACTTTTAGAATGTTATCAATAAGTGGTTGCCAAATCTTGGCTGAACTGGGCCACTTCTTGTAACCAATATTGGAAACCAAGGTTTCTCCAGGGTCGTACATCTTTCCAATGGAAAAGTTGTTGGTGTAACTCACTAGCAGTACACACTTCTTGAAATGTTTTATGCACAGATAAAGTGTGACGAATGTCTTCTTCACATGGAAGTTCGTCACTAATTTTCATTCACCACTCTCAACGCTATACGTACAATTTGTCTTTCGTGACTGATAAAATCAAGTTTTTATAGTCTTCTTCTTCTACTAAGTCCGAAGAAGAACACACGGTCATATTGTTTTTTGGTACTCAACAATTGAGTCCAAAACAACCACGGATCCTTCAAAAGAATCCAAGGCAAACACTTGTCCTCAAAAATATTCCACAACGAATGTCCTGGAAAACGAAATCCAAGATAAGTAGTCACTAAGACACATACCACATAACGTCCAAAATTTAATGGATACAGTTCTTGTATCACTTCTTTATATTCCTCTAAGGTCTGAATTTTATCTATGATTTCCTTCCACGGAATCCGTTTCACAACTGGTGTGTAGAGTTCAGGCATACCCACTCTTTTATAGTCAGGCAGTAACTGTGTCACAGAATCCGTTTCACGAGTAGTAAAGTGATTTGAGACGTGCCGCCTCCTCTTTATAGGGATCGATGGCTAAGGTTGGTATCTTGGGTGGCATGTTTTTATAGCCAGGCTCCCAAGGTTGGTACCTTTTGAGACAGTCTCCTTCAGGATAGAAGTTGAGATAGAGGTTTCCCATGACCATTCTTCTATGCCCTTGAAAGAGGGTATAGCGTAAAAATCGAGAAATGACTTTGAGTTTACGTTTCACTTGTAATTTCAGAAACTCACGGTAAATCTGTTCGCGCACATTCAAAGGCATGGCACTAATGTACTTGGGTAAAAGTTTCCGATTTGGAAAGAAATACTTCTCTTTTGTATTCTTCACGATACTGGTGATAGTCATTTTTCAGAATCAAATTTCTGATGCGACGAAAGTAGCCATAGCCTTGAAATCGAGGAATCACTTGAAGTTTACGTTTCACTTGAATTTGAACCAACTCATCGTAAATCCGTTTTTGCAACTTTGAAGACAAGTCACGAATTCGATCTTGTAGAGTAGGTTTCTTGGTGACAAAATACTCACACACAAACCAAACGGAATCGGTAGGTAAAGGATATCTATAGGATCCAACACCAGTTTCAGTGATTATCCTATCTAATTTCAAAACACAAAAAGGTGATTTGTCTTCAGGAGACAGTTCTTCTAACAGTTTTTGGTATTCGTCTATGTTAGTCACATTTTTTTCCTTCACTTCCTCCCATGGAATTCTATATTCCACTGCTACATTGTAGGTAGCCCCCACCAATTCTTAAATTGGGGATGTAGATTTTCATCAATGTCTGACCATTTGAATATCTTCTTAGCTATCATTTGTCTTATTGTATTCAAATACCATTGGTTAAAACAAGTCTGTTGTAAAGGATGTAACTCTTTTTTACGTTTCAGTTGAATGTGAACAAATTCTTGGTAAATCCGTTCTCGTAACTCCAAAGGTAATCCACGAATACGATCTTCTAAAGTAGGAATATACTGAAAAATACAATCTTGTAACTCTAAAGGTAAACCACAAATAAGTTCATCTAAAGAATAAGTATTCTGCTCCATGGAATTTTTTTTACTTCTTCAACTTTGTAGGCATAACATCTGGCTCATCGTACCCGTACTCTTCTAAGGCTACTAAAGGTAAGAAGTGACAGTGCGGAGACCATCTGGCATGTTCAATGTAAGCTGAGTCGGTAGGCTTCCAATGGCGAAGTTCCACACCGCAACTAAAACATTGAACTTTATCTCCTTCTCCCGTGTATTTAAATCCAGATCTAGCTAAACTTTCCGGTTTAGGTCCTTCTAGATATTTTGGCCACTTGTCTTTGAATGACTCCAGTCGACTTTCATACTTGGAATAACCAAATAAAGTCACAGGTATTCTGATATGCCATTTAGGCTCCACATCATTCCTCTTGTTGTCATTAACGTCAATTCCTTTAGTATTTTTTCCACTGAAACATAAAGGACGATCTGCCTCTTTAGAGTTGGATCGATGGGGAGTGACTGAATCAAAGATGTCACAACGTACGGCATCGCACTCAAATTACTCAAAACTAGAAAAAATACTCATCTATTTTTTTTTTTTTCTTCTTCTTGCTCGGTTCACGTGAAAAGTCAGAATGAAGGTTAGGCTTTTAAAGGGGTTCCTTTTTTATACCTGTCGACTGTACCATCCGAAAAGTATTGTAATGTCATCCGTGGAAACGCCAAAGAAAGGTAAACACAGTTTGGTGACCATCTGGTATGTTCCACGATAGCTGAATCTTTAGGACTCATGCGAATGCTTGCACCACAACTAAAACATTTCACTAAACTTCCCTGTTCAAAGTAGACAAATCCTGCTCTGGCTAAAGAGATGGCTGTGGGTAATCGATCCCCTTTAGGCCATTTTTTAAACGTCTTCAATCGGCTGGTACAATTAGCATAGTCAGGCAAGGCCCATGTTGAAGTCATCTTTTCTGTTTTTTTTTCAAGAGGAGGGTTTCGTTTTTTTATACTTCTCCAAATCGGCGTGTCCGTAAGGTAAAGTGGTGTGATCTGGAAGTCTCACTCTTTTTTGGTACACGATACGATACACTTTTTGAACAGGTCGAGTCACGATTTTATGATTTGGTAGGCGAACAATCTTGTGAGGTTCTAACGTAGCGACTTGAAAATCTTTCACTTGTCCAGACAACAGAGCATTTTTTAAAACCTCAAAGTTCACGACTTGGTTAGTTCGATAGTTCAGAGTCAATCCTTTGACTTTACAGGAGGTGTGAAGTTGACCTTGAGGGTCTCGGTATCTGTACCCATAATTTTTAGGGCCACCGCTAGCAAAACTCAGGATGGTATCTTGAGGGTGCTCGTCTGTCCAGGCTCCTAATCGATCTCCTTGAATGGTAGGGTGGGGGGCAACCGGGACGATGAATGTAAATGCAACTGTCAGTATCAAAATACAGAACACGATCTCCCAAGACTTCTAATGCTTCGTCATACAATTTCAAACGAGCATGAGCAGTCACGTAGGCGGCAATGACTACGTTACTAAACTTGTCAGGTTTCACAAACTTGGGTTCATCTTCAAAATTAACAATGATCAAATCCTCACGGACGATTTCAACGTGCTTGACTAGAATACTTTTGTCGTCCACCAGTTTAAAGTAACGATAAGGATCGTCCACGTATTCCGTTTTGGGTAAGATCGTACGTTGAGCCATTTTTCCCCACAAACAATTTAACATCACTTTAGCAAACGATCTTTTTCCTTCATTTTTTTCTACCTCTTCTAAAGTGATGCCTTCGATGTTACGGTATTCTTCTTTGAATCGTACTTTGTCTTCGGGAGTTTGACACCACGAAGGATAACCACTAGCTTCTTGTTTCAGTTTGAGAAATTGGTTCACGTACCCCGAAAAAATGCCTGGATGATTAGGATCGTCGTCCTTTTGGTATTGGGATGTCGTTGGAAAGTGCCAAATTTCATACACATTCAATAAACGGTATCCACGATCCAATGCCCGAAACAATTCGGCACTGACCCACGTTCCTATCATCGACCGTTCTTCCTCCGTGTGGTGACAGGAATGATCTTGGTTACACATTTCGGCACACGTCCGACATAAAGGAAACATCAATTTTCCTTGACAATGGCAAGGTAAGATGGGATGAAACAAGTTTGTGGGAGGTAAAACTTTACATTTGATCAATCCTTTGTATTGACGAATCTGTTCCACGTCGATGTGCTCTGTTAAAATTTCAGGGTGTCCGGTAGGAAAACGAGCATATTTACACACCCAAGGATACAAAGAACACACGTCAATGTATTTGATTTCTTCTCCTTGGGATTCGTTCACGTCGTACAATAATCGAGTAGCATTGGTTCGTCCTCCAAATAAACTGTGACGTGGATCTAAAGGTTCAATGTCGGCTGCGTCGTAACTTTGAGTGATGGTTTTAAATTCAGGATCGATTTTCAAACGTCGATCGTACTCGTGTTCCCACATTTCTATCACTTCGTAACCTTGACTTTCTAACTGAAGTCGTCGTTGACAAGTCTGTTCGTATAACTGATCCATGGTAGAATCTGAATAAGGACTTTTCATGTCTCGGACAGGATAACAAATAGGGCATCCGTGAAACAAACATCCCTGAAACTCATACACAATGTGTGGGTTTTCTAAATCCCAACCATCCACAGAATAACCTCCAATCTTTTTTTCTCCTCCTCCGTTTCTAGCATGTTGTATCCATTTGTCTTCTTTTTGACATAAGTAATGAAGCCAACGTAAAGCTTTGACCGAATATTGACGACTAGCAAAAATCCCCGTGTTGGAGTCAATGATGGCGAGTTGGTTTTCGGGCATGAAATGTTGTCTGTAGACCAAGGAACAGGCTTTAGGTAAGGTGGATGCCTCTTTCAAAGGATCGACCTCTGCACTATCGAGAAATAACTCTCGAAATTTTCCACAACAACGTCTTAAAATATCTACATCCGATCGACAATATTTGAGCATCTCTTCTTGAAAGTCAAAGGGATCGTTCTGGTGAACACGGTACCAAGCGTGAAAAGCTTCTCGCTGTTCGGGTCGCATTCCATCAGGGTCATAATCATGAAGGCCAGGTAAATGAGGTAGGACGGCCTGTTGATTAGCTTCCGTGTTAAAGAAGTGAGGAAAGTAACCTTTGGCCATTTCTGTCATACCAAACGTTTTTGGCATGCGACTCAAAGGCATGGTCAAATAACTCATCGAATCTTTGAATTGAACTTGTCCTACTTTCATGTAGATGAGCTTTTTTCCATTCATGGTGACTTCAGGACGTTCGGTTCCATGGTTCAAATAATAATTAAGTAAAAACTGTCCATCGTATCCCGAAAAATTGTGAGCTATGACGGTCGCATACCGATGACAATCTCCGTAACGATGAATGTCTTCTTCGCTCCAACTGTCGTGGGTGGTAGGGTCTAAAACCCATTCAGCAAACTCCGACAAAGTATTCACTCCACGAAAGATTTTTTCACGTCCTCCTGGAATCCGACTACAATGAGGACAGTGAAAATGAATCGATTCTTGAATACACTGATCACAAGCCCTATGGGCTACACAAAAATTTGGAATGTGAGTGCCTGTTTCTTGCATGGATTCAAAATCAAAAAAGATGAAATCTACTTGTTTCTTGTTTTTCTTTATTTCTTTCTTCTCTATCTTGTCATGCTTTTGAATAAAACATCGATGATCAAAATCGACGATCTGATGACAAATAGAACATTTTTTCTTGCCAGCACAAACGTGTCTCTTGGAGTTGTTGGAACGAATCAGTTGTCCACACGTAGAACACGATTGTAATAACTCACAAGCACATTTTTGTTGGTGTCGTCCTTGGGTCTTGCGATGTTGTTGGTAGCAAGTAGGACTGACAAAACGGCGTCGACAGGTTTCACAATAAATGTGATGTTGTTGTGGCTCAGGAAGGCATGGTGGGTCGGCTAAACAACCCCGACATCTTGCTCCACAAGTAATGTGTTTCTCCCGACTATTACACCCTTTGTTACATTTCTCACAGTAGTAAGAGTATCCCAAAAATCCAGTAATACTGGTAATGGTATCAAAATGTTCTTGATGGTGATAAAGATGAATGTATTTTCCCTCAGGAAAATTAGGGCCTCGAAACAATAGATCACCGCGCACTTCTTGAGGGTGAACTTTTAACGTATAATGAGGAGCCAAAACATCTTGAAGTTGCTGTAATTGAGAAATGCTACACACGGTCTCTTTAGGGATCCCTGCTTGTTTCAACAAGAGTTCTGCTTCTTTTCGTTGTTGGGGTCTCTCCGAATATCGAATGTTATTCCAGGCTTTTTTCCATTCTTTGCTCTCATTCTTGTTAGCATAGGTACGACCCACCACAATAGCTCGAGCTAAACACATTGAATCTTCAGTATTGTTAATTTGGACGACACTAAGTTTGGTAGTACGAAGATCATCCACCAATAAAGTTTTTCTACTTCGTCCACTTCCTCGAGGTGGAGAAACGTGGGTCATGTAAACGGTAGCCTTTCCATCGGTGATGGTAAATTTGTCATTGGATTGTTGTACATGTTCTATTTTGGACATAACTTTGTCTGGCGCTAATTCTGCCGGGGTACTAAATTCAATCCAAACAGGACTCTTCAATTGGTTATGATGAATGGCAAGTCTCAACCGATCCTCTTCTTTGGCTCCACATTGCCGTTTTAAGTTCTGTAACACAGATTCCCACAAATTGGTAATGAACCGCGCCGCTTTCTCTGGAGGTACTTCTGACTTGAAGTCTTTTGAAGTGTACTGTGTGAGTATAAGCCGTGGTCCTAAATTTTCGAGAAGTGATTTTTTGTGTCTCTCGAATCCGATAGTATTTTTCAGGAGCCACGGTAGCGGTAGCGGTAGTAGTAGGACTTTCTTGGTCAGGGGTTCTGGTGTTGGTAGTAGTAGTGACTTTGGTTTTGGTTTTGGAAGTTTGGGTTTCAGGTTGTTGTTGTTCACTCATTTCGTCTTCAAAGTCACTGGCATGGACTTGAGCCAGTAATTCCTCTAAGGGTGTTTCAGGAGGCACGGAATACCTTCGTCGACGTGGTTTCTTGGTTTGTTCTTGTTCTGGTTCTGATTTATCATGGTTTGGACGTGATCTTTTCATCTTCAACTCTGATTTGAAACTGATTGAGTTTTTTTCCACCCAGGTACCTTTATATAGAGACAGAAGAGTATATAAAGAGAGAGCTTCTTACCTTCAGAATCAGTCTTCTTTTGGTTGATTGAACTTTCAAGCTGTCAAGATGGAAGAGTCAAAAAGACAGATTGCTTTTTTGGTGAGAGATTTAGAGACAGTGATTCGAAAGTATACTACGTACAGTAAGAGTAAAGACTACTCCTCCTCCTCTGTCACTAGAGATAAAAGTGACGATACTTGTTACATCTGTCAAGAGAAAGGACATTGGGCTCCAGATTGTCCCAAACGTGAACAGAAAAAGAGAGATAAAGGGAAAGATATCTGCTATCATTGTAAAGGACCAGGACATTGGTCTTCGGAATGCCCTCAGAAAGAACAAGAAGAAGAAGAGGAGAGGGAGGAAGTGGATTCAAAATTAACAAACCTAGAAGAAGAAGAAGAACATATCATCAAGAAAAGTAAGAAGAGAGTAAGAAGAATGGAAGACGAAAGTGAGAATGAAGATGAAGAAAAGGAAAACAGGATTCCTATGAAGACGAAACACAAGAGAGACAGTGAGAAGGAAACTCCAGTGTTTCAATTCAAACCACACAAGCATTACAGAAAGTGAACTTTGTTTCTTGTGTTTTTTTGTTTTTTTTTTTGTTTTTTTTGTGTTATATGTTATATTGCTGAATTTATTTTGTAAAAAAATTTGATGAATACACCAGACTGGAGAGAAAAAAAGTAAGTGGTTTTGTGTTATTTTGTTTTAGACTAGAAATGCACGCACGCACGCACGCACTCACTCACACTTGTACTATGGTGGTGGGATTTTTTAAAGTTTTAACTTGATTTTTTTTTTTTTTTTTTTTTTTTTGGCAATTTGATTTCTTTTCTAGAAATATGGGGGCCCTTAAAAGGACCGTTGGGTTGTTTTGTTTTTTGGTTTTCAAAAAAAAAAAACTTTTCAAATTAACTTCAAATGCCGTAGTCCTTTACCACGGCCCAATCCATATCCTGTTAATGCTGCTGCTACTGATGGTGTTTTCATTATGGTGGTAGTCACTGGTGGTGGTGGTGATATTGGTGACATGGGTGGTGGTGGTGGTGGTGGTGGCATCTCACTAGCACTGGAAGGTTTAGAAGAAGAATGTTGTTTAGCCCGTGATGGTCTTTTCCGTTTAGGTGGTTGATGAGTTAAAGAATACTTATAGAAATTGGTCATCCATTTCAACTCATATAATACCTCTTCTAACAGACTTACAGTTCTTTCTTGAAGACTGATGCTTTCCTTTCCTGTTTCCTTCTTCTCCTCCTCTTGTAACTGCTGCTGCTGCTGTCTGATTTCTTCTTCTTCTTTCTGTTGTTGTTGTTGAAGAAGAAGAAACATTTCTTCCTCTTCCCGTTGCTTTTTGACAAAATTTTCCATCTCTTCCATTTGTCTTCTTTTAAAATCATTCACTATTGGAACAGTAGTAGCAGTAGTAGTAGTAGTAGTATTGTCAAACTCTTGATTTAGTAAATCTAACTCAAAGTCTTCCGGCCGAAAGTTCAATATTGCCGCAGCATTCATTATCGTTGCAGGATCACTCCAATACATTGATGTAGTACTTGTCTTTCCAGTCTCCATGAAGGCTGTCGAAAAAAGTAATAAAGCCTCCTACGAACGCTACGATACCTTTATACCCGAGATGACGTCACACCTCCGCTTTCTTCCCATTGGAAGAAAAACCGAACCGACTTGTAACACGTGTTTGGATTGGTAGTTAATTTGGATCCATTTCAATCCGATCGTAAGGTATATATACAACCGCTCGTTTCATAAAAGCTTTACCGGTTTTTCTCCAAGACGACCAATCCTAAAAACAAAATCATGTGGGTTAGTGTAGAATCCTCCAACATTGTTTCAGGAATGCTGTTTAATCCAGCATTCCTGATGTATGTAAAAGCATCATGGACTAAAACCAAAATTACGGATACAGCTACATGGTATAGACAAACTTATGTGGAGAGACAAGGTTGTCTAAAGAGGGTTTTACTGTATGGCCCCGAAGTTAGAAGAAGTTCAAGAAGAAAAAGAAAACCCTCTAGGAGATGCTCATGTTGTTAAAAAAAAAAAACAACAATAACAAAAAAAGGTCCTTTTTAGGGCCACCCATTTTTCAAGAAAAGATTTATTCTTTTTCAATATTGCCTATATAAGTGTGTGTTTTTTTATATGTTGTGTGTATATTTTTTTTCTTTTTTGTCATAGTCTCCCTATGTATGTTATGTGTGGTGTGTGGTTTTTTTCGGAAAAAAAAGGGAATGTTTTCAATCACGTCCGCGCTTCTCGCATATAAAGCGGTGCCTTCCACAGTTGCGCCATTCACACTTGACACTGAAGAATGAATACAGTAGAATTGTTGCAGGAAGCTTGGGATAGGATGGTGGATGTTGAGTCGTTGATGGAAAGGTTGGAGTATTGGTGGAGATATCCTACCACCAAACCATTTGTCACCAGCCAACTAGCGGCTCTTATTTCAGCGAGGAGGTTGGTGAATGATGTTTTGGTGGAGGAAAGAGTAAAAACTTCCTCAACCCCTTGCCGTGTGGGGTTCATCAAGAGAAGTCTGGATTTATTGCATGAAGTGGAGAACTTCCTTCACCTTGTTCAACAAGATGAATGGTTGTATCCACCCGCCAGTAACGCCAGGCGAGAAGAGGTGAACCTTCACATGGTGAAGGAATTGTTAAAGAAAGTTTTAGAAAAGGAAGTAGCTCAAATTAAAATCTTGTGGGGTCTTGAACGCTCCAAGAAAGAACAGGCCAGGAAAGAAATGGAGTTTGAACGCCTGAATTTAAATTGGATGAAAATCCAAGATAAATTCAGGCGGATGAAACATCCTGACTGGCTACCACCAACACTACCAACCAAGAAAAAAAGATCCACCACCTTCCTAAACTTTTTTACTAAATGTTGGAGGAAATAAAAATATTCCTCCAACTGTCCTCCTCAGGACCACCCTTTTTCAAGAAAGATTAATTCTATTTCCCTCCCTCCCACACCCCCGTAATGTTAAACTCCCGTATTGACCTCAAGTGCCCCCTCCATGTTAAACTCCCGTATAGCTCTCAAGTGCCCCCTCCATGTTAAACTCCCGTATAGCTCTCAAGTGCCCCCTCCATGTTAAACTCCCGTATAGCTCTCAAGTGCCCCCTTTTGCTCTCAATACCCCCCCCTCAACTACTCATCACATCTTTCCAGTGACGATTTGTTATAAAAGCTTTTCAATATGAAAGGCAACATAACATTTTTTCACGACGGTTATCAAGCACAGAATAAATTGGTCACAGAAAAAAAAAATCCTGGACAGCTGTATGTATGAATCTTTATTTTCGAAACTATGATTTCTTTTAAGATCCTCTCTCTCTCTCTCTCTCTCTCTCTCTCTCTCTCTCTCTCTCTCTCTCTCTCTCTCTCAACCATTCAGGGCCTAGAAATGCATCAAACATTTAGGGAATTTGTATCAATCAAAGCATATTAAAGGCAACATGTAAATGCTATTGATTTGTTTAAATATTTTGGTAAATACTGATTTCTGTGATTACTAATGATCGGAACAGATTTTGAACAATTTAAGCCGCAATACAATTTTAGAATTAAAAAAATAGACTTTATTTTGAGAAAGACTCAGAAAGTGTGTCAACTAAAATGTTGTCCTATTTGGTTTCAGTACAGTGATTATTTCAACCTTTTCTTTCTTTAAAGTTGGCAAACGATTCATAAGTTAAAGCAGGGAACTACCTCACGTAAAAGCACTAACTGCACATTAATTATGCACAAGCAGGGAACTACCTCACGTAAAAGCACTAACTGCACATTAATTATGCACAAGCAGGGAACTACCTCACGTAAAAGCAATAACTGCACATTAATTATGCACAAGCAGGGAACTACCTCACGTAAAAGCAATAACTGCACATTAATTATGCACAAGCAGGGAACTACCTCACGTAAAAGCAATAACTGCACATTAATTATGCACAAGCAGGGAACTACCTCACGTAAAAGCACTAACTGCACATTAATTATGCACAAGCAGGGAACTACCTCACGTAAAAGCAATAACTGCACATTAATTATGCACAAGCAGGGAACTACCTCACGTAAAAGCACTAACTGCACATTAATTATGCACAAGCAGGGAACTACCTCACGTAAAAGCAATAACTGCACATTAATTATGCACAAGCAGGGAACTACCTCACGTAAAAGCAAGAACTGCACATTAATTATGCACAAGCAGGGCTACCTCACGTAAAAGCACTAACTGCACATTAATTATGCACAAGCAGGGAACTACCTCACGTAAAAGCAATAACTGCACATTAATTATGCACAAGCAAATTTCTGTTTGTAGTCTAAAATTTACCAAAGAATTGGTTTCAGAAAAGAAAATAATTGTGTATGCAAATTATGCACAAGCACATTTTTGTGTTTGAATGATGAAATTGATTTAATATTGTAGTTTTGCTAATATTTGAAGATTAAAGTTGTGAATGACTCAGTGCCCGCTAAAACATCGATTTATCATTCGTTCTTTTGTTTAAAAGATATAAGTAGAATTGATAATGTAAACACTACACCGTACAAGTAAGTTATTCGTTCTCCTTCTTTTTGCAAGTAATAAATTTGACTAAATTCTTGATAACATTCTTATAATTGGTAACATGAGAATGAGTAATAAATGCCACTTTTTATGAAGTCATTATAACTCTTGTGTCAGTTTGGCACTTTATTACACCTCTCTGTATTACCTATATTTAATCTTATCCAGTGTGAAACTGACGTTAACTATCGAATAAAGGGATCTAGACAAAACCATATGAGGTGGGAAGTAATGGAGACCTGAGACATGATCGCCGGATAATTTTATTTCTTCTTCCTGTGTGGTAAACTGAGCTCGTACTATGAAATCGTAGGCGAAGAGTTATAATTCATTAAATTATCGTTTTACAAAACCATGTGAGTTTTATTTCACTAACACAGAAGGTGTGTTAAAAGACGGATTGTCTCATGGAGACGGAAAGTTTATATCAGCTAGACTTTCACTAGATTATTTCTTAACCGAGTTCTTCATTTCACGTAGTTCCCTCTGTGCCCAAATCAGTTTTATGACTTTCGAAACAATCTCGTTTAAATGACAATTCGGATTTATAATTCGGGAATAACTAAGGAACTTCATAAATAATTATTAATGTATATAAAAAGTAATATTTAAACAAATCTCCATATGATCCCCATCCCTATTTTGTTTCAGAGCTTTTGTGAGCCAGATTAATACAGAACCGACCATGGCTCGAAATTAGTCTATGACATCATAGATCGCTCATAATGAATCTTGTCATATGAAGAAACTTTTAAATCAGGAACACAAACTCTTTCAAGTAGTCCTTTATTTTGCAAATTACTTATTCAGAAACAGCCTTTGCGCATAGTATCAGATATTAGCTGAAATTATTAGCTACTCATTTATAGACTGATGCATTTAGTTTGTCCGTGTTTGGGTGCATACATTTATATCAGCACGATTAAAGTTTCACAGGCTTTTTAGTCCACAGCAAGGTAATGATGTTGCCGCATGAAGGTTTGCGATCTTTGGGTCCCTAGCAAGGTAATGATGTTGCCGCATGAGGGTTTGAGATCTTTTCCACGAGTCTATATAGAAGGAAAAATATTCTAACTCATGTTCTAACACACGTCATCGGCGGACAGATTTATCATGGATTAACAGCCATTACATAAAAATGTAAAGAAAAAACAAATTCTGTATATTAACTGCTTAAATCATTTGCTTTCTGCTGCAAAGACTTTAAATAATTTTCGTATTGCCCCTGACCGCTCGTTTCCGTTGCTGTCATATTTCTAAGATTATTGGTACATGAACTATATAATTTTAACTTTTCTTCAAAGATAAAAAAATCCAATAAAAAGAGCAAATGAAACAATTAAAAGTTGCAAATAGGGAAAAGCCTCGTCATCATGCTGTATGTAAACACTTCCAAAACTAAGTCTGAGTTGTGCTTTTTAATTAGTAGTCGTGTGTGTATACCCTGTAGTAGTCTTTTTAATTAGTAGTCGTGTGTGTATACCCTGTAGTAGTCTTTTTAATTAGTAGTCGTGTGTGTATACCCTGTAGTAGTCTTTTTAATTAGTAGTCGTGTGTGTATACCCTGTAGTAGTCTTTTTAATTAGTAGTCGTGTGTGTGTACCCTGTAGTAGTCTTTTTAATTAGTAGTCGTGTGTGTATACCCTGTAGTAGTCTTTTTAATTAGTAGTCGTGTGTGACCCTGTAGTAGTCTTTTTTTTTTGTACATGCACAGACAATTACTTTCAAATAGTAATTTATTTCTTTTCTTCCTTTTTTAACTTGATGGTCGAAGTAATAAATATTGGAAGGGTTGTCACAATCAACATCTGATACAGCAGTTTACACTTAAAACAAGGTCTACACTCAGATCACACAAGGTCTACACTCAGATTACACTCACCATAATTGATACTTTTAAAGACCTTTGAGAATTTCTCTTATTGTAGAGACATTATTGTATAGGTATTATTACATAGGCATTATTGTATAGGTATTATTACATAGACATTATTATATAGGTATTATTACATAGGCATTATTGTATAGGTATTATTACATAGACATTATTGTATAGGTATTATTACATAGGCATTATTGTATAGGTATTATTACATATGCATTATTGTATAGATATTATTACATAGGCATTATTGTATAGGTATTATAACATAGGCATTATTGTATAGGTATTATTACATAGGCATTATTATATAGGTATTATTACATAGGCATTATTGTATAGGTATTATTACATAGGCATTATTATATAGGTATTATTACATAGGCATTATTGCAAACATGTAAAAGTTTTAAAATACACATGAGCCAACGGCGTTGAACAATCATGCATAATTTTATCACTTCAAACGCCTGTCTGCGGTTCTCATAATTTTTGTTTTGTTGTCATTGCTGTTTTCTTACGCACCTTGTGGTCTACGTCCTTTCAATCATTACTAGTGATGGAAAAGATAATATTTTATTTTCTTGCTGTGGCAAACAGGTGTGTCTTGTCAAATTAAAGAATACAAGAGAGGGTAACTTAAGTAACATCTGATAGGGTATCTTAAAAAATATCTGTGGATCTATGTAATATGGTAAACACCATGGGATCAAACCTTCCCACATTTAGGACTTTTGAAGATTGTTTTATTTTTTAAAAGATCCTCTAACTATGGTCAAGATTAATCTTTCAGCACACATAAGCGAAGACGTTATCGAAAACGCTGTAGATGAGGCAGAGAGAGAGAGAGAGAGAGAGAGAGAGAGAGAGAGAGAGAGAGAGAGAGAGATAGTTTGTTCGACGAGAAGAGCAAATGTTTCCTGACGATCATATTTTCATGGTCAATCCAGAATCAGAAATCAGGTAAAAGTCAGAAAAGTGTTTTTTTTTTTTTTTTTTTTTTTTTTTTTTTTTTTAAAGCAACCAACTTTGGGCAAACAGGTTTGTAAAGGTAAAGTTAGGTTTAAAAATCAAACATAGGTACTAGTAATCAGGCAATAATTGTATAGTGATACACCCTACATATTGTGTTCCAGCAACACAGTGGATCTAAAATCTATCTATATATCTATTCTCCTTGACTCTCTCTGTCTACCTTTCACAATATTTGTCTACACTCTCTTTGGATTGGAATTGCAGGGGAATTTTTAAACTCTACTTTAAAAAAGAAATCAGGTCATCTCGGTCTGAGTTTCTATCTATCTGTCCGCTTTTCTGAATCTCTCAATCATTCAGAACCAAGAAATGATCAGGAAATTAAGTACGCCCGTATTAATCAAAACGCATCAAGGGCAAGAAATGATCAGGAAATTAAGTGCGCCCGTATTAATCAAAACGATTCAAGGGCAAGAAATGATCAGGAAATTAAGTACGCCCGTATTAATCAAAACGATTCAAGGGCAAGAAATGATCAGGAAATTAAGTGCGCCCGTATTAATCAAAACGCATCAAGGGCAAGAAATGATCAGGAAATTAAGTGCGCCCGTATTAATCAAAACGATTCAAGGGCAAGAAATGATCAGGAAATTAAGTGCGCCCGTATTAATCAAAACGATTCAAGTGCAAGAAATGATCAGGAAATTAAGTACGCCCGTATTAATCAAAACGCATCAAGGGCAAGAAATGATCAGGAAATTAAGTGAGCCCGTATTAATCAAAACGCATCAAGGGCAAGAAATGATCAGGAAATTAAGTGCGCCCGTATTAATCAAAACGATTCAAGGGCAAGAAATTATCAGGAAATTAAGTGCGCCCGTATTAATCAAAACGCATCAAGGGCAAGAAATGATCAGGAAATTAAGTGCGCCCGTATCAAACGCATCAAGGGCAAGAAATGATCAGGAAATTAAGTGCGCCCGTATTAATCAAAACGTTTCAAGGGCAAGAAATGATCAGGAAATTAAGTGCGCCCGTATTAATCAAAACGCATCAAGGGCAAGAAATGATCAGGAAATTAAGTGCGCCCGTATTAATCAAAACGATTCAAGGGCAAGAAATGATCAGGAAATTAAGTGCGCCCGTATTAATCAAAACGATTCAAGGGCAAGAAATGATCAGGAAATTAAGTACGCCCGTATTAATCAAAACGATTCAAGGGCAAGAAATGATCAGGAAATTAAGTGCGCCCGTATTAATCAAAACGCATCAAGGGCAAGAAATGATCAGGAAATTAAGTGCGCCCGTATTAATCAAAACGCATCAAGGGCAAGAAATGATCAGGAAATTAAGTGCGCCCGTATTAATCAAAACGATTCAAGTGCAAGAAATGATCAGGAAATTAAGTACGCCCGTATTAATCAAAACGCATCAAGGGCAAGAAATGATCAGGAAATTAAGTGCGCCCGTATTAATCAAAACGCATCAAGGGCAAGAAATGATCAGGAAATTAAGTGCGCCCGTATCAAACGCATCAAGGGCAAGAAATGATCAGGAAATTAAGTGCGCCCGTATTAATCAAAACGTTTCAAGGGCAAGAAATGATCAGGAAATTAAGTGCGCCCGTATTAATCAAAACGCATCAAGGGCAAGAAATGATCAGGAAATTAAGTGCGCCCGTATTAATCAAAACGATTCAAGGGCAAGAAATGATCAGGAAATTAAGTGCGCCCGTATTAATCAAAACGATTCAAGGGCAAGAAATGATCAGGAAATTAAGTACGCCCGTATTAATCAAAACGATTCAAGGGCAAGAAATGACCAGGAAATTAAGTGCGCCCGTATTAATCAAAACGCATCAAGGGCAAGAAATGATCAGGAAATTAAGTACGCCCGTATTAATCAAAACGATTCAAGGGCAAGAAATGATCAGGAAATTAAGTGCGCCCGTATTAATCAAAACGCATCAAGGGCAAGAAATGATCAGGAAATTAAGTACGCCCGTATTAATCAAAACGCATCACGGGCAAGAAATGATCAGGAAATTAAGTGCGCCCGTATTAATCAAAACGCATCAAGGGCAAGAAATGATCAGGAAATTAAGTGCGCCCGTATCAAACGCATCAAGGGCAAGAAATGATCAGGAAATTAAGTGCGCCCGTATTAATCAAAACGCATCAAGGGCAAGAAATGATCAGGAAATTAAGTGCGCCCGTATTAATCAAAACGCATCAAGGGCAAGAAATGATCAGGAAATTAAGTGCGCCCGTATCAAACGCATCAAGGGCAAGAAATGATCAGGAAATTAAGTGCGCCCGTATTAATCAAAACGATTCAAGGGCAAGAAATGATCAGGAAATTAAGTGCGCCCGTATTAATCAAAACGATTCAAGGGCAAGAAATGATCAGGAAATTAAGTGCACCCGTATTAATCAAAACGATTCAAGGGCAAGATATGATCAGGAAATTAAGTACGCCCGTATTAATCAAACGCATCAAGGGCAAGAAATGATCAGGAAATTATGTGCGCCCGTATTAATCAAACGCATCAAGGGCAAGAAATGATCAGGAAATTAAGTGCGCCCGTATTAATCAAACGCATCAAGGGCAAGAAATGATCAGGAAATTAAGTACGCCCGTATTAATCAAACGCATCAAGGGCAAGAAATGATCAGGAAATTAAGTGCGCCCGTATTAATCAAACGCATCAAGGGCAACAGAGAATGAGATTGGTTTATGTACTTTATATACTAAATTTTTATACCTGTAATCACCAATGCTCGGAATTTTGCCTGGATCTATTTTCCACGAAAACAATCATCTTAGAATAAAAATGGCTATATTTTGTGAAAGACATTCACTCCAGAATTTTCTTTGTTTTGTAATAGGAATTTCCCCAAGATTTCTTTCAAATTAACGTACGATTTGCATAAAGTGGGATTTGAGCGCGGCCGCAATGAAAAAGGGAAAAATGCGGATGTAAAAAGATGTATATAAATTATGTACAAATAAATTTCTGTTTGAGCAGTAACTAAAATTTATTTTTTAATAAATTAATGACCACAGTTGTTGTTGACCCTTCGTGCAGTAACAGCATCAATTGATCTTTTTTTCCTAAAAATTGAAAGGACTGATATTGAAAAGGTTGAATCATACTTGTTAATCCTTTTTTTTATACGCAAAAAGTAATAAAGGTACAGAATGTTTATGACCGTCTCAATTATCAATGTATCAATTATGTCAGATTGACACATTAATGCCAACTTGTGTAACAGTTATTATCATTTTTTCTCTCAGCTTCAGCTGTATATTACTTCTCTCTGTAATAGTTTTAGGTAATATTTTCAGGTGTGAAATTGGCGTTTACATTGAAATGTTCAGGCCCTTGTAGCTCTCAAAAAAAGATGCAGAGAAAATTATATGAGTTAAAAATAATTGAGACATGACTGCTGAATAATTTTACCTTCTCTACCTGTGTGGTAAAACCGTGCTTTTAACTATGAACTGACAGACGAGGCCTTTTGATTAGATTATCGTATTACAAAAACCACGTGTGTTTTATTTCACCACCACAAAAGTTCTATTAGCAATGACGCATGCCCTCATGGAGACGCAAAACTCACATGACCAGTTAGTTCATCCTTTCACGACATTCCCACTGCGCCATAGTACATTTTTAGGACTTTCCAGATAATCTTAATTTTGTACTTAATTTGTTTTATGGCTCCATTATTATATAAATCGGGAATCTAGACAGCAATTGAATGATTAAATCAATTATATTAATTTTTGATAATAGTTCTTAAGTAGTGGGATTTTTTTTTTCTTTTTTTGTTTCCTTTTTTTTTTTTTTTTTTAGAAATCTTTATGTGCACCCATCCCCGCGCGCATTTTTTTTCGGAATTCTGGAAGGCTAGATAGCTATAGAATCTACCTTGATAGGATTTGGATAATGCAGCGTGAATTATTTATTATATATAACGGTAAATATCTAATATGAAGATAATTTAGTAACAGGATGTCGATCTCTTTCAAACAGCACTGTATTGTCCAACCTGCATTATTTAAAAGGTTCCAAAGAGGTAGGATTTTTTTCTATGCTCACTGACCTCACAAAGCTTTCCTGTGATCTCAAAGGATCTGTTAATTTAATTTGCGAAAATTATTTATTTACTGAAGGGGATGCGGTAGGTATGGAAGTCGGATATGAAGCTCAGAATCAATATGCTGATTTATTGTGCGGGATTGTCATTCGTCGTTCACATAGATTTTCGACATGACGGATGGAATTGCACGCGACCACAATTGCCGTATTAAATATCACCAGTCGTAAATATTGCAAAGGTCATTCTGTATAAAAAAAAATTGATTGAATAATCTTTGAATGCAGACCACCAGTTTTACCATTGTTACGGAATTATGTATATGGAATCTATAATGTGCCTAAACTTTTGGCCTATGACTCTACTTTAAAATTGTATCAGATAGTGAGTCATATTTACGTTGGGTTTAGTTGTACTATTAATCAAATAAACAACATGTTAACCACGTTTGAGTTCAAGGTCAGAGCTGTTTACCACCGTTAGAGTACATTTCCATTGATAGACGCATTTAGTATTGCATTCTGGGTCGTAATATGACACGTTTCCTGTTGTGAAATGTGTCATTTGCATAATGTATAAAAGACCTGAATATACGATTTATATTCATTCCATTTTAAATCTTGAGTTGAAAAGATCTGTTTTTACGATCAGCTTTTGGAATCATCAGATTGTTTGAAATAATAGCTGCGCTGGAATTTTGTAACCCTGTAATGCTGTATTGCTGTATGGATAATTCGAAAGGAATTATTTATTGGACCATTCATCAGAGCTACCTGGAGTACTCACTAACATCTGGAGTTATATTTAGGACTTTCTCGGATGCCTGTGAACATTCTTAAAGATGATCTGGATTACTTTATCGTTGGTACATCGGAACATTGCAGATTCATTCATTCGGAACAATCTTTCATTCTGAACATTCTTTCATTACGAAGACTCGTTCATTCAGAACATTCGTTCATTACGAAGATTCATTTGGAACATTCATTAACTTGGAACATTCATTCATTTGGAACATTTTATAGTTTCTATATATACAGGACTTGTGATTAGGACACTAATAATTATTGGATTATTTGGATTTTGGTACACGATACTGTAAGCGTATTTTGATTTTCACATTAATTATTTAGAAATAAATTGTTTGTTGATTTTTACAAACATTGTTGGTTTCACATTCTTTTTGTTACGTTTGTTCTTACCATAGAGTCGTAACACCAGAAACGCGGTCAGATTCTTGAGCAGTTTTGCTTCAAGTCTTTTAAAATATATATGAATCCAATGTCTCATTCAAAACATACATTTGGTACTAGAAATTATTTCCTAATAACAATGACTCATCAACAGTATGAAGAACATATACCTTCAAACATAGAACGCCAACAAAAAGTTATCTAGCAAGGGAAACACATATGGACGTTTAAAACTAAACCATCAGTTTGGAGATTATTTAATTTCTTTACTCAAAACTTGTGCATCATTTACTTTAAATTTAGTAAATTTAGAACCTCAAACCACTGTTTACCAATTGAAACTGGCAGATGTTCAAATATTCCAAGGAACGAAAGATTGTGTACATTATGGAACGAAAATGATTTAGGTGATGAATTTCATTACATATTCCATTGTCCTTATTTCAAAACTGAAAGAAAACTCTACCTAAAAATAAATATCATAGAAGACTTCTTAACAATTTAATTCAAAAGATACCGAGTTTTAAAAGCTGTGTAAATTTATAAGAGTTATCATGAAGAAATTTAATTGATAACGGAATGTATATTTTTGTGTAAGTTGAATTCCACATGTACGATTTGTATTTCATGGAATGAAAAATGTTATATTAAACGAAATCTTTGTAATCACTATGTATATTATATCACATGTTTGATATACTTATATCTATTTTTTGTAACAGTTAAAATATAAAACAAGATTGCCCTAATTAATATGCGAACTTTGAAAAATTTGGAATGATGTTCAAAGCTGTTATTATTGGTTCAATAATGTTGTAACAACCATTTACCTCTATTGTCTAGAACACCTTATTACTTCATTACGATGGTAACAACGTCATTGGTCCCCTGTAAAAATGTGATATCAGTGTTACATGCATATTATCTATTTTTGGTTTACTTTGTACTCTACACTCGTGACCTGAGCGAAATAAACATTGTCTATTGACTCTTGTCTTATTATCAAATAATAGCACTGTGATTTCACCCTTTTTAGTCAGAGAGATACTACCTCTGTGTGTGTGTGGTTTGTTTTTTACGAATTGAGGCATATATCTGTGTTTAAACCCTGAGACAGAAGTATGTTCTTGTAATATTTAAAACATCTTACATAAGGAAAATGTCACTTTTGTCACAAATGATATGGTTAACTTGTTCTATAGGTCACAAATGATATGGTTAACTTGTTCTATAGGTCCCGATTTTCCCTTTAAAGCAACATTTTTTTTTTGTTTTTTTTTTTTTGTTTTTTTTGTGTGTTTTTTAAAAATGCATTTCTTAATATATAGATAATATGTAATGCTGAACTTTTCGAATTTTATAAAGACAATTAAACCTATATGGTAAATTATTCGATTTAAAATTTCTATTTGTGATTGCTCTTTGATCACGGACATGTATGCAGTTTTTTCACTTTTGATTTTTTGTTCTTCTACACGTTTGATTTAGCGTTATTTTTGTTACATTAATGTTCTGATATTCTTATCTTTTCCTTCAACCATGAAACCCTCTTGTCCACACTTAGATCTATTTGCAAAAAGAAAGTTAAGACGGAGCATGACCCGAACAACAAGAAACACTACTCAAATAATGAGACTGTACCTTCGTCCGTTGTAGAGGGGAAACAATCTCGAAATCGTTCCAAAAATGGTGGAATTCGAATTTGCAAATTGCACAGTTCTTGAACTCTTAAAATACAAATGCATCCATCAAGCTAGGGTATTGGAAGCCGGTTTTAATACACAAACCGAACTTCCTCGTAAAAATGTTGACTCTTACACTTTTGATGACTAATATACGGGAAAAAATGACAACTTCTGTGAATACCCTCAAAAGACAATTGTAGAGAAACAGAACAACAAATTCTCTCGAGATCAAGTGGAAAGAAAGAATCATAGCTCTCTTACTGACAGTGAAAAGACCAAGAAAAGGACAAAACAATTTCGCCAAAGAAAGGAAGAATCGGATAGTCACCTCGACCCTTCCACTCCAACTGACTACCTTGTCAAGCTTTTGAGCCATGTTTTGAAGTGAAACAACTTTGTGTTCAACGACGAACATTACCTTCCAATAAAGTAGAAAGCAACGAGCTCTAAAATAACACCGTGATATGCCAATATTTTCATGGGAGGCTAGAACAAAAAGTCCTTAGCCATGCACCCCATAGACCCCTCAGCTGTTGAAGATTTATTGACTGCATCGTATTGAAATGAGTGGAAATGAGATATAAATTCAAACAGTTGTTTTAAATTCTCAAATAACTTTCATCCTACCATAAAAGTTATCAAACAGTTCAAATGTTTTCTTAGATATCCAGTTCACCCATTGTGGCGGAAACATATAAAGTGGCGTCAGCTGCAAGCTAGCTGACTCTTATTAGTATATACTACCAACCAGCAGCCACCCCAGGTATATAATCAAAAACCTTCCATACGTATTCTGCTTTTTCGTCTCAAGTGCACCTGGTCCAACCAATGTACTTATAAAAACAGTCTTGAAGAACTCGAGAGAAAGGGTTGCAAGAACAGAAATATTGACAGAGCTATCGCTAAAACCAGGACCCTCCATATAATCAATCTTTTGAGGTAAAAAAAAAAGTTTAACTATCAAAGGACGCATCCACTTCGTGGTTACATACCACCCTGATGCACTAAATTTACAACAGATATTCCGGACACGTTTGAACCATATCCAAAATTCCTAACATCTAAAGAGCATATTCGAAAAGTTCGAATGTTTTCGTACAATAGACCTAATGATCTTAAAGATGGCCTGATACGGACTAAGATGGCCTGATACGGACTAAGATTACTTCAAACTCCAACCACGGAGTTAGGCAAATACAAATGTATAGACAATATATGCCTCCTCTGCAAACATATGCCTGAGTAAAACCCCTTTTGGAGTTCAATCACAGGAGTAAGCCTTAACATCAGCAGAAATTAGGGTGTTATAGCAAAAAATGTCATTTATCTCCTGACTAGCAAAAACTATAATGTTTAATATGTTAGCGAAATCGTGGACTTCTGAAAATGAATGAATAACTAAAAAGACGGATTCCCAATAAACTCGACACTTGCCTCTCCAACCAGTATAGTTCAACCAGTCATTCTGTCGAGTCCCTTGAGCCTATCGAGTCTAACCCGGGATGGATCAACTCAGCTGGCACAAGAAAGGAAAAATACTAGATTCTGCAGTTAGAAATATACTGCAAATGGCCACAATGACAAAATTTAGCCTGCCCTTCGCAGTCTCTCTATTCTGACAGTCAGACACAATTCCACATTCTTTTTATAACAATGTGATCCCTAATCCTACATCACAAAATGTCGTGACCAAATTGTTCTTCGTTTATTATTATTATTATTCACCCAAGCCCCGTTTATCCTCTAATTATATTTGTGAAAGCTAAGTTTTAATATTTTCTACTGCAATTCAATTAGAACCGATACTGGTATTGTTATTCAATGTGATATAAAATATTATATCCGGGATGTAATTTTCAGAATTTGGAAGTGTACGATCTATAACTAGGTCAATTGGGAAGCTTCTTTTCATTCACCATGTCAGTCGTTTGTTTTCCAATATAAAACCAGGTCTGCCAGACGCATATACTTCAAATTGTTTATACCTTTGAATCATTTCTGTTTCATGCTAGAAGCTTTTAACTTGTTTGTCTCTCTAAGAGATGTAGTTGCCTTTCATGTAGATTTTGTCTTTGCATTTTTCTTCTCCATTTTCATTCACTTTGTCGGTTTGTTTTCATTGTACCATAATGTAAATATTTTTCCCTCTCAAAAGTTTTGTCTTAAGTCTTTATTTTGTCTTATATATATATATATATATATATATATATATATATATATATATATATATATATATATATAGAGAGAGAGAGAGAGAGAGAGAGAGAGAATAAAATGTTAACACTAGAATTGATAAATTGTATACAAATATATCAATTATAAATATATAATTGTATGTATGACTGTTTGTTTCTATATTGTGAAATCACTGATTCAGTTTTCATTAGAGACTCATGTATCTTTCTGATCCAGTTATACATATGAGATTGTTATGATAATGCACATCATTTAATAGCGTTATGTCAATGACGTAATTGTTAAAAATATATACATGTCATTCGTTTCTTAATATATATATATACATATATATATATATATATATATATATATATATATATATATATATATATATATATATATATATATATATATGTGTGTGTGTGTGTGTGTGTGTGTGTGTGTGTGTATGATTTTATAAGGTATACATTTTAGGATTTATATGCAATACTTCTTTTAATCAAACATTAAAATTATTCTTCCCCGAATGGCATAATTTGAAGTATCATTTAGGTTTGCATTCCTGGATTCGTTTGTTGGAATAAATCTTGCTCTTACCAGCATGGCATATTTCACCACGTCAAACAATTTCTAATGGCAGTCTGATCCTTTGTTTTACAGTGGTAGAGGTTTCGTATACATTGTTTTGTTCCCTTTGTGTCCAAGCAACAAAACTGCTTTTCAGATAGTATTTTATTTCTTGCCGTTGGGAAATCTTTGTGTGATGATCAAAATGAAGAATACACGAGCGCTCATCCAAGTTACGCAATAAACCATCCAACAGAAAATGCGGGAAAAATGGTAAGAAGATCCATAACCTGATCACCTCTAATTTTAATGAATACTTTGAAGAGTTCTTAAAAGCAACTCTGAAAATATGTATTATTCGAGCATCTGTGGCTGTTTAATACTGTTTAGATCGCTAAACAAGCATGCTTGATTGACCCACAAAAATACACGTAGAAAATGCTAAACAGGCATGCTTGATTTACCCAGAAAAATACACGTAATTAATGCTAAACAGGCATGCTTGATTTACCCAGAAAAATACACGTAGATAATGCTAAACAGGCATGCTTGATTTACCCAGAAAAATACACGTAGATAATGCTAAATCGGCATGCTTGATTTACCCACAAAAATACACGTAGATAATGCTAAACAGGCATGCTTGATCTACCCACATCAAAGATATGCTCTATTACCTATACTTTTTATTCTGTAGCTCGGTAGTGATAGCAGTTCAGTTGTAATACAGCTTGCGGTCACATTTCTTTTAAACATCAAATATATGGAACGTACAGTATTTTATTTCTTCCCTGCGAGAACCGCTGGTGTGCTGGTTAATGTGAAGAAATACTATAATGGGTTATCCATTTTTAGATACGATACAGAATCTTAAAGAAAAACCCTTCAATCTAAATAATGTGATCAACACCTAAAAAACGAATTCACACATTTGGGACACTGAAGAGTTGTTTGAAGAGCTTTGTTATTTATGTGTAAAAATTAAAGCTTTCACATTGGGCAGAAACAAAGAATCTGTTCAAGTAGAAAAAGTCACATGAAGCAAATGTCACAGATATAAGAAATGTTCTTAATAAAGGTCCCAGTTTGAATCATTAGTTATGAAGCAGAAACGTTCAGACTATCTCTCTCTCTCTCTCTCTCTCTCTCTCTCTCTCTCTCTCTCTCTCTCTCTCTCTCTCTCATAGTCACTGTGGTGGTAGGGATATAAATAATGTTCAGTTGAAATACTTTGGTTTGAAAGAAGAACACAACCAAATAGTTTCAATCAGCGCTTGAAAATTATATTTCATGATATGGTTCCATATCTTACTTTGCTGTTGGAGGAAAATATAAATTTTGCGGTAGACGAGTTTATATCATTGTATCAGAACCAAGCTGATGAGTTGTGTGCTTCTACGGCATCAACACGTGACATTAATAATGACCTGCCACCCTGGTGGGACGCTGACTGTGACAAAGTGAAAAGAAAAACTTGTTTAGGTCTCACTGGATTGTTTCGTATTGTGACATCCCACACACATTTTTTAAGGTAGAGGTCTTGAGTTTAATAAGCACGAGACTTGTGTTTATAAATTCACACAGATTTTGACAGTTAGACTAGCACAGGTGATCAAAGGCGTAACCTGGGTTTCAAATGAACGGCCAACTTTGTTTATATCCAAATCAAGATGGTTGAATTGTAATGAGAAGAATGCTAATTTGTTATAATGACGGTGAATTTCAATGATGCATAGGGCCATATTGTTTGTTTGAGTAACCTTGCCAGAGGAAAATTCAAAATAACCCTTGTGGGAAATTAACACTACAAAAGAGGGGTTGAAGGTAGTGTTGATTCAGTGTAAAAGCTCAACATTTGTTCAAGGAATTAACCTGAATACCTTATTTAAAATCTGATAAGCATGCTTTCAGCAGAAATCATTGTTTAGTTTTTATTTTTATCTTTAATGTAGAATTATTCTCATTTTTCTGCAATATGTCCATTAAGACCTTACATTTATTTTTTCGCATGCTAAGGCTAGGTATACTAGCTCCATACAAGAAAGCAGACATTTGTTTAAGTCATTTTGTGGAAGAGAGAGAGAAAAACGTGTACGGTGTAGAAATGATCAAAAAAGATTTGGGAAACTTTAAAACAACTAGAGTCATTCATGCATCTAGTCTCCTGAACTATATCTGATGAACAGATGGTATGATTATTTCAAAGATGTGTTTGGGTCGGACACCGATCTACAAATTGATGAGGTAGGAGATATTATGGATTTTAATGCTATAAAAAAATGACAACGGCGACCTTCTAAATTCCCCTATTACCAATAGAGTAGAAAATGACAATGGCGACATTCTAAACTCCCCCATCACCAACAGAGAAATTATTGAAAGTACTAGGCATCTAAATAGTAAAACTCCTGTTCTAGCATTTATTTATTATCAAACAATATTAGATTTCATTATTAGTAAAACTCCAGGTCCAGACGGATTACCATTTATTTATTATCAAATAATATTAGATTTCATTATTCCCTTCCTCAATAGCATATTCATTAGGATACTTAAAACCAGTGAATTCCTACGCAAGTGGGAAAATATAGCATTTGTCCGCTTTACAAAAATGGAGAAAAAAATAATCCAAGCAATTAGCTGGGAATTTCTTGAATAAATACACCGTGTAAAGTTTCTTGAATAAATACACCCGTAAAGTCTCTGCAAGTATTTTGAATAAAAGGATCACTGATTGGGTAGAAGGCAATAACATGATTGATGAACTGCAAGCGGGTTTTAGGAAAATATATAGTACATATGACAAGCATTGGTACCAAAATAGATATCAAAGCCCACAGGTAGATTATATTGTTATTCGTTGATTGGTCATAACAGTCTGATAAAGTAAATCTTTTGTAAATTATGGCTAGCTTTCTCTCAAAAAGGAATAAAAGAAAAAAGTTTTAAAGGTTTTTGCAAAATATATAGACGGGATTGAAAAGCTTTGTACAAACTCGAAGAGGTTTACTGTAATATTTTAATTCCACACTACGTACCAGACAGGCTTGTGTTTTGAGCCCCATATTGTTTTTTGTTTAAATAAATGATTTAGTGGATATGCTTCGTGACAAACCACAACAGGGGAATATTTGTTACAGATGAAATACCGGGAAATATTGGTCTTGTTATATGCTGACGATGTAGCTAATTGTTCGGATACAGTGTATTTCTACAGGAACAAATAAATATTACTGAAAATTTGTGTAACACTACTGGAATGAAAATCAGTATCAATAATACTAGTTTTCAGAAATGGAGACTATTTAACGCAAACTGAAAAATGGTACGATAGAGGCGAACCTATACAGTGTCTTTCTACAATATATATGGGATTGTATTTTACTTGCAGTCTTGCATGGACAAAAACTAAACAACAGTTGGTAGCGCAAGCAAAGAAGTCAGTGAAACGTATTGTTAGTTATCAAACAATCTTGAATTTTTTTACTGTATGTATGTATGTATCAGTATTTTTATACGATGATAAAACCCCGAGTTTAGGTTGTAAGCCAGAAGTTTGGGAATTATAGTATCCTGGTGAAATTTTAAACAATGCTGAGTAATTTTTGCAGGCGGTATATGAACGTGTCAACGTATACTAGTAATTCTGTTACTCTTGGAGGATGTTGCAGATTTCCGTTGTGCATCACATATTACTTACGATATATTAAGTATTGGTAGTAGTTGTACACGCATACATAGTTTAACGGCACGACAGCACAATACTGGCTATATCGTGCTGGGGTGGATTCAGAAATATCGTGGGGGGGGGGCAAACAAGTAAGCAAAGGGTTCGTGGGATAGAACCTCTGGTGGGGAGCACAGGGGGCGAATTCCCCATAAGCTCTTCCATTTTAAGCGTTTCCCTAACCACGTTGCATTTTAAGCGTTGCCCTAACCACGTAACTAAAGAAAACTTACGTTAGGAAACGTTCAGGTTGTTTCTTTGTTTTATTTATTTATTTATTTATTTTTTTTTGGGGGGGGGGGGGAGGGAGCGCCCATGGATCTGCCCCTGTCGTGAGGATTAAAAGTAAAGTGCTTACAATGTATATATAAAGAATTGCAAGAAACAAAATTTGAAAATATAGTCTTCTAAAAAAACCCATAAACATTAAGTATTAAACGATAAAAATATAGTCTTGTAACAAAACAAACAATAACATTAAATACTAAACGATACAAATTAAAAGATAAAGATGTTAACATTCTGTGAAAGGTATATAAAAAAAAAAGATAATGGTATAACATGTAAATCCTTAAAAACAAAAAATGTATTATGCATTGAATTAGGATTATGCGGACGAATCATAATAGGTAATCTTATCAATGGTATAGGATACTTAATGATGCAAATAGAACTACGTGGTTAACAAAAGTCAGAAAAAATTCCCATATGGTGTTATATATATATATATATATATATATATATATATATATATATATATATATATATATATATATATATATATATATATATATATATATATTGCGCAAGATGTTGGAGACGTGCGTATGTTTCTTCTTGCTTTTGTTCAAAGATGAAAAGATACTGCCTATCAAAACTGGACAATCAAAACTAATGAAACTTCCAAATTAGAGTATTATCTTCAATATAAAAGTTTATTGGAACCAGAAAAAATATTCCAATTTTGATATGCCATATATTATTAGAAAATCTCTGGCAACAAAATTAAGATGTTCAAATCATGGTTTGATGACAGAGATTAGAAAACAAAATAAACATGCAAGGAAAGATCGTTTCTGCCCTGCATGTTTAAAACAGAATTTAAATGTGGTTGAGTACTAATTTAATTTTGTCTTTATCTGTGCAGCCTATAGTGAATAAGAAAGCAGTGTACAAAATGTATGTATTGTGTGTCGTACTAAAGAAAAAATATTTCCCTAATGACCTGTAACAATCTAATGACAATACTTAATGTAACGTTATTTATATCATTCATTTCCTCTCAAAATAAAGTTGATTACCTATGTATTCTTGTATGATGAATTTGACATTTGATAATAATATGTATCAATTAAATGCATATATCTATATCACGATGTAGAACTCGGTACATCTCTAAAGCTGTATTGATAAAATGTTATTGTATTATCGGCCTGTGGCCTAAATTACAAATAAAACTTCAGCCAGTCATCCATAGTCATTTTAATGCATAGAGCAATTGGTGTACCTTTGTCAGTTAAATGCAATAGGGAGTACAGATAATGTCATTATTGTATGTGAATAATTTGCTAAGGAAAGTTATTTTGAGAAGGAAAAACGTAGAAATCGGATCATATAACACTTTCTTCTCTTAAATGTATGTTACTGGATTATTTGCGGGCTTCTTGCATATTTGAGCGCATAATTCAGTCGAAGCGGTGGCCATGATCACAACAAGCAACATACTTGATAAAATTACGTGTATGTAAATTATGTCAAAATTCCTGTCTTTTTGATTTAAAGTTGTGAATCTTCCAATACTTGAGGCATTGGAATTTTTACGTCAGCTGTCGGTTTAGTTATCATCTCTGTATTACTTTTATGTAATCTTATTGAGTGTGAATACTGATTACAGTGCTCATGGATCCCGCGCAACAAAATCAAGAGGAAGTTTTAAACACGATACCCAGACAATTTCTCCTTCCCAGCATGTATGGTGCAAAAGATCTTTTGGTACGAAGTGGTTGGCAAAGAGTACGGATTTATTAGGTGATCATATCACGAAAGTATTTTTATTTTTTTTTACCGCTAAAAAAAGTGATGTAGGTGACCTTTAAGATATGTAAAGCTCACATGACGTAGTCTTTATCACGAGTACTATTCAACTAACTCTTCATTGTACCCCCTTACTGGAAGTTGAGAGACATGAATAATTTAAAATAAATCTTCATAGATAAATAGAGTTAAAAAAATGAAGAGAACGTATTGTCTGAGATTCGACAACTTAGTAATAACAAGATGATGAAGAAAATTGCATGCTGCAGCAAGTAAAATTATATATTAAAAATGTGCGTAGAAGGTGATAATTGTGTGGCTATGATCAAAATTTCAATTATGGTCTAATGAGAAAAGCATGATACAAAAACATCTTTTTTAGCACTTAACTTCTCTTTTTCTTAGCACTTTAATTGGTCAAATTTAACGATGTCAAAGTTTATGGGCATATGACTTTCTAAAATAAAATGACTTATGCAATTTTCTCTTAATTTCAGATACTTTTCACAATATAGAATAAACAGATATTCATTTTATATTTAATTAAACAAATTGTTAACACAAATCCTGTTTTATCGAGATACGTTGTTTAATGCATTTCAGTAAATTATAAAGTGAAATGCTCATTTTCCACGTTCTGAGTTTTGTTTTTCTTGACATTAACCATCCCGGGCCAAAATACCATGGCAAATTGTAAATATACAAAGTTTACAATGCATATTAAACGTTTCAAAAGCCTTGTGATCGAATTGGACTAAATTGTAAATAAATCATCAATACTTGGGTTGTATTGAAATTGTATAAAACTGATTCCAAATACCCCAGAGACAATATAGGTAGCGTAGTCTTTAAGGAAGACGAAAAAGCAGTAATAATACAAAATACACATGACAGGAATAGGAAACGATGGCACAAGGAATTTAACCAATTGTAGACACATCTGGATAGTTCCTCCGATATTTCATTTTATTATATACCTATAAATGATACATAGCTGCAACCAGTCGTTTTGGGACCATCTGATATAGACATATGTACCACCTACTAGCGTTTTCCAATTCCATATCACTACAGATGAAGAAACAGAACTAATTTTATGACGTCACATGAATGACCCAACCTAAATTAATTGTCGAGAGGTTAACATAAGTTATAGAAACGAAACAAGTGTATTATTCAAATAAGTATGCATAGTTTCAACATTTGTAGCGAAAATCAGGAGCCCCCGGGATACCGAGTGGTTTAAGGCGCTCGCCTTTATAGATCACTTACGTCTCACCTGTCTCCGCGTGGGTTCGAGTCTTGGCTCGGCCAACGTGGTTAGGTGAGAAAGCTTGCCAGTAGCTTCCTTTCGGTCGGTGATTCTTTCCGGGTTCTTCCTCCACCAGATAAGCTATAATTTTCTGAAAAATGGCATTAAACCCACAAAAACTACAAACTTGTACAGCAGCTAAAGTCCAACAGACTTTTCGACAACGTTTAACAGTATACTAAACTACCCACTAGTTGTCCTGTGGAGAAAGCAGTCCATATTCGGGTTTCACATTGTCTGCATCCAGTTTGAATAGTGAAATCAGTGAAACGCTCTGGTGCGCAAAACTGATGAATTGCAACACTATTGTTAACCATGTATATCAAAAAAATTCTCACAAAACGGAGGATTCAAATTACCCCGAGCAAATCCAATGTAAACACATTCATGTGAATACACATGTTGTGTATCCAGAAAGGACAAAACACATGTTGTGTATCCAGAAAGGACAATATATCATGCACACAGTGCTTGATTACCCAATAGGCTGACTAAGCATGTGCTTAGGGCACCTGCAAAGCAGGGACACAAAAGAAAAAAAATTAAAAAAAATAAAGAGAGAGAAATTACGGTTTAGTCTTGTTTTTATTTTGGATTTTGGGGTGGGGCACCATAATCTTTTCAGTTCTTAGGGCCTCTAAAGGTCTTAATCCGGCCCTGCATGCACACGTTAAGCACAGCATGCACCTTTGAAACTTAACGTGCGGCTTATGAACTACCCATGGTTCCAAACTGATCGTATTGATTTGGTCTGTTTACAATAATATTTATTGTTTACGAACCTCATTTTATCCCTGTCTGACTATAATAATGCGTTTTAACTGACGCCATGTTTCCCCGTTCCACTTTTCGAAATTGTCAAAAGTATATGATGTATATTATCTATTCTAATTTCTCGTTTGGCGCATACGCAGTGTAAATGGTGTACACATTTTCATGTTCCAACTCACGTAAAGGACATATTTATTCAAACTAATCTTCATTTTTAAACCGCAAATGTAGGGTACCCATCATTCTGTATTTATACGTATTTGAACGTGATTCGAATATTATAAAAACGTTCTATATATTCCTTAGGTAAAACCTACGGAAGCCCATTGATGCCAAGTTGAGTCACGGAGAAATAGAAATTTATTTCAAATATTCGGAAAGGTTTTGCGAATATTCTCCATAGATTTATTTTTCCCGATTTGTCAACTTGGCATTAATGTGCCTTCGTAAAAGCCCGAGTTAGTTTTGATTATATAGCGACCGTACATCTCTTGAATATTGTGGATGTTGTGTGCAATTAGGCAACGTAAATAAAGTTGGATAGGAATATGGTACATCATGAAACAGGGTGATGCTTGTGTCACAAACAAGCAATAGTTGATTTCGACATAAAAAGCATATTGCTCAAAACCGTGTCCCAGTCCTTACTTATTTCGTTCACGTAAACACATGAACAACAGTGAACAAATCATCTCTGGTTACCACTTGTTAAGGTTTTGTCAAAAGACACACACACACACACACACACACACACACACACACACTGAAAATACAACATTCTATAGTATATTTTATCTAAGGGCTTACAGATATTAAAACATTTATTGCGTGCTAATGACCGGTACATTTATCGCAGATATAAAATATCTCTACTGTTTGATGCATTAAATACTTCTTTTAAAGCTATAGTGTCTTAAGCTGAGGGCAAGCAAATATTACTGAAATATGAAATGAAAATTTCATTTATTACGAACAAAAAGTAAATGGGCAAATTTAACAGCACCTGGTTTTAAGTACGCATTTACAACCTAATGCGTATAAACGTAATGTTTAACTTTGGATCTAATGCGTTTAAAGTTTGAGAGGGATTCCGAATATAATCAACCATGCAGAAAAGAAAACCTCTATGAACCAATTGCTTTTCTTGCATCCTCTTTGTTTAGCATAAAACGTACTGCGTGTTGTGCAATATAGACAGATGGGTGAAAATTGCGATAGCACTTAAAAGTAGAGGAAAAATTGAAGAAAATAACAAGCCAGTAAAATTACTTCGAAAGAGAATTGGCAAATACACACAGAATAACGCTTCAATAGCAATCGTTCTTCGTAATCTCGGAAGTAAAGCAGACCTTGTCAGTATACACTAAACAGGGTGTCACTTCGATAAACACGACAACCGGTAAAAAAGTTGCCGTTAACTTTCGATAACATATTACCTATTGCTATATTTTTTCTTCTTTTTTCTAATCAATCTATACAACTAAAATGATTTAAAAAATTAAATACCTAAAATACCATACCATTCTTTTTTCTAATCGTTCTATACAACTAAAATGATTTAAAAAATTAAATACCTAAAATACCATACCATTCTTTTTTCTAATCATTCTATACAACTAAAATGATTTTAAAAATTCAATACCTAAAATACCATACCATTCTTTTCTCAATCAACGAAGAGAAAACAGAATTTTTGAGTCTTTCAAATGAAATGAGTTGGCTATGTTTAGTCAACAACCCAATGCATGCTGTAGAATAGACCTGATACGATCTCCTGCATGCCGTAAGAGGCGATTTATGGATGCAAGAGTCGTTGTGGCTCAGTGGTTAGTGTGCCAGAATTTTGACTGAAAGGGTGCGGGTTCGAATCCTACCATCGGAACAGCGCGGGTCGGCATTGTGGTGTGTCCTGGGGAAGGTAATTTTTACACCAATTGACTCTGCACTAAATAACCTACTTGTGTTGTTGTACCACAAAACACCAAACCCCTTTGTCAAGGAGTCAATGGACTATTGTAACCAGGCTCCTTAGCATGCACCATGATTAAAAATTACTAAAGTATCCCTTCTATTACAATTTCTCATTCAATTTTAGGCGATCAACATTAGATCATGAAAACAAAACTTGGGATCACACGGATCTGGCCTCGGGTCATGGTCTGCGAATTTTGCTAACGAAAAGCTCGGTTTGACTCTTGGAAATCATACCATTGCGCCTAGTAACAGCCTTTTCACCTACTACAATTTAGAGGGCAACATTTAGATGATGTCTATATATAAGATTATACAAAACTACTGTCCATTTTTTATATCTATATAGTATCTTTTACATTAAAACTCTAATTGAATCCAAGCATATTATATAACAATGGATCTGAAGTCTATCTTGGAGACATTTGTAAGCGCGCATAAAATCAAACAGAAGTCATCAGAATGGTATCAAATTATGGCAACCACTATTGGCGGCTCTGAGTTGGCTACAGTACTTGGAGTGTGTTCGTTTGGCACAGCTGATGACATCGCCCGAAGAAAGCTCGGTGAAACATTTGCCGCATTAACGTTGCCATGTCTTTGGGGAACATTATTTGAGCCGGTCATCAGAGGAAAGTTAGAAATCACTACGGGTGAAAAAGTCGTTGGCAATGATATTTGTACCCAGGCCATAGCCGGTTTTAGTTACAGCCCAGACGGCTACATCATTGACAACAAAAAAATTATTCTTTTGGAATTCAAATGTCCTTTTGTCAGAGACGTGAACAAATTGCCAGAATATTATACTCCGCAAATATTATAGGGCTGGAAGTCTCTGTGCTCGCTTCCTATGGTCTGTTGGTCGACACAGTTTTTCGCAAGTGCTCGCTAGCGCGACTTGGATTTTGCCCAGAATACGACAGAAAATTTCACAACAGAGACTACCTAGAGAATATGACTACATTATTGTTGACATCGCGCGTCAGCCACAAGATATTTCTGGTGCCATCGACACCATCGCTAGCAAGTGCCCAGACAGAAAATTGGTCGCGGTCATGCCATGGAAAATATTCAAGCTCACTAATAACTATGTTGCTCGCGAACCAGGCTATGATAAGACAATCCATGATGGAAACAAAAAATAATGACCACTTTGACTGCTATGCTAAAATTCTCATAGAGTTGAAGTGAGCTCTGATTGTTCTAGAGAATGAACACGACAGACTTGGTGGCGAGGCACTGTGCGCCTTAATTAATCTCTAATGCATGCCCACACAAGCGTCTTTTTGTTTTGCCTCTGATATTCTTTTACATACATTTATTTCGTATTTACTAACGCACACTGGACTCAAATCTACAATCCGGAATTCTTTGACTAAATCAGCCACGTTAATTGAAGCACCACGCAATCAAGTCTTAATTTGATCCAGAATGTTTGTGTCGGTGATGCAGGCATATTTACACATCGCCCTTTTGTTTTGAAGTTATGGCTCCAGTTTTCTGAAAGCGTCCTGCGCTGCAATTCCAACACCAGAAATAATCAACAGACATGTGGCACTTAATGCCAACAAAAACAACAAAAACTTGTAATATCTTTAGGACAGCTTGAAACAGTAAGCCCGCTTGTGATCACTGTAGTAATACGCGATAAGTTCTTCGCGCTGTTCTTTTGCAAGATTGCTGCTAATGTAATTGTAGTCTATCATATCTTTCATCATATACCAATACATTGTTATTTTTGTAGTCCGGAATCTAGTTTGTCAACGATGTTAAAATAAAACCCGGCTGCGTTTTGCTGCAACAAATCGTAATACTGATGTGTATTCATTGTGTTGTGTTTTCGAATCTATTTTGCATGCGTTTTGGTGCCTCTGGAGCGCCTGCAAAGTTGCCACTTGGTATTTTTGTTTCAGCCGTTCCAAGCATTCAAATCATGTATGTTCTACCATCATACTTTAAGTCAAGATAAGCAATTGCCGCTGTAAGCTCAAGCTCGTCATACTCGTGCTTGTGGTGGTATTTAACAATAAGATTATAAGCCTCAATACTCTATTGCAGAACAGGCGACAACTCAGCGTTTTGTCTTTTATCAGCTTGAGAAGATTTTGTGCAGTTTTTTCAAGATTATTCTCGCGTGGCGTCATTTCAATTGTGCGAGTAAAAAGGTAATCTGTTTTCACCATACTTGGATTCGGCGCGTCTCTATTATTATTCCATCAAACGCAGCAAGAACCAGTTTGTCTTCTGGCCCTAGTTTTCCTACGTGCTCAAGAGCTGCAGCAAGAGCATTAGCTTCATATTCATCGTAATCTTTGTATTTTATGATGTGGTTATAAGCTTCAGCAGTCTTTTTTACAATCTTTTTTACCATCCTGCTGTGGCAGATCTCGCTGCTGATGTGGTTGCTCTGGAGGAATCTCTGCTTCAGGTTGCAGACCTCCAGGGAGATCTTTTTCACCGTCTTTTTTATCAGGCAACGCCATCACTTCCAGAATCGCTTCTACGTCATCATATTCCAAACCAAGCTCTTTGTGAAAATACCGCTTGTTGATTTTTTCCAGAGGTCTTTTTTGTTTTCTAATTTTTTTTTTTTTTTTTTTTTGTGTGTGTGAGATTTTATCGTACATGCATGCATAGTCCTCATCGTGATCTTTTGTTTCTTTTTCACTAATGTTTTGGCGTTTTGTTATTTTTGGTTAGATGCACTGTTTCTATATTGTCCAGATTCAACTTGTTTTGTATGTTTTTAAAAAAAAAAAAGAACTCCTATGTTTTTATCAGCGCAGGCTGATTCGTTGCCGTTGCAGATCTTGTTTAGCTTGTCATATTTGTCCAGCTCGTCCCTATATTGTGGCGCTCTAATGTGAGTTACAGAAAAAAGATTGCGCATGCGATCATCTATTTTTACGCCTTCTGGGTCCGCCAAAAAGGTGTTATACGGTTGTTTGCGTTCACCAATTTTGTCATAATACGTATTAGCTCTCGCATCATTAAAAACCACACCCTCGTGTTTTTCTTCATGCAACAACGTATTAAGTTGGCGCTCAATTCTCACGATTTCTAACATGATATATACATAACGTTGACAAAAATCTAGACAAGATCACCAATAGTAAACAGCTGAAAATAAGATGGACCAGGATTTACTGGCTCGGTGCTAAGCCATGTAAGACGAAATATGTTATATTTTTCCATGCTAGGACTAATAAAAATTCAAGCAGTAGTCGTGCTCATGTCCAAAGTAGTCATGACATTGTATCTGAATCCAAACATTTGAATATTCGCCAGCACTCGCCCACTCGTTAATAGTGCTAGATGGAGTCAAATGATTAGCAAACACGCAAAATACTCGGTAATTTGCATTATTCTCTGATGGTGCAGATGCGAGAAAGCCGTTTTGGTTGACTGTGTTTTCATTTAGAGACGGAATAAAGCCAACGTTGCTTTTTACTTGCTTGGTGCTTACAAATTCTTTTGTGGTCACTTTTGTGAAATCCACCGCGGACGACATTTTCAGGTTTTTGATGGGATTATTTTGGGTGTTTATCAGTCTATAATCATTACTTACATCTACTGAAAATAAGGCTTCATAGTCACCATTAACATAATGAAATCTGCCAGAAGATCGAACTGTGATTGGAGAATACGTTCCAGTAGCTTTGTTATCGCAGTATTTTTCGGCTGCGGAAGAAAATCTAAAAGAGGTTGCACTGCTATTATCCATTTCCTCGTTGACAATAATATGCAATGCTATTCCAGTGCCTAAAGAAAGTATTTTTGCATTTGGAAAACTATCTGGGGCAGTAAAAACCAGAACTCTTGCGCAGAATATGTGTCCCCATAGTGTTTGTTTGCTGCATCTGTGTTATCCGTTGGCGTTGCAAGATTTGTAATTTTGTTTGCAGACATATTTAACAGTCTTGTCGTGTTGTCGCCAGTTTTTAGCACACGCTTAATAACCAGATCAAGTGAAACTCCATCTGCTCTAGTGTTAAAGTGCTGCCAGAACCAATAAGCACACCAAAAGTTGTATAATGATTCATTATATAAACACTGCTGTATAAAAATTGCACATAATAAACTTTGACTCTAAAGACACCAAAAACATCCAGACATAATTTTTTGTTTCCAGATTGTCATTACATGATCGTTGGTCCAAACGGGTCGCGGCAAGACAAATTTGATTTTAAATATGCTGCTTAACAACGGGCTTAATTACGACAACGTGATCATTTACACGCTAAATCCAGGTCAAGACAAACACCAAACGCTTTAAGAATTTTATGAAGCAATTGGTTTAAAATAACAGAGTGAGAAGAAATAAAGAACTTGATGCTGAAAGTTCCCGCACTGATTCTGTCATTGTATTTGATGACATTAAAATTGATCGCGACAACATGAACAAAATCAAAGAATAGTTTAAACTGTCGCGAAATAAGCACTGTAATTCAATCTACTTGGCGGAATCTTATTATGACGTGCCAAAATATATTCGCTGCAATACGGGTTGCTTTGTGTTGCTTTCTGGCTTGGACAATCGCGACATAAATACTATTGCGCGTGATCATTGTCGTGGCATAGACGCTGCAAAGTCCAAGCAATGTTATCATGAAGCCACTAGCGGCAGCAAACATGATTTTATGAATATTCATAGATATGCAGACAGCGTTCCTGAAATATATCGTCGCGGCTTTGATGAATTTTATCTGCCAGATTAAATGTGCGTTCCTGAAATATATCGTCGCTGCTTTGATGAATTTTATCTGCCAGATTAAATGTGCAGGTTGTTGTCCGTGTGTGCATCGATATTTTATGCAAATACTTTCTATACAATGCCATCTGTACGAGTAGATTAAGCTGAAGATTAAGCTGAAATTATTCGTAGATATGCAGAGCAGCAACAGCAATTGCTTGGTCGCGTTCTTGCAAATAAAATAGGCCAACAGGTATTTCAGCGCGATGTAGCACAAAAGCTATTAAAGCCGGTAACAAAAAACAATATATATATATTGTCATGCGTCAAAAGCTGCTTGCTAGCAGCAAATAAGCTGGCAATGTTGGCGCTGAAATAGACAACGAGATCAAAGAAATACTAGATCACCTGCTCCAACAAAACGTGCTTAATAAAGCATAATACAAAGTTTTATACAAAGATTTGATATAGGCAAAATATCGCAAACTCTTCTCTTTGACTCTAAATCAGCATCAGGAATTTTACTGTCAGATAAAACACACCTTTAGAATTATCGCAGGATACTCGCTATGAAATTGCTCTGATCTCTGCAGAAATATGGAACTCCTTTCATAATAGTACAGCTGGCAATACAAAGTTTATGTATTTTATCTCTACTAATGACGCTGGAACAGTACTGAACATAATTTCGGGAGCGTACAACGTTGTTCTCATTGCTGATGAAATAAAAAGGTTGATGACAGAAAAAGGTCATGCGAGCGACAACATAGAAATTGCTCCAAATTATTCTAAACTTAAAACACGGATAACGCTCAAAGGTAGCTACAGAACTGACTTTACAATCAATGACAGCTTAAGAAACTTTTTAGGCTTTAAATCACAAGTTCTTTAAAGCAATGGTGTTCACTACGGAAACTTCCCTGTCAACGTTAGCAATGTAAGCAGCTTGCTGATAAACTATTCCGTAGTGGATGGATCATACAATGCGCGAGGTGGCCATAGCCATGTCATTTATAGCTCTAGTCCAAATGCGCCACCAGGATCACTCATGACAGTAAAACCGTCGCAGCTCATTTATTCTCCGATCAGCAATGTTTATAGCACACCAGAGATCACGATGTCAATAACGGATCAATCTGGAAACAAAGTCAACTTTAACAATGAGCGAGTAACATTGTATCTGCATCTGCAGGCGCTAGCCAAAACTATCTAACCGGGTTGTATAAATGAAGCCAAGAAGAATTAAGCGCAAACAGATCATAAGAGGATTTTTATCAACGCTGTTCTCACATATTTTTAGGCAGGGCCTTTCATAGTCAGACGAGTTGCTCCTTTTCCCTTGATTCCACAAAAAGTGCATCTTCAGCAGTAGGAACAGCAGTTGAACAGAAGAATGAAGGGAACATCACCACCTGTTGCGCTACAGGAACCTGTTATGCTACAGCCGCCTGTTGCATTGGAGCCTGTCAAAGAAATCATCAAGGAAATTATGCCAACAAAAGAAGCTGAACGTGTAATGACTAGCACTGCCAAAAATAAAATATTGTCCAAGCATAATATTATGAGTGAACTCGAGACGCGCACATCAAAATCCAACACGAGAGCGGCGATGTAAAATATTATGGTAGGATTTGGTCTAAAAAAGAATGTTTGTGTAACAAGGATGTATAAACATGCTGTCACAGTTTACCCCAGAATACTTTAAGCTTTTTGACGAAGTGCCAAACGATGAGTCAACTACAGAATACGAGTACATTGAGTACTTGGTCAAGGCTCACATGAGATGAATAAACCTGGAACAAGAATTATTGACAGCTTTTATTCGATGTTTTTGCAAGCGACTACTACTCCACCTGCAAACTATGCTGCTAATACAAATGTAGATCTAGCAAATAATGACTGGAGCCTCTTTAGGACACCGCGATATCAACTTAATAATCGGACAGTTGAGGACATTAGCAACTATCTGCCTGCTGCCAGCACCGTCATGAATCTGATTTCGATGAGCGACGACCATAGCAGAAGCACTGCAACAAACATGTTTTGGTACAAGGACACGAGCAGCACAGCGGTTAGAAAAAAGTGTAAACAGGGTGCTGAAGTTCTTACTGATGCTGCTTCTACTGTTGCCGGAGCAGAGCCAACTCCAGATGAACATCGTGGTGCCATACGAAATGCCTTTGTTGATCTAGAAAATGGAAACAATAATCTCGGTTTTGCAGTAAGGCGCAATCTCACTAATGGTCACAATGAATGCTGCATGGTTTTACCACTAAGCTACATTTTTGGTTTTTGCCGCGATATTGACACCGTTTTTAGAGACGTCAAACACACGATGGTTTTGGTAAGATCCGAAACTAATACTTATATGCATCATGCCGATGGCGTTGATGATGGATAATTCATTTTTACTAAGTTATCGCTTTGGATGCCAAAGATAACGCCTTCTATTTATCATCCGCTAGAATTGGATAACCTTCTGTCTAGGCTCAGCAAGAAACTGTATTTCGAGCAAATGCGCATCTACAAAAGTGTCACATACTTAGCAGCGAAGATATCGGTCACGTGGAGAATAACCACCTTGCATGGTAGAGAACTACCTAGACACATATTTGTAGCCTTTCAACGCACTGTAAGAGATGAAGACCAGGAAGAAAGCAGCCAGGTTGATGACAACACGGGGCTGACTCGCATTGCTGTCAGAGTCAATAGAAGACAATATCCTGAACGCAAACTCGATTGTAATTTTGCAGAAGCCAATTGAAATTATTCGCGAGCGTACTTTATGCTTCAGGAAGCTATGCAGATATATCAGGATGTCTATACAGGAGCACATGTATTTCTGGAGGACTTTGTAAACCTGTACACTATTTATCACTTTGACATTTCCAAACATAGAGAACGCACAAAATATTATATGGCAGATGTCGAAGTCAAGTGGACTATCCAAACAGCAGCAGCAACATACTATCACGTATATGCTGTAATTACTACGGACCGATTTCTCACGCTTGATGCTCTTAGTGGCAAGATGACTGTTATTGTCTAACATAATTATTATAATGAGTTATACTTCAGCAAAAGTTGTTTTGACGCCATCATAACAGGAAACCATTGCGGCAGCGCACAGAAAAAAGCAGCTGTGTCCATTAGACTTGCAAATAGCCAATTGCATCAATGACAACACATTTTTACATTAACAAAAAACAGTATTTAGATTTTCAAAACGTTCTAATACTGGTTTAACTATCTGCAAAACAAATATCTCGCATTGGCGGCGCTTTACAAGCGATATTACCATTTCTTACGGCAATGGCGCCAAAAATATGACAAGTTCTTGCTTCATTAGGAATGGCTGCAGCAAGTGGAATGATATCTGGCACGACAGAAAAAGCAGCCAGCGGCAGAGGATTTAGACGCAGAAAACGTTTTGTCTAAACAGTCTAAACAGAAATGTCGTATAAGGAAGTTGCTCTCTCTCTCTCTCTCTCTCTCTCTCTCTCTCTCTCTCTCTCTCTCTCTCTCTCTCTCTCTCTCTCTCTCTCTCTCTCTGAAGCGAAACGTATAAAATTGCGCTGGCCGCATCTCGCGGTTGCCCGTTGTCGATATCAAAACAGTTATCTTCTGGTGGCAACAAGATCATGTTGACAAAACGGCAGCATGACAAGATACAAAAAACAAAATTTGGTAGGTAAAGGTGTTGTACTTGATTTGTCTGGAGCGCAATTACCACATCTACCACTACTTGCTGCTGGTAGCGCAGGTCTTTTATTGTCTGGACTTCTTGGCATGCTTTTGGACGCGGTATGGGTAAAGAGAGAGAGAAAGAGAGAGAGAGAGAGAGAGAGAGAGAGAGAGAGGATTACAATATTCAGCAACAACGCGCCGCTGAGCAATTTTGACATTGAAAAAGCGCTCAAAGGCATACAATAATTTTTCAGTGTTTTGTCTAAGGATAGGCTGCACAAAAAGTTAGGAATGAGGACTGCTGCGTCATAAATATCGAAAACTATTTTGACGATTCTTGAATGCATTGGATTGCGATTGTCAACAAGCCAGATCGAATACTTTGAGTCGTTTGGTCTTCCATCATGTGATGCCATCAAAAAATATGTTTCTGGTGCAGGACGCGGTTGTGTTTATAATTCAATGCAGATTCAACATATGGATAGTTCAGTTTGTGGTCTTTATTGTCTGTATTTTATCAGATCACGATAACAAGGAAAACCCGTGTTAGACATCTTACTAAATTTTAACGCATATACAACTTTAGACAATGACAAGCAGGTTTCTAAGTTCGTTTTGTCTTAACGTCAAGTATAATGGCAGCTTCGTGGTGCTTATTGTACTGTCTGCAAACATCGTACTGTATATGGGGGATGTGCCTTTGATCTGCACAAGATCATTGGAAAGCTTCTTCAACCAAAAGGCGGTTGGACTCTTCCAGGTTACAAGTATACAGGTCCTTATAATCCTCTGCATGTGCAACTCGATGCAAATGATCAGCCGCTGCCCGGTCAAGAGCCTTCTAATCGAGTAGATGCCACAGCTTTGCGAAATTACATTTGCTACAGAGACTTTCCAAAGGAAAAACAACCGCTGCGTCAGGATTATGCTGGATGAGTTAGCCACGATAAAGCCAAAGGGACTTGACACGCCTGGACAGAGATTTTGTCAGAGGCACCATCTATCTAAAATATAAACTTGGTGTTGGAACCTCTGCGGGTGACAACACTGCACAAGAATTACACATACCGGCAAGAAAACATTTTCCCAGACGCAGAGTTGTTGCTAATGGCGTTGATGACATTTGGTCTTCCAATCTGACAGACCTAAACTAATATTCCAGAAGGAATGGCGGCGTTAAATACATGTTAAATATTTTTGACGTTTTTAGCAAGTATTCATGGAGCTTGCTACACAACAATAAAATAGGGACTGCTATCAGAGACACTTTCGAAATGGTTACATTCACGCAAACAAACAAAACTTTGAGTTGATCATATCGTCGAATTTTACAATAACACGTTTGAAAATTGGCTGGAATAAATTAACATTCATAAGTATTCTACGTTTAATGAAGGCAAAGCGGTTGTCATCGAACGGTTTAATCGTCCGCTAAAAAAATGCGATGAGGAAGCATTTTACGAAAAATCAAACAAATAAGTATGTAGACGCGTTACAGTCGCTGGTGGACAGATACAACAATATTAAACACAGAATCATTGAAATGACACCAGCACAGGCTAGCGACAAGCAAAATTACGAGGACGTCGCCAGTAAACTATTTTTTTAGACAGAAATTTTATGTGGGCGACCAAGCGAGCTTTTCCAAAATAAAAATAAAAGTCTGAGAAAGGCTACACCGCAAACTGGACCAAAGAAGTTTTACAGTTTTAGAAGCATTAAAAACATTTCCTGTAACGTATAGAATCGCTGAACATACTGGCGAACCTATCTTAGGATCTTTTTAAGAACGGGAATTGCAAAAGACCGCTTTGTCAGCAAAGTAAAAATTGCCTTCAACATGCTTGCTGCTGACAACATTGAGAAACGTTAGGTATCTAATGGCAAGTACTGAGACATGATTTCATCGTACTCAGCTAATATTGTTTTGCTGGCCACATACTTGCACAAGGCAGCTTTTTTCGGGTAGGCCCATAAGCAGAAATATTCTACTGAATAAAAGTAGTCAAACATTTCTTTGGTCTTCCTGGCAGGCTTAGCGAAATAAACATGTTAAAGATTTCGTTGAATCGCACTGTTTTCTCGTGCTGCAGATAAAAATCGCGCTAACTTGTACTTGTTTCTGATGTTATATTTTCTGGTATATTTCTGCGGCCTTGTATTGTAATGCAGGTGTTCATTTTCCACTTGGTTGTATTCATCATGATAGGTAACAACAGCGTCTTCGTTTGGGTCGGAGTCGTACATTTTGTTCAATCAAGTTATATAGTATGTCAGATACAATTGTCTATATTACAGATGTCTACTTGGAGCAGCCTGAAACACTGCTTGATGCCATCGTGACCGTCACTGTGACAAAACCGTTAAATACTCCTAAGACGCAGGTTTTGCTCACGGACTAGCAGCGAAAACTATCGAATGAAATTGGTCGAATTAATATCTGCAAAAATAATGACATGTTATTTCGTCACAGCGTCTCTTGCATCAAGCGGCATGTTCTTTTGGTGGCTGAAGGTGACATTGCTGACGGTTTCCAAACAAGCAATTAAGCAAGTGATTTAGTTATATAAAATGAGCGCAATCACGAGATTCACTCAACACAAACAAACCTTTGCTGGCTACGACAAGACTTTTACGAGAAACTTTGACAAATTGCAATCGTTTGACAGTGTAGTGAGGATGACACAGCAAAAAATAAAAAATATTTTTTTCGTCTGAACTGCGTTTACATCGCGACATAAAGCTCTCCATTGGGACAAAAACTGAAGCGCATTTTATCAGCAAACCAGTAAGCGCCTTTGATATGAATCAGGTAGACATCAAACGCGTTTTCGAAGCCATTGGAAACGACATAGACAGATTCTCACGTTAAGGTTCTGGCTGGACTGTGCTTGGCGGTTCAAGATGCGTCATAAGCACCTCTAAGTATTGTCCGCTTTGTGGACGATCCTTTTTGGAATTGCCAGTCAGAATTAAAAATAATCAATCCTGTGTGAACTTCAAAAATAATGACAACAAATATTTTATGTGGGCGGTGTTGTCTGCGTTGTTTCCTGCAGCCAATGATTCCAATCGAGTAAGCAGGTATGCAGCTTACCAAAACCAGCTGCATTTTAAAGATATAAATTTTCCAGTTCAGATTAATGTCCATGTCCATGTTTTTGGTGTGGAGGACGGCAAAATGTAACCATTGCATTTGTCGTCGGTGGCTTGAGAAAAAAATGTGGATTTGCTTTACATTCATAACGAGACCACAGACGGCCACTATTGTTGGATCAAAATCTTTAGCGGGCTTATGGACGGCCAGTACAACAAAAACAAAATAGGCTATTTTACTGCAAAAAATGTCTTCGTGGAGTTTCACGCGAAGACATGCTTATGCGACATGGCCTGGATTGCAATAATACCACAGGTATAGAATCTTCGATATCAACGTCATGATAGATTTTATTTGTTCTTGTTGGAACATCAGGAAACATGTATTCATACTCATGTAATAGCTGTTTTAGTTCATATCTTTCCTGTAGTTGTAGATATGAAAGTTTCTGGTCCAGATTGTTCAATATTTCTGAATTCTGAAGTGTGGTTAAATCAGAATCACTACAGTCAGATTGCATTCCATCGTTTATATCCCCACTATGTGGGATAGGTACAACTAAATTGGGTTAGTAATTAACTGGGCTATCTCTGTCAAAATACTCCTTTAACGTATTTATGTCAAAAAGTTGTTTCTGTTTCCGCCTCCCAGGAGTGTTCATGATATAATTTAAATCAATTACATTCTTTTGAACGGTGTAAGGACCATACAATTTAGCCCGAAGGGGTTTTTGATGTATGGGCAAGAGAGCCAGAACTTTTTCAGCAGGCTGAAAACTCCTTTCCTGTGTATTTTTGTCATAAATTAATTTCATTTTTGACTGAGTAGAGTGAAGATTAGTTCTTGCTACTTCACAAGCATTTGACCACTGAAATCAGATACATAGTCAAGAAGATTAATCTTTCAATCCTCATTTGAAAGAAGTTTCTCTTTCAATAAATTCAATGGTCCACGGACAGTATGTCCAAAAACCAGTTCAAAAGGACTAAAACCCAATGATTCTTCAACTGATTCCCTAACAACAAACAATAACAAATGAACACCCTCATCCCAACCCTTTCCTGCATCAAAACAATATGACCAAATCATATTCTTCGAAGTTTCATGAAATCTTTCTAAAATCCCCTGGCTATAGAAACATCACTTTTAAGTTTCGACCAATAAAAATGATTCAAGATCTTGTGATACGTCTTATTAATTCCTAAACGACCAGCCAAGGGAGTTTCATGGGTTAGACTAAGAATTTCCTGTCGATATGACCTCGGAACGACAATTCGATAGCTCACTGACCACTCGTCACCAGCGGGTACCTCAGGTGGTCTCCATTTTCTCATAAGGACCCCATTTTTCACAAAATAACAATCTGGGACTTGTGTGGTTTCATTTTCACTAATAGCACTCTGAAACATACAGGAGATCTCAGGATCTTGTTCCTGTCGACAACGAGCTATTGTCTTTTGTCACCCTGATTAGAATAGAGAGAATGAGTAGTAAAAGAGGATCAATGTGATTAATGCCTATTGATTGATCAATATCATGGGAAAAAGTGACCTCATCAAAAGACTGACCAATAAATGTGTCAGCTAAAGGAATAATTTCCTGATCAACATCATTCTTAAGAGCTCTTTTTGCTATAGCTCTGGTAACTGCACAAGCAGGATACAAATCAGTGATTTCAATCTCAATAGTATCAACTCTTTGATCCAAACAAGGCTTGTCAGTTACAAGTGAACTAACCACGACCTTATCTTCAGCTAGGTCATTTCCTAGTAAAATATGGAAAAATTCTATAGGTAAAGAAGTCACTGCCTCAACAGTCACAGGTCCGTAAACTAAGTCCGATGCCAAATTAACACAATGGAGAGAAACATTTACAAAGCCGCACTTTACTCCCTGAACAAGTACACTTTCACTAGAAGAAGACTTCTCAGACAAAAGCAAAGTACCTGATAACAAAAGACTCTGAGAAGCTATTGCGCCCCTTAATATTTTAACAGGGATAGGTTGGCAGAATCACCAATAAGTGATATAGAACCTTCTGACATGAATGGTTCATAAATCTCCAAAATAGAATCAGACTGGGGTTTGTTTGACGCAACAAATGTATTGCCTTCAATACAAGACCGTGACCTTGATCTCTTTGAAAATAGCATATCTCTGTCTTCATTCTGTTGCTTATTTTGCAGCCTGAAGCAATCAGAAATGACGTTTATTTCTACAATAAGCACACGTAGGAAGTGACAGGGATTTCTGATCAGTCTTATCAGATGTTTGATTTCTGAAAGTTGTGCCGGATTGAAATTTGGAAGTATTCGTTTAAGACTGAGATTTTTTTATTTTTTTATTTTGTTAAATTTTTTTTTAACGAAACTGAGAGGTAGACTTACTGACAAATGAAGCCTTGTCAGTTAAGGAATAATCCTTTAAGATGTACTCCTTAACCACAACATAATCAGCACTTCTTTGTACCGACAGTGAAGTATCGAGTAAACGAGCTTTGCCAATAAGTACGCTTTGTAATAATAAAGTCCAATGCCATCCGGGCCATTTCCAGTTTTCAGTGAAGAAAGTATTTATCTACTTCTTTTTCCTGAAAAGGGGGTACTAATCTAATATATCTGCTAGCATCACAACTGGAACTTGTGTGTAAGGGTGGGGGGGGGGGAGTCCTCTGCTTGTCAGTTCTAATTCTTTTAGTTTATATTGTATTTCCCTTTCTTCTTTCTCTCTCTCTATCTGCAAGATCTCTCTCTGTCTCTGTCTCTGTCTGTCTGTCTCTCTCTCTCTCTCTCTCTCTCTCTCTCTCTCTCTCTCTCTCTCTCTCTCGCTCTCTCGGTTTCTCCTCTTTCTCTCTTTGCATCTGCCTCTGTTTTTCCCTCTCCTCTTTTTACATTTCCTGCATTTCTTTTTGAAGCTGAAGCTTTCTTAATTCTAATTCCATCTGGGTTTTTTTTAGCTGTAATTCCCTTCATTTCCAATCAAAACCAGATTCAGACTTATCAATCAAAACTAAAACACTATCATCCAAAATTCCCTTTCCCACCAAATATGGAATGAAAATATTCTTTATCTCTTGCTTTTTCAAAGACTCTTTCGCTTCAGAAAGATCATAATGTCTGGCAGGCTCAAGCAACTCGTCCTTTTTAGTAGACTCTAACCCTACCTGGGTGGGACTTGAAATAAAGTTCTCACCATTGGATGACATTGTGAATGCTTGCTGGTTTCACTAAAGATTTCTCAAATGGGTAAAAAAAATCTTTACCAGGGACAGTGAACATTCCGTAACAAAGTCAGTATAAATTGTCATTTAAAAAGAAATTCACATCCCGGACGAGCCCCCAATTTCTGTTACGACTCTAGGTCTTAAATATATGTGACAGAAAGAAAGTGAAACCAACAATGTAAGTAATATCAGCAAGCATTTTAGTCCCTATTTTACAAAGTAAAAATTCAAAAGATACTTACAATATTATGAATCAAATTCCAAATAGTCCTAAATGTCCTAATCACAAGTCTAAGAATATAGAATATTCTGAATGAGTTCCAATAGTTTTAATTTCTTGATATACCTCAATGATACAATCCAGAATGTCTGTGAATAAGTTCACAAAAGTCCAAAGTAATATATTGATCCAAAAGTCAATGAGCTCTTAGTAATTCCAATGAATGTTTAAATAAATAATTCTTCTCGAATGATATCTGAGTTCAATGGCACGATGTAAAATCTGATCACAAATGGATTCCTACAGACTGATCTAAAACAGGAATGAAGTTAATGCGTATCAAGTCCCTATTATATACCTATTTTCGAATGGACGTGAGTCATTCTATGAAGAAAAAAAACCGAACCTAATAGCAAATAAGACCGACATTGAACTCAAATGCTTGTCAACATCCTGCTGACAAGTAACCGTATTTTAAAGTACAACAAAATACAACCTTACTATAATGGACAAAGTTAAGCACACATTATAGATTCAATATACACAACACTTTGATCGGACGAATTGACTTGTTTACATCCAGTATGCTCAACACACCATTTAACCTATTTCGCTGATGGAATAGGTTCTATGCTAATAAAAGGTAAAACTGTCGGATCACCTTTGTCCCTATACATAGACGTTTTTTATATTAAGGTGAATGCGATGATCTCGACATTTTGATATGCATCTAAGTACGATGTACATTGAATAATGCTCTAGACAATGACCCTGTTTGTTAACAGGATTGACTTTTAAAAAGTACATATTTGTCTTACATATTTAACCTCTTTCCTTCACATAAAACGCTTCCACTAAGAGTGTTGAAGGATCTCTGTATACAAGCAAAAATTATAGTCAAAAGAAGACAAAAAGTATAAGCTTGACAAGAAAAAGAAATCCATCACAAGTGATTATAGTAAGAGATATTAATACATTTACCAAACTCAGGTATTCAAAATATTGATTAGAAAATTCAGTTAAAACTGCTTTAATTTTTTGTTAAAGAAAGCAAAGAAAAGTCTGAGAAAAAAGTAATCATCCTGTACCCTGTATTCTCATCAGTGTACACTTTTGATTCCAATGCGATTTTGTAATTAATGTCAGAATCTGTCTCTATCTACCTCGGCATGAACACACACACACACACACACTCTTCCTCTCTCTCTCTCTCTCTCTCTCTCTCTCTCTCTCTCTCTCTCTCTCTCTCTCTCTCTCTCTCTCTCTCTCTCTCTCTCTCTCTCTCTCAGACTGCCGTCTTGGTGTGACTTTCTTATAATCCTTTCCAGTGACGCAAACCAGAATGAGAAACTTTAGTTTTGGGGGAAAAAATGAGAGGAGTGTGTAACAAGGTTACCCTTTTATTATCCTTTTCAAAAGAAATGCTGTCAAGAAGAACAGGGAGAAAGATACAGACAGTTAGTAAAGTTATTTCGGAGTGAAGAAATTTTATAAAACTTTTATCGTGCTTAAACAGCAAAGGAAGTTTACGTGTTATCGGCATATAAACCAAATAAAGTTAGTAAAGCAAAAGATATCAGTGTTAAACTTTAAATGAGTAGGCACATTTTGTTCGAACTTCCACACGTCTGACGTCTTATAAATACTGAATACTGTTATTGATAAAATATTTTGTATACTATACTGTAATCAACAGAATGGTTCTCTACTGTCATAAATGATTGCATGCTTTCATATATTTTTGATTTATTACTAATACAACACGTCGAATACATCGTGTGTATTTGATGTATTGCTAATATATACAACAATTACTGGAACACCTGCAAAGAAAAGACATGTAAATCTTGGTTTGTGTGATATTTAGCAATAATGTTCCAAACATTTTTTCCATATTTTGGTAAATTTGACACGATTTTATCATGTAGGGGTAATAACCAACCAGCAGACATAATGCGCTGGAAACAATCTTGGGGGTAATTTGTGCTTGTAAATTATGGCGTCATTACCATTCAGTGCACAAAGCGACCTTATGAACATATACATGTTTCTTGGCCCAGTGGTAACATGAAAATAAGAGTACATACACTTTTTATTCTCCAGAGAGAGAGAGAGAGAGAGAGAGAGAGAGAGAGAGAGAGAGAGAGAGAGAGAGAGAGAGAGAGAGAGAGAGAGGAGAAAGAGAAATTCCCAAAACCATATGTGGACTAAGACGAACGTAGAAACCAGTAATCCATAAAAAAAGTGCCGAAATACAAACATTTAAACTTACGAACATGTGATAGTAGAGAGGGCAATGAATAACATTTATTGGGGTACTGTGACAAAGGCATTTTTTGGAAAGCAAACAGTTTTTATTCAATAGCAATGAAAGCTTGAAAATGCTTATTTGGAAACCGTTATGACTTAATTTAGTGTCCTATTTCCATAATTGATCCAGGTAATGTATGTCTAAAATATTTGTGATGACAACTGGTATGTAATTCATTCAGAAAATAATACTCAGTGTTATAGCTTCCCCCCAAATAGTTCTAATAATTTTTAGTTTATTCCACTTTCCTCATTTGTTGTGTCATTCTACGTGGAACAATTACATTTCTACCTTTCCAAATTTTGCAGCTATTGTTTGGGATATCAATCCATGAAGAATATCACAAAGTGTAAAATTGATTTGAAAATCAAGGCAATTTTAGCCAGATCAGATGGTTGATCGTCAGAGGGCGTAATGTAAGGGTTGCGGGTTCGACATCCGCCCAGGCCAGCCCTGATTGACTGCCTCGGCGCGTCGTTGTGAAAAGCACTCAGCTCCCATTTCCTCGGTATGAAATAGCCAATAATTTGTTGAAAGAGCTGTTAAATCAATTTGACAAATATGGAGAGAAAAAAATATGTGCAACGTTAATCAATGAATTCAACCAGCTTCACAAAGGGAAATATATGTATATTCTTCTGCGTTTGTAGAATGAGATCGGTTTTTGGTCTTGATTGCTGTTTTATTTTTTATTTTATTTTTTTTTGTTCTTGTTTTAGCACTGTTGATACCTTTTATAGCTTGGCTACTTTTGGTAGCAGCAGATGGAAAATGTATTGGAATTTTTTGACGAGAAAAATATTAATCTTACATCTGGTATGACACATATTAAGGCCATTGACATTGTAGACAGTCGTACCTTTAGTACAATAATAGATGTGCGAAACAACATATGAGACATTGATGGGTCATGGGTTTATTAAGAGATACAACACAGTGTTGTATGTAAAATAATCATTTGAAAGCAAACTCATGGGGAAGAAAAGTATTGTCCTTTGATACTTTTCTCAACATTGCATTTCTAGGCTAAGCCAGCTTTTTAAAAAAAAAAAAAAAGCATAATCTAAATAAAGGAACATTAGTCATTGCATTTATGTGGTTAAGATATTCTGTAATATTTAGATGACCCATTCTCTTAAGATAATCATGTTCTGCTAGTTTATTTGAGGCCAGCCTGTCATATAAATCGAAATAATTTGTGTAAGCTTCTGAAAGCATTATTTATTTGTTGCAGAGACTACATTTTGACTGATCTTTCTTGCAAACTTCTCTACCTCCATACTTAAAAGAAAGAAATATCAAACGAAATAATATTTCATGCAGAATTTATCCGGTATTTTAACTAGAATTTTGTAACCTCTATAGTATTTATTTTGATATTTTACAAGATACTTACCTCTGTAGTTTTTATTTTGATATTTTGGAAAATATTGCTTCCCTTAGTCCCTTGATGACTTGCAATTAAGCCAAGAGTAAGAAACTGACTATTCTATGACAATTTAGTCTGCTATCCGTTTTTTAATCTCCTGTTGACAGCTATGCTAGAATAAAGCAAGAATGACTTTGAATTGATAGCAGAGACGACTGTTCACCAAAACTTTAACGTTGTGGTCTTGGTCGTGCGATTTAAAGGGGTGTATGCGGTCAGAGAAATGTGAAATGTTCTGTTCAAACGTTTAAACACAAAAATGAGTTTGCGAAAGAGGTTTTCGCATTTATCAAGCTATTTTAGATTATTTAATCACAAAATTAACACAATATGACAATGTATTTAGTTTCCTTTGCAGGAGTGATACCGCTCTGCACAGAATATGACTTCATTGTATCTAATTTCAGTTTGCTCTATTTTAAAGTTAGAGTAAAACTTCGATAACTTAAACCTAAGTCTCTTGAATACTAGGCATCGCTCCATTGACTTTTTCTCAGTCTCTGCGTAAAGATTTATGTTTCCCACAATCTGTAAAATTATTTTTAAAAAAATTAATAAATAGACAAAAACTCTAACAAATATTTGGTCCGCACAACTTCGACTTATTAAAGTTCTGCCAGATGTATATAGGTCATTAAGGCACATGCTATTTTTATGCTCATTAATGGTCGAAGCCACCATAAAATTGACCTTAAACAATTAGTCACGCGATTTGATATCTTACTCTGTGTTAGTAATACAACACCATTATGGAGAGTTTTCTGTTTCAGTATAAAGTAATCGCAAGAATAACAGTGACTCACCAGCTGGAGGAGTCTGTGAGACTGGTATGATCGTAGCAGGCGTATCTTCTGCTTTGGTGATTTTTTTCCAGTACCTTTTGGAGCAGGTTCTAAAAAAGGGACCCTTCTTTGTATGTATGTATGTACACAATAATTACTTACTTATTAGCAATTTTTAACTAAATCACATACTTACAAATATATACACTTTTTGCCATCTTTCCAATCATCCTCCTTCTCTTGCTTCCCTGCAGAGTTACTGTTCTCATAGAATGAGTGATATAGGCAGCCAGTTAGATAGGTAGATATGAATGTCAGCAAATCTATGTCTATATCAGGGGCGGATATCGGGGGTGGGGGACAAGAGCGTACCCTTCAAGGGGTTTCGTCACACAGACTCCTCTCTAAACGATACGAAACGATATTTTTTAATCCGCCCCTGTATATGACGTAAGTAAATCAGAGTTCTGAGAGCGAAGGATCTGGGTTTGATCTTTTTGTGTGTACTGCATTTTCTATATGGATATATGCATAAGATCTTGAGCCTGTCTGCTAGTAGCGCGGCTTTTCTACACGGTGAGAGTGTTTGTTGTTGTGTTTTTTTTTTTCCAATGTTTTTTTTGTTGTTGTTTGTGTTTTAGTTTTTTTTTTCCAATACTCTAATTCTCTATCAGAAGCGATGTGAACCTGTCTGATAGCAGGGCACCTTTCCTACACACTGAGAGTTTTTCTTACAATGCGCTATCGGTGCGCTATTAGAGGCGATGTGGCAGCGGTTAATGAAATCATACCCAACAGTTGTTTAGTACATAGTTCATATCTGTCTGTCTATCTGTCTCTTTGTGATTTTCTAGTGTCACAGAAGTCTCTTTAGAAAAACGTAAAGATTCATATACACCTGTGTGAAATCAGGCTACCTTATTAAGCCGTGAATTGACCGTCATGATTTTTGTGAATGGAACGTGTGTTTATGTTGCAAAAGCTTCAAACATGAAAACAAAGTTTCGGGAGCTTGTAATTATGCATCTAATTTTCAATTCGACTTTGGTAACAATTCCTTTTGTGGATATACAACGTATCAGGTCTCAAAAATAGTACCCGAAATTTTGTATCCACGTTAGATTTAATGCTAGACCGAAATTTTGTATCCACGTTAGATTTAATGCTAGACCGAAATTTTGTATCCACGTTAGATTTAATGCTAGACCGAAATTTTGTATCCACGTTAGATTTAATGCTAGACCGAAATTTTGTATCCACGTTAGATTTAATGCTAGACCGAAATTTTTTTTCCACGTTAGATTTAATGTAGACCGAAATTTTGTATCCACGTTAGATTTAATGCTAGACCGAAATTTTGTATCCATGTTAGATTTAATGTAGACGGAAATTTTGTATCCACGTTAGATTTAATGCTAGACCGAAATTTTGTATCCACGTTAGATTATATGCTAGGCCGAAATTTTGTATCCATGTTAGATTTAATGTAGACCGAAATTTTGTATCCACGTTAGATTTAATGCTAGACCGAAATTTTGTATCCACGTTAGATTTAATGCTAGACCGAAATTTTGTATCCACGTCAGATTTAATGCTAGACCGAAATTTCGTATCCACGTTAGATTTAATGCTAGACCGAAATTTTGTATCCATGTTAGATTTAATGCTAGACCGAAATTTTGTATCCATGTTAGATTTAATGCTAAACAAAAGAGATAACTAAGATTTATTATAGCAAGATTTTTGTTATGGAAACTTGTTTTTGTGAGCTGTTTGGCAGTCCTGTAAATAAGACAGATAACGGACGGCAAGAGCTTGGTTCAGTGAATTTACCAGGAAGGCCAATTAAAAGAATGTAACCGGACGTAAATCTCTGAGCACATTCTGGCATTAGTGGAGCAGTGTCTGGCATTTCAAAATTTGGATGGACAAAGTTTCAACGATGTTTTTGAACCTTACAATAACACTGCCAAAAACACAAATTTGACCATGCAATATTTTGATGGAAGCTCTTCTTTAAAGATATTTCGCAATATTGTGGACGTCAAAGGGTTTTCGCAGATGTATCACCAGTTTTAATAAGTGCCAAGAAGGAATCATGTAAACATCGCAATGATCTGAAAATACGTCTTTTGCAGACATTTGGCAGTTGCCATTATATTCCCAAGAATCATGGTCCGCAAAGGATAAGGGTGTCGCTGATTAAAAAATGGAACACTACCATGTAAAATCTAATGTCCCTGTTTGTCCATCGCAATCAAAAAGGCCTCCGTTTGATTTTAACGACAGCCTGATATTTCCGTGCACGAAATGGTTTGGAAAAGGGGGCTAGACAAACTGCTAAGACGATTTAGGACCTGACCAGGAAACTGATTCTTGTTGTAGGGACCACGTCTGTTGTCCCAATATCATACCCCTTTTCACCTCCTGGTAGAATGTTCACTCTCTCATCCATTGCCACTCGAACGACAAGGATGTGTATGATATTTAACAATGTACATACGTACTTACATAAGTACATACGTACTTACATAAGTACGTACATAATACATGCATACATACATACAGATAGTCATATCGACACACTTATGCAGGCTCTGAATTGTTTTAATATTGACACTTAAGTAACAGCTGAATGATAATTTGGAAAAATCGGAAGCGATTAGTCTCGATCATTTATGCTTCTTTAGTACATTCTATTCTAAATTGTAGGTCTAATGTGGTTATTTCTGAATCTGGCAGCTGTGGGTTCGAGTCCACACAAATGTGAAGTTTATATACAAGGCTTTTATTTTAAAAAAAAAGAGTTCTAAGATACAAACCAACAACAACAACAACAACTTATTGATACAGGGGGAAATTCTCTCGACACACAGATATTCGTAAATGACATCATAGGAAATCGGTTTGTACACAAAATATTGTAGACAAGCCGCTATTTTTCGCATATCGAGCCTAAGTGGCCTCTGAACGAATTTTAAAACAAAATTGATTTCTCCTATCACAAAATCTCGTCGTCGATAGAAGATATTTATAATTACATTGATTTTTACATAGGCTACACTAGTTCAAAAAAGGTGATTCATAAAAGACAACAAATAAACATTTATAATATTAAAAAAAGAAAAGTAATTAGCAGATCATCTAAAGTCAGTCCGTTGAATTTCGGATATCGTTAAATTACGTCAGTTTCATGTAAGAGTACATGAAAGTTCAACAAGAAACGAGATATCTTTGGCTTTATATGCAAGTTGTATTTTTACATAGATGTGTCGAACCACGATAGGCGTAACATCTCGATCAATATGTCTCGTGAGAATTAAAATGGTGCGTGAGGTAATGTAAACATGAGGGCAATATCGGACGTCAATTTATCTAACATAGTTTTCCGACTTTGCCATATTGGTGGACGATTCTGACCCATTTATTTAGGGCTTTGTTTTCTTCTTTTATTACGCTTTTTATGGTTGGTTATTCGGAAGCAATCGGATTGTATCCATGTAATGAATAGCAATTCAATTATTGCATTTAGTATTATATGTTTGATGCGGAAATTGTTCAGAGACAACAAATAGATCCAACTGTGCGACCTTTGACAGATTGACTTTATGCGATTTTTGCTACAGACCATATAATTATTTAAGTGGCGGTGCACTACATGAAAAGAAATGATTCCACTATTCACCCGCAAATATGATTCTGCATCGAAATCGTGAAGCCGATTACCAATTATGGTGTCCTTTTTGTCGGACCTACTATATTGTTATTGTGTGGCAAGCTTATCTACACCATCTATATCTTTTTCTCCGTTGCCAAGTAAGTTCTTTGAGGTCATTTGTGCGTTTCATAATATGTGTTATTTTTAATATTTTATTATTTGAGTGCGTGCTCTCTTCATGACATGAATGGCTGAAGAATGGTGGCTTGAAATTCGAGCCAAGAGTGTGGAGTTAGAAAATTACCATCCCTCAGGACAATATTGCGTCACACATTTCCCATTACGTGTGGTTAATTATGGTTTTAAAAACGACATTATCCCATTATTTTCCAACCGTTGCAGCGTCGCCGTTATCAATCATATTACCATTTACCCGCAACTTGCACCACTACCACCTGTTAAAGATTAAAAGAACAGACAACTACCACCACCACCAAGTAATGTTACTACCGCTACTATTTCTATTAGTATTAAGTATAAAAGAACGAGAAACACTGACACATCAATTTCGAAGCTGCAAGCACCCGTTGAATCAAATTCGGTTGAGTGAACGCTGCATGAATGGTGGTAATAAATCGGTAATTTAGCAACCAGTTTAGCAACTAGCAACTTACTGAATTTATAATTTGGCAAATTCGTGTGGAAGCTTTTACTGGACAGATGTTTTGTATTCACATCGCGATCATGAAGGAATTGCCTTCTATGTAACAGGTAACGCTTAGAAAAAAATGTGTAGTATCAGCGTGTAATCCTCAATTTGTCAAAAGCTAGATTGTATATTTGTGTATTCGTGTGTTTTTTTTTTTTTTGTTTTTTTTTTTTTGTTTTAAGAATGCATTCATGCCAATCGTCCGAATGTTAAACTTATGTAAATTAATGTTTAGTGTGCTTGGTGAACTTTTTATTCCTTGCTTCTCTTTCTGTTCACTTGCTTTTTTTTATCCCCTTGCTTTCCTTTCTGTTCACTTGCTTTTTTATCCCCTTGCTGCCCTTTCTGTTTACTTGCTTTTTTATCCACTTGCTTCTCTTTCTGGTCACTTGCTTTTTCTGTATCCCCTTGCTTTCTTTTCTGTTCACTTGGTTTTTTAACCCTGTGGCGGTACTACCTTCGCTACAAGGTGTCCGCTTTATTTGGTTGGTTATCGTTACCTAGAGGATGATCGACCTCGGTGTTATTGCCCGGATCGAGTAAATAATAATATAAATTATGAGATTTATAGATGGAATAAATAGAGATCTGAGCAGATATATAGAACAGAATAACACGAGCCCCCGTACATGAAATATAACAATTTAATCAATTACATAAACAAACTGGGAAAATACATTACATTAGGAAGATACACTTCTTTTTGAAATAAATCATTTACTGAATTTCAACACAAATATACTTATGCAAATAGCTGATCTGTTTTAAACGATAGAATTAGTTCATCATAGAATCGAGTGTACAATTGAAGTCATTGCCCCTGCATAACAGCATTACCTGGTTAACGCTGGACCCTCCAAATTCACCGTTGCTGTTCTCTTTGTTCTTTCGCTTTTTTCCCCTCCGCACTCTCTCTCTATCTCGCCTTTGTCGGCCCTCAACTTTGTGTGGGTAGGTGGATACTTGGATACGTAGATACGTAGGTGGGTGGATGGAGCTATTTCCCCTTGTGCTTGTGCTTTCAAGCCTCGCTCACTTCTACCGCCAGAATTGTGTCCGTCAACTTTCCAGACATCCGTCCCTTGAATAATTGTTTTTACGAGCGAACTTCTTCTAAATTCAATCTCGGAGTCAAATCTATTTCTCTTGCAGAAAAAACTTAGACTGACAAAATTTTGCGATGGGGCATATTAAAACCATGAAATTTCGTGTGGGGAAACACGCCCCTTATTTAGCGTGGCCAATCAGATTAAACGGATCTACCGCCTTTTATAAATATGCGACAATTCGGTCAGCGTAACCTTCTAGATTTCGCGCTATTTAAGTAACTGATTCTGGACAATCTCAACTCTGACATTTTCGATACCAAGATCGAAGTTAACCTTTTCCTTCCAATCTGTCTGACCGTTAAATAAACGAATGCTTAATTAAGAATCCATCTCGCCCCCGAAACAGGGACATTAAACTCATCGCAGTCTAACGATTTCATATGGTACCTTTCCTCATAAATCTAATTAATTGTTCTCTGTCAAACTAAATTTTCTCTACAGAAATCGACAGAAATTTGCATCCTTACAAACCCCTTGATTTCCTTTCTGTTCACTTGCTTTTTTAACCCCTTGATTTCCTTTCTGTTCACTTGGTTTTTTGTCTTTCGTATACAATACGGCCTGTTTCACCAGGATTATTATTTTTTTATTTTTTTATTTTTTTTTTTGGAATTAATATATACGGTAAGGTTGGATTAATAATGTTTATATATGCGCAAAATCACTCTCCTGGGTCAGTTAATATCTTATGATTTATTCAAATGCTTAGAAAAGTAGATATCCTTGAAACTACGTAACAAATTATTTTTACATTTTTTTTTATTTTTGCAAAGGCGAGTAGATAATCCTGATGAGTAAATGTATATATTTTTTTTTCTTTTTAGGTCAATGCTTTCAACATAGAGGGTAGTTTTCAAGTGCATCGTAAAGTCCTTATGAGGTCGGTTTTCTCTTTCACTACACTTTTAGTCATTACAAGTATAAAGTAAATTTCTGTAACAACGTATCGTGATCTAAACTGATCATATTGACTAAGAATCAACCCTACTTATGTTTGACGTATGACCAAGCCTGATCAGAATTCTAATTTCAATCCGAGATAAGTCGATATGACTTGAGGGCTTTTGGATATTACGTGGTCCTAAATACTAAACATTTGTCCTGTATTGTTTTAAAGACTTCAACTAAATCTTCACATCCAACAAAGCAAGGTATAGGAAAAGTCTCGAATACATTGTAAGCCCAAATCCAAAAATAGATATAAAGAAATATACGCTGTCAGACTGATCGACAATTCTGAATCCTTTGAACTACCTTTTTTTCGGTTGAAATAGAATTGTATTTGTTGGCACGTGGCAAAATGATAATTTCAGTACTTACGTTTATTTATAAATCTATAGTTCCTATGACAAAGATATGATATCCTTTTTTATTATATACATATGATATCAAGTTTTCAGTCAAGAAAGAGCCAGAACTACTTCTCCTCGAGGTTACCTGGTTACAATAGCAGCGTCCCTTAATGTACAAGGCGCGAACAACTATGCCGTAGCCTCACTTGACATACAAAAAGAAATGAGTACTATATACTATTATAACTAATACAATACCTATGTATGTAATCAACAGTGAGACATTATTCGGCCAAGTCTTAGAAAATAACACTTGAAATCCTTTCCGTATGTTTGAAACAGCACATACATGGGATTGAAGGAAGATAACATTGTCACGTGTAGATTTAAATTGGTTTCAGCCATAACTTCTTTAAAGCAAGGAAACCTTACTAAAATTTGCCTCGACATTCTATCTCTGACGTCATTTTCAAGTTTGAAGGCACAACATAATAATAATTCATAACAGCAAAAAAACGTTAATATCAGACGATATTCAAACAGTCTATTCACTCGTGACTGTAATCGCTTATTCTCAGATCTTTCCGAAATTTCGAGAAATAAATTCAGATATATTAAGCGGCTCAGGATGTAAATATATTAAAATTTGTATATAAAAAGCTACATATTGAAACTATTTTCAATCATGTGACCAAAAATGGCTACGCCAATACCGGTCAAGATGAGTATTTGTTGGCTACATACATTCCGCTTGGTCATTTTCACTTCCTGGACTTCAAAGATAAATTCTAAAAGAACGAGCCGATAATTTTTTTTATTACTTTTTATATATTTTGTAATTCATTCCTTGCACATTCAGAAGCTGGTATTGCCTACTCTGGCAAAATTTATTGTCCTGATTTTAATAACTGCCAAAGTTAGTGTACTTTGGACTAATTCAGGCTGATTTTTCGAGCATATGGGAGCAGCGATTTTAGTCAGATGCTTCTTAGATCATGTACAATATAGGCAAGTGAACTATATGTAAAGAAATTTCAGCCACACTATATGAAAGTAGCATAATGGTATGCAAACATTCTTTCCATTGTGCATGTTGCATATACTAACAACTTCACCTTACACCTGTTACTCTGTCATAAGTATGTAAGATCTGTAGAGCGCCAACAATGTCGTCCGCCGTGGAGTATATCTTGGTAAATCACCTGATTCCAATTTCCTTGGTACGATATAACCTTGAATGTGCTGATGTACTATTAAACACCACTCAACAAATATATGTTAACTGCTAACGCAACAGCCATCTATTCCAAGATGCACTAATCGTCTCAAGCTACGTGTGAAATTCGCTTTAAATCCTTTTCACCCGGAGCCGCCTGCGACAAGATTTCAGAGTTTCTCATAAATACGCGTAAGCATTAAAAAAATTTTAAAAAAATCAAACAAGCTCTTCCACATCAAAGAAAGTGCCCTGTCCCTTTTTATCGATCGATAAGTGACTGTGTTTGGAACAGAAACTTTGATTGGCCCATTCAAATAGTATTAAAGGTCATGTGGGGTCAACTTTCTAAGCAGCCTTATGCATATTCATTAGACACGAGGAAATCTTATATCAGGCAGCCACGTGTGAAAAAGGAATGTAGTGGATTTTCGCCCGCGGCTTCCGACGACGACATGCACTCAAGCCCAGCTGCCTCAGCACAAAGTAACCTTCACGCGTTGTCGTGCCGAAAACACAAAATCAAAACCGAAAGCGTTGAGTGCTGCTGTAGCGTACTAACGGGGGGGGGGGGGGGCGGGGGGGGGGGGGGGGAGGGGGGGGGGACGTGGCGGCGCCAGAGATGTTGGGGCGCCAAAACAGCTGATAAAAATTCGGGCCTCGTATAGTACGCCACTGGAGTGCTGTAATTGTTTTGTAAATTACTTAGTTTGAAAATTAATAGCTAAAGTACTCAAGATATAAATTGTAAAATAATTTAAGGTATTTTTAATAGAATAAGTTGAATTTATATCCAGTTCTTTTAAAAAAAGTTTAAATCAATATTTTGCATATAAACCTTCATGTAACGTTTCATGTGATCAAATAGCAAGTTAATTTATGAACATATATGTGACGCTAATATGGTTTAACTGATAATGCAAAAATCATCTACATGTTTCCAACTATCACTGAGACCATGCAATATTCAGAGTAAAGCCAATACATTAAGAAAAGATATCTGCCATTTTTGAATGAATCCATCTAATATATTACGGACTCTATGCTTAAGTATATATTTTGCGCCAATCCAACTTTGTTGTAGTCAGCGTTATTTTTGTTGATTTATTTCTTACTGTTATTGTTTTGCTGTCCGACAAATGTAAATTGGACCAAAACGACTTATCCGCGACCTATGTTTTGTAGGAATCACTAAAAGTATTAAAGTATCTTACGTTCTCGTGTGCTTGATGGGAGTTAGTGCTGATATCAGTCGTTGATATCCCCAGTTCTCAAAATCAAACATACAAATGGGGATTGTTTTGACACAGGTAAATGTATATTTTGTTCTGATACTTTTCATAATAAAAACCTGCCGGTTTCGTCAAACCCTACAAAGTTAGGGACACTATATGAAGCATGTAGAGCCAGGAAAGATGATCCACAGAACGCCAATGTAGGGAAAGTCTGACAATTAAACCTTCTCAATGAGGCGAAGGAGAAGCTATAATGTACTTGATGTAGGTCAAATACTGCTACATTTGACTGCAAAAAGAACTGCGTCAGTTGTGGAGAGAATTGTAATCCGAAGCACATATAAAATTGGTCCGTGGTTGAAACAACCGGTGATATTAACTCACCATTTATACATTATTATTCTGCGAGCGACTGAAGAATGACAAGAGTAGTAATATGAGGCACCCTGGGTCACAAGGGGGAATTAATTTTACGCCGTAGGTTTACCTTAGAAGGCACTCTAGGCCACAAGGGAAATTTAACATGGGGAGGCATTCTAGGGCATAAGGGGAATTTAACATAGGATGAGGCAGTCTGAGGCATGGGGAATACGAGGAATTTAACATAGGACTTATCTGTGTCCCATACTGCCGTGTAAATGAAGGGTTAGATGAGGCAGTCGGGAGTATTAGGGAAAATCTAAACACACACTGCAGATACTACCTAGCACTCCCCTTTTTACTATCCAAATACACACCCTACAGTCCAACACCCGCATTTTGATTACTATCCAAACACACACCCTACAATCTAGCACCAGCTTTTTTATTACAATCCAGCACACCACATATACTATCCAGCGTCCGCTTTTTGATTACTATCCAAACACACACCCTACAATCCCCACACCCGCTTTTTGATTACTATCCAAACATACACCCCTACTATCCAACGAAAAGGGTAGCAGTGTTTATACACACGTTATACCCTCACACGAATATGCTATCACACACAAGGGTCGGACATGTTTATAAACACACTACTATATCTACATATAAACGCAAGAGAAGGGGTATAGGGGTTGTAAGTTTTAGTTGTAAACAACATAGCCTAGTCATACACAAAATATACACAAAACATAAAACTTAATTCAAATTCCTTAGATATCATCAACCTTTGTGTCAACTATCCAAGAGAAACCACTGCGCATCGCATTATTCAATGTCCAATCAGTAGGACCACCGGAAAAGCGCACAGAAATAGTTTATTTTATCAACGATCAGAATATCGAAGTCTTTTTCCTGACAGAAACATGGCTAAAAACATCAGGCGATGAGCCCAAGTGCGCGGATCTAACACCCCCGTTACTCCATCAAGTCGTTCTCCTGCCACTCCCGCGGATGTGGAATTGCTGTCATCGCAAAGAACTCCACGATCAACCGTCTTAATCACACACAAACCTTCAATTTATACCACACATCGTTTGAACTAGTCTAAACCACACTCACACTGGAAAAAAGGTCAGTTCATTTTTTCTGCCTCTACCGCCCCCCTCCTAGAAGAAAAAACAAGCTGACTGAATCTCTCTTTTTGGAGCAGTTTCCGAATCTCTTAGAGTATGGAAATTCGATAGGTGGCAACCTGATTATTCTTGGAGATTTCAACTTTCACTTTGACTGTCCTGAAAACCCATATATATCAAAACTCATCAATTCACGTTTTCAACCTCAAACAGTCAGTTAGCCAACCCACCCATAAACATGGTCACATTTTAGACTGGATTCTTCATAGACCTGATGATAATATTCTACAGTCCTCCCTGGTGTCCCACGAACTTGCATCAGATCACTTCTGCATAATCTGCCATCTTGACGTATCAGTCCATAACCCTCCACCTTTATTTGCTACTAAGAGAAACCTTCGTATGATAAATATAACCCAACTAATGCATTACATCCAAGCACTCCTAACAACTTTGCTACCTCCTACAGCAGAACAACTTGATAACTGCCTGCGTTCATTGCTTGACAAACATGCCCCAGCAATCAAGTGCAGAGTGTCAATTCAAAAGTGTTCTCCGTGGTATAGCAGTGTTAGGGACCAGCTTCGCACTGCTAAAAGAGACCGCCGTAAGGCTGAGAGGCTTTGGGTTTCCACCAGACTCACTATTCATAAGCAAATCTACGAAGCCGCCAAGAAGAATGTTACAAACATAGTCCATGCAGCGAAATCAGCCCACTACAGTACTAAGATTAATGAAAGTTCCAGCTGCAAAGAGCTATTCGAGATTACTAGCAAACTAATGTCAAGGAACAAATGTACACCACTTCCAACTACCTTCTCTTCAGTCGACCTTCCGGACCAGTTTGCAAATTTCTTCCGTGACAAAGTACAAACCATTAGAGATAAGCTTGACAACACAATATCAATTGACTCGTCGTCGCCATACAGTTGCGATACATAATTTCAGCGGCAACCGTTAGCAGCATTTGAACCTGTCTCTATGGATTGAGAACGTACAATCGTGATGAAGAGTGCCCCAAAGTCATGTGAACTTGATCCGATTCCGACATCACTGCTGCTTGAGTGCTTAGATCCAATATTGCCTTCACTAACTGATGTTATTAATTCTTCTCTCTCTCATCCGGGGAATTCCCATCATTTTTCAAAACTGCCATTGTAAAGCCTCTGCTGAAGAAACCAAGACTTGACCATAACGATTTAAAGAACTATCGCCCAGTTTCTAACCTCCCATTCATGTCAAAAATCTTAGAAAAAGTTGTTCTATCCCAACTTGTATCTCATCTGAATTCAAACAGTCTTTATAGCAATGTACAGTCTGCATATCGCCCTCGCCACAGTACCGAAACTACCCTTCTGAAAGTAGTTAACGACCTTCTCTCTGATTTGGATAGTGGAAAGATTACAGTCCTCACCCTCCTTGACTTGTCTGCAGCATTTGACACAATAGACCATGATATATTACTTCACCGTCTCCATCATGTATTTGGCATTCACGATACAGCCTTACTATGGTTCAAGTCCTACTTGGTCAACAGGACACAAATTGTGTCCGCAAATGGAAAACACTCCAGCCCAGTTGATCTATGTTTTGGTGTTCCACAGGGTTCTGTTCTTGGACCATTTCTCTTCATTCTATACACTCAGCCGCTCTCAAGTGTCATAGATCGTCATCCAGTTTCTCACCAATTGTACGCTGACGACACCCAAATATACAAATCTAGCCACCCACCTGACGTTGATGCTACCATCCAAAGTGTAGAGAGGTGAATTTCCGATGTGAAATCATAGATGACATGTAACAAGCTGCAGATGAATGATGATAAAACTCAAGCTATTCTGATTACAACACAAAGACTTTCTCATTCACATCCTTTACCTCAAACAATAAATATCAGCAACACCAACACTAAATTCACACAGTCAGTACGAAACCTAGGTGTTACTCTAGACAGTGTTCTCTAATTGCACCAACATGTCATGAACATATGCAAAGCTGCATATCTTGAGCTGAGACGCATCAGCTTCATTCGCAATTATCTTTCAGTTGATGCCACTAAAACACTTGTGTGTTCCTTAGTACTTTCAAGACTGGACTATTGTAACTCAATTCTATCTGGTTCGTCTCAGTATCTAGTCCAGAAACTTCAAAAAGTTCAAAACAAAGCTGCTCGGATCATTCTTAGAGTACCACGAACAGAGCACACCTCCCCCCTGCTCTGTACCCTACACTGACTACCCATTCGATCCAGAATCAAACACAAAATTTGTTCTCTGTGCTACGTTTCATTGACTGGCTCCAGTCCAACATACCTATCTCACCTCACCCATGTGTACATAGCAGCAAGATACTTACGCTCCACTTCCGACACTCGTATTCTCATTATTCCCACTATCAAAATGAAGTCATACGAACAACGTTCTTTTGCATACCAGGGCCCAGCAACGTGGAACGAATTGTCCACTGAACTTAAACACAAAGACAGAGTGATCTCATTCAAGAGTGCTCTTAAAACTCACCTATTTCGACTGCAAGAATAGACCTACAGACTTAATAATGTTTCCTTACCTTAACTATTTTCAACATGTTTTTGTTTTCTAATTTCATGGTGTTTGTTTTTCGTAATCATATCATTATATATGTTTTTTAGGTGTTATATAATGTTGTAAAGCGCTTAGAGCTTCTAAAGATTAGGCGCTATACAAAGTCCTCGTTATTATTTACTATTATTATTGTAAACAACATAGCCTAGCCATACACAAAATATACACAAAACATAAAATACCAAGGTTTTGTCAAATAGGATTAGCATCTCTCTTTTCTAGAGATCTCGGTGGCCCTGAAAGGGCCTTTTTTCAGTCCTCTCCTTTAGTGGTTACATCTCCCGGGTCTGGTACTACAGGCCACACATTGTTTACGCCAAGATGTTTTGGTGGAGACCAACAGCTTAAAAGTAGGTTCTTTGGTCTCCTTCTCCTCATCAGGGATCCAGTCTTTAAGCCCGTTCTCTCTTCTGACGCTCCTTTTCTTCCTCTCCTTCTCCCGTGTTGCCTTAATTTTTGCCACTTCTTCTCCATTACTTCTCTTACAAACCTCTTGGCTGTTGTATGCGAGGCTAACTCCCTGCGGACATGACTTTGGTTGGGGTAACACCCTATTTTCTCTATCTGGTCTATAAGGTATTCCACCCTCTCCATCCAACTGATGGTTTCCTTTAACTTCCCTACTTTACAATGTTGGACGGTTGTCATTGTTCTTTCTTCTTTATCCTAATAGGATCGGCGACGAATTGTACGACTGGTGAACGCAGCGTTTTATATTGTATAAGCACAGACGTGAGGGAAAACATCCCTCACAGAGAATACAACCCTCATATAGAATACAAATGGAACAGAAATTGCGCGGACCTACAAGAAACTATTTTTTCCCCTATTATCATTGAGAGTGAGAAATTTATAACACAAGGGTAGGGAGTGTTTATACATACACTTTATACCCCAAAACACGCACTACCACACTGGGGTAGGGGTTTAAGTTTTAGTTCAGAACATAGACATACACAAATAAAACATATTTTTTGGCAATAAGTTTGAATAGTATATCTCTTTTCTTGTGATTTGGGTTTCCCTTAAAAGGGCCTTTTTGATTGTTTGTACACCTAGTGTCTACACCTCTGGGATCTAGCGCTCCACTCCATCTACTTACACCCCAAGGATTGATGGAGACATGTAGCGATGAGGAAGGATGATTTGTCTCACTTTCGCCATTATCTTTATGAGGGACGATGAATGACTGTCTCTGTTGATGTGGTTGTTGTTGTTGTTGATGATGATGATGATGATGATGATGCTGTTACTGCTGCTGCTGCTGGTGCAGCTCCATATTCCAGTAGTCAATCTACGGGATCCTACCTCTCCGCTGTTGGGATGGTTTTGGAGTCTTCACTCTAAATTTCACGGCACAGTAGGGACGTGTCTGTTGCACCTTTTCTTTCTCCCATTTATTTTGTTCCTCTATTACTTCTTCCTCCATCGTCAAAGAGGACAAGTTGATTGGGCAATTTTAAATGCATCATTGTCCGCTTCCACAATTGCTTGTCTGGATGGAGTCATTGAGTTGACCCAGGAAGCCACGAACATATTCCAGGTGCACTAAGGTCTGGCTATCTTCCGGTCCTATTTCCGCCCTTTCTTGTCTTCTTTTCGAGTTGACAATGGGTGGCAGGATGGTAAAAGCACCTACGTGAAGGAAAACATCTCTCCGATTTGGTACGCGGACATGAAAGAAAACATGACCAAGATCGATAGAGAGAAATGTGAAAGAGCATGTCAATTCAATTTGTTTTCAATCAGTTAAAAACAAGACAACACCATTTCTTTCAAAATCAACATGTTTAATAATAAGAAGAAGCTTCTTTAACTCAAAACAGGAATACAAAACTGACCAATGTTTAAACGTGAACGTACTCACAAGGCTGACAACGTTGTGTAGTCAAACTTGACTTCCAGTTGTCTAAGGCACTATCATTTTGCCATCGATGCACACTACATTTCTGAGCTAAAGACAAGAGATAGCCATAATGTTCACAAAACCATCCTACTATTTTATCATAATTTCTAGAGTACTTACGATCAAAACAAGTCAGTAAGTGTTTTAAGGGAAATCCAAGACTGTACTGATGAAGAAAATACACACAATATTGTCTCACACTATGGAATCTGATCGTTGTAATCTCATATTATTGAATCGAGTCGATACAGCATTTCTTCTCATAAAGTCAATAATGTAGTCTTCCAGAGGATGTAATCCAAAAGAATCAAAATATTCAACACTGTGATTGTTGGGAACGTAGACGGCTACCCAAATGGATCCTGGTCGATGACTATCGTCTGTGTTGATGACATAGGCCTAAACATCTTTAGGTTTTCAATGGGGAAGTTCATCTTTAGCACACAGCACAGGATTCCATAAAGCTGTGTATGAACTATGAGTCAGAATGTAATGAGGTTTCCATGTATCCATTCTTCTTGTTTTTGTTTCTTTTTAATGATGGTTTCCCAGGTATTCTGTGTTCTTTTGTTGACATGTAATGATAAGTCACTTGACTCTTTCGTTGTAACGTTCTGTCAAGTAAGCTGATGAATGGGTAGTCTCTGCACTCTGTTGCAAGAGAGCTTCGATGTGTTTCGTCTCCAGAGAAATCAATGGAGGTAAGAAATGGTCACGCAAGTCTTTATACCACTTTCTCAAAATCTTCTCTTCTCAGATAAGAGACCGTGCCTCTTCCAGATAGTCTTCCAACGTTTCTTTCTGAACTCATCATGAAACATTTTTCGTGTTGTTTCTGACTAGGATGATCGATTTGACATCCATAAGAATGTTCTCTAGCCAGGCTTGTGATTCTCTCAGCTAAGTCAATATCAAAATAGGAGACTAAATATTGTTCTTTTTCTGGCCATCTTGGCATCATGACAGTATTTTTAACTTCATGTTCTGGATCAAAAACATCCTCATCTCCATAGGTTCTTCGTGTTCCATCTTTTGTTAATAGTCTAGGATCACTTTTCTTAAACTGTTGAGTATTGTCAAATTCTGCATACAAGATGACGTTCACTGTGATTGCCAGAGCTACTGCAAACCGAAGTTCCATACGAAGTTGGCCTGATTGTATATAGTGGAAATGTCCCTCGTCGCTGCCTTTATTCTGGAGTGAAATCAAAACCTCACAAAGCATATCCTCCTGCATACTCGTCGTACAAAATACCGTGACTACTGTTTTTACCTAACTGTCATGTGACTTCAAACAGTGTCAAGTAAGATCTCAAGTAATTGTTCTGGTAAAGTTAGGTTTAAAAGGTCTCGTACACAACGTATGGCCATCTTGGGTGACATATCTTGGACTCGTTGAAGTGTTGGAACTCGAAAGGATTTTGATCAATGGCCGCATTGCTGACTATGCCAATGAGCAAAGGCTTGGATAGTTCAGGGCCGCATTGCTGACTATGCCAATGAGCAAAGGCTTGGATAGTTGTCCTTGGAAAACATAATCTTCGATCTTGGATCGGAGTCCAGAGGCAATGGTGAAGGTTTTGACTTCCACTCGTCGTAGAGGATACTTGGCTGTCGTTCTGCTCGGAGTTTGACTGATGTTGTTTCCCACTTTAGGTAAGACTTCCACACGGCGCACCTAAGGTCTGGCTTCTTCGATGATGGTTTTGTACTCGTTAGCATTAGCCATCAAATGGAACACGGTACAACTTCGATTCAGTCTCAGGCGTACATCCGTTCCATTCAACAAATATTTATCTTGCAACAACATGTCCAAATGCAAACGATCCATCATTTCTAAACTTCGTCCTTGTTTGATTTTCTTTCGACGATCGTTCAATCTAATATTGTGGTCTGCATCATCATCTACAATCAACGCTGTGTCGTTGAGCATATCCAAAGTATCAGGTTTCCATACCGCGGAGGCATCCAGATGTATGTTCGTGGGTGCTTTACCGTACGTCAAGAGATTTTCCAGGTACGCTTGTTATGGGTAAGTATCCATGCTGCTGATGACCAGTTTGCTATTCAAGTACAAATCCACTTCGCTGAACAACGAATGCATGAAATTGCTGACAGGATCTGCTCTGGCATCGGCGCCTGGATTGGTGTTGTCTGCTTTGAGAACTTTTAACTTTCAGGTACATGTGACTGTTATTCAGGTCGATGTAATCTTCGGTTTGTCCTTTGATTTTAAATATTCGATAGGTGCCGAGGTGGTCAAAGACGACACAGGATGAAATTCTACCCGTTGGGATTATTGCATCGTTATCATAGTCGGTGGCATGGCAAACAGATCGAGTTCTGACTTGGAACATTCGCAAGAATCTCTGTGCATCATTTTTTCCCACTCAGTTAGTAATCAAACGCGTCCAATTCTATGACAGCTCCTGTTGTTCTTCTTTTCTTTTATTCTTTTGCTGAACGTGTTTATGATATCTGAAGGGGTTTCTCTGGCGTAGAGGAAGAAGTAATGTCTTGGCCAGAAATGTAAAGCGAATTTATAGAAATGTCTCGGCGATCCAAAAGGTGCTTTACAGATTCAAGCAACACATTTTTTCCTGCTCTCATGAAGGCTTCTTTGGGACTTTGTTTGTCAATGAGGACGTTATGAAGAAATTCTTTTTCCTTGCGTCAATGCGGCATCTTTTAAATCATGCTATCCTCGAGTCACCATCGGTTTTAAGATGGGTTCTACTGTAGAAAAAGCTGATTTTAACATATGTCTCAAACCATGTCCTCGTTGTCGAACGACTCCTTGGTAAACAGGATTTATCTTGTTTTAACAATTCACTGGAGAATCGTCTCCGAATATGTAGCTTCACCGTGACTTTTCCTTTCGAGAATATAATATTTTGTTCAAGATCTCCTTTCATACTAATGTTGACACTGTTAAAATACGACTTACTGACAGGAATATAATAATGATATGCAAATTCCACCTTCCTCTTAAGCAGCGATGGCAGAATTCACTTTGAAATGAATGACTCTCAGTAACGGAGCGGCTGTGTTTCCCACCACGTGATACTCGACCACATCGGAGTACAAAAACAATAATTCAGTCCTTCGTTCAGTTCGACAGGGTAGCAAAAATACTTGTAGAAACGATCGTTGTTGTAAACGTCTTTCATAGGAGCGAGAGCAGTGTATCCACCCAGAATAGAAAACAAACCGGGACAAAAAGTAATAGTAATTATTCTGCCGTCCGAAAAATGCATTTTCAGACGATTAGCAATTTTATGGTACTTGATTTGTACACTTCTGCGAGCTTTCTCCAGGGCGTTGCCAAACTGATCGTTAAAAATAGTCGTAATCGTTTCGACTAGATGATGAGAATTAAAATAATGGCCTGCAGGAACCCTGATGGTATAGGTGGTCAATGGAGGATTGGTTGGTGATGGTTTTTTTTTTTTTTTTTTTTTTGATTCCGTATAATCAGAATCATTTTTGTCCAACTGTTATTGAACTTGTTTTTTCAGGATATCGACGATGAGAGTGTGTTGATGTGTAAAATATTTAAATATTTCCACATGCGTTTTTCAAAGTTCTTTGAAAATGTTCCACGACACTGGCCTTCGTTTCAGGATTTCAGTAGTGAAAAAATGAATGTGTCTTTTTTCAATTCTCTTCGAAAAGCGTGCTTCAGAAAATTATTGCCTTTGTCTGTTTGCCATCGGAGAGGGTGGCGACCACTTTGTTTCAAAACCAGTTTTAAAACTCGCACTTACTCTGAACATGTTTTAGAAGTCAAAGAAACTACATAAGCTGATTTTGAAAACATGTCAATGACACAAAACAAAAATTTGCATCCACGATTGTATGCTGCCAAATGAGAGACATCGACTAAATCTGCTTGTTATTGATGATCGATGCCTGCAAGTTTGGTTTGACTTCTGGAAACTTTTCGTCGAATGGATTTGGATAACGTGTACGTCGATTGTTGTACATCTGGCAAACGTACACTTTTGATTTTGGTTTTAGCAGGACGAGACAATTTTTGAACTCCTACGTAATCAGCAGCATGAGCAGGATTGTAGTCAGTGCTAGCTAAAAGTGTCTCCATGATGGGGATGACTGTCGCTGTTGCTGTTGCTCTTTAGTAAGTTAAATAAGTTACCCACTGTTCGATACTGCTCTTAGGTTGATGTTTGTGTGGTATTGGTTTGGATTGCGATGAGGCTTGACGTGTCCAAGAAGCTATATAGATCTAGGAGCCAGTTGAGGAGGTGTGACTTTTTCTTGATGTCTTTTTTCACTTCTATCTTCCCATCTTCCATTTTTGCTGCTAAAGAAGGTGCCAAGCCATCTTTTGACCCAAGCTTTCATTTTTTCTCGTTTGGAAGTTGGGAATGGTGTCATAAAGGAAGCTGCAATCTTACTAAGTATTGGAGCTGACTGAGTCTGAAACACTTCTCTTGTGTCTTCTTCTTCCATCCACGTGTCTGTGTCTGTCTTAGTGACTTTTCTTCACTTTTCATGATCGTCTTGAAATTTCTCAGAGTAGGTTTAGCTGTTTCGTCTAAACCTTTCTGGTGAAACCGTTGAAGACGTTGCAATAACTGTCCGTACCGTTGCGATTTTCTGTTTCTGACAAATCGCTTCGATCCATTGACGATTGTAATTCTTGTTGCAACTGTGACATCTAGGCGAGATTATGATTAGGAGGTAAATGAGGTATCCGTTGTTCGTACTAACGATGGAGTTCAATCCATCGTTTGTATGGAATTAGAGTGAGTTGTCTTCCTTGTTTGTTTATGTTTTATGTATGTTTTGTGTATGTCTATGTTGTTTACAACTAACATTTTAAACCCCTTTACCCCTTCTCTTTTATTTGTATATGGGTATAGTAGTGTGTCTATAAACACTTCCTACCCTTGTGTGTAATAGAATGTGTGTGTGACGGTATAGCGTGTGAATAAACACTCCTACCCTTTTCGCTGGTTAGTATGGGTGTGTGCTTGGATAGTAATCAAAATGCGGGTGTTGGATTGTAGGGTGTGTGTTTGGATAGTAATCAAAAAGAGGCTGCTATATAGTATATGTGGTGTGTGTCTGGATAGTAGATAAAAATGTTGACATTACATTTTCCCTAATGGCCCAGACTACCTCATCTAACCCTAAATTTATAGGGCAGTCTGGGACATAGATAAATCCTATGTTGAATTCCCCTCATGTCCCAGACTGTCTCAAAATGTTAAATTCCACTTATGCCAAAGACTGCCACCCCGTGTTAAATTTCCCTTGTGCTCCAGAGTGCCTTCTAATGTAAACCTACGGCGTAATGGTAATTCCCCCCTTGTGCCCCAGGGTGCCTCATATTACTACTGACATAACATGGAACTACTTTGTAGGCTTTGTAGAGAACCTAATGAATATCTTGTTGCAGTAAAGGCACGATATTACAGAAGGATGCATTTCGAAATATATTGCTTCTCGTAATATAGAAGCGGCAGCAAAACAGAGTTAGGTCAGCAATGCCTTCATGGCAGATACTGCTCATTTAAAAGAAAAGTTTGAATAATTGGTCATCGATGAAGAAAACATTTACCAGCTCAATCCTTTGAAATAGAGAGTTTGAGAACTAGCCCTTGAAGCAGGAAAGGAGAACCAAAACTCTTGCAACAGTTATAATTTTTAAAGACTTCTTTATCATATTTGGTCCGATGTGTTGTTTATATTGCAACCTGGACTTTTTGACTTGTATGTTCTAGTGCCAAGTCTGTAGGAGACACACTGCGTACGGAAAAAGAACTAGTTCAGTCCTTCAAGGTCATTGCAGAAGAAACCGAAGACTCAAACAATACCAGAACATCAGCTACAATACTGGACAACGAGAATATCATCGTGCATAAAGCAATAGGAATACAGCAGCAAAGAGTCACACATAACACAAAAAGTCTTGAAAACGAATGCTATTTCTCAAATGAAAAACTTTGTAGATCCTCTTTGGTACAGAGCTTTATGGTGGCTGACAAATTAAATATTTTTCACAGAGCCTGCTGATATATCTGATGAAGAACTAGATCAAACATATCTATATCTAGCTATAGCCTGTGATATTAATACACTAGCAACAACGATATTGTCTCAAAATCACTTACTGCTAAGTGTGCATTTACACCGTGATTATGGAAGTCGAAAACTGATTGACAATATGTTTTCATTGAGATTTTGTGTATTTTGCAAATGACTTCGACATTTCTTTACTTATGTTGCTGTCCATGTAAGCTCAGGGCAGCACACTACAACACCGGGAGTTATAATACCAAATTAAATTGTTTCGCGGCATATGGGTGGGAAGTTTATCGTTAGTTCTAGAGATAACACGGACCGCAACGAAACAACATATGGACAAATTACAATAAACGCCATGACAACTGCCCTTATATCTACCCGAGTCAAAGAGCCGATATCTTTCCCCAACATTCCTCGATATTCAGTCTGTTCGTTGAATATCTCTGTCCTGGAATGTGTATGTGGAAGCCTGTTTCTTGTTATTCCATCCAAAAGGCATAATGTAGGACAGAATCCATTTTTGGTCCACCTATAACATTGGTAGAAACTCAGCATGTAGCTAATGGCAATGTCAAGCAGGCCAAATTAACGGAGGTGGTGTATAATTTGGCTCACAGTGGGTTGTTCTATGAAGCTTTGACTTTATGGTACCAACAGATGGAACAAATACAACGTTTCATTATTTAGTGGCAATTGGGGTACCATAGGAGGTGTTTAATGTTGCATTTAGCCTTATTATTATGGCTCCGCTAACTCACTATAGCAGCATCCTCGCTACGCTAAAACACATGAAAAGGACCATGAATGACCAGGGCAAACACACGCCCCTGTGTTTTTAATATGGACAACTTTACAAAGGCTTTGGATATAACATGGTCAGAACCCACGGATTAACAAGCTATTGTCCCATGCGAGATTGATATGCACCTTTTGAAATTCGTTTTTGCGGGCATTGGACATCTGTATGAAGATGCTGTTTTGAGGCAGCTAATGTCTGAATCAGATGTTTTTGCTGGAGACAGCGTGCAACAAATAATATATGGCAAAGACTTTCACAGAGTAGAGGGGGATTCAAAGTTACTGATGACGCCCTTAACATAACATTTCTCATGCATTTTAAACGGAGGTTTGGCTCAAGAATATATGGACGATCTAGCAACATTTTCTCGGACGCCCAAGGTCATTTTTGCAAAAGATCTAACTCATGATTTTCTGACAACACAGTACCTTTACTCAAGGAGTTCAGAGAGGAAGGAAGAACTGTCTCGCCAACTATTTTCGGATTTAGGATGACTTTCTAACAAGGGTTATGCATTCAATAAGCTGTTCATTTCCTGCTCCAGACTTCGTATTTGAAATGTTTATCAACCTGCAAAAGATGAGTAGATTCCACTCATGTTTGCGTCAAATAGACCAGCATATATCAAGTACATGTCAGTTTTAGTGCTTCTAATGAAATGCCAGCCATCTGATATGACTGAAGGTTTTAATGACGGCTTGTTTGTTGGACACTTTTCAGATGTGAACTTCAGTTCCGTGTGGATTGATTACTTCACTGACGCCACTAAAATAAAGTTTAGAAGGATGCTGGCGGAATCATAGGGTTGATGTTGAAATAAAATGCACTAGTAACATGGTTTCTTGAAAGGCCAGTCACAGCGAAGTATTCGATGACTTGTCACGAAGAGTTTGTCAAAACTCCAAGAGAGGTTAAAACATTGAAACAGGTCTTAATCGTCATCACTGATTCGTTGGCAGATCGGAGGCAATTCAATGCTGATGTTCGTGTTGCAGAAGTTTCATGCTTATTTCATCGATCCCTTTGATTTGTCAAATACTCCATCGCATCTTTTGAATTTTATAATAGGTGTCATTGCATGGACTGCCATTGAAGAAAGTTTGAACAGTGCTCTTGACAGCAGACATGCGGTGGTCACTATATTTGTTTCTGAACGTCTGTTTGTTTTAGAGGGACATGGAAAGCTTTCATGATCTATTGCCTCGACGCAGTGTGAAAACCATGTCTGGGATGCAAGAAGACTGTGCGAGCAAGGTCACAAAATGTCACAATTAGTGTGGAAGTGTTGTACCTGAGACTGCTTGACGTCAATTCTTTCAAAACGGTTCCTCTATAAAACGTCCTTTCTTTTGAAAATGCGCCTAGCCCGCTCATTATTTGTCCAGAGAAAGGCTCCATTCTGTCACGTGTAAAGTCCGATTTCATGCACAAAGTAGAAGATCTGCTTGACGAAGCAACGACCTCCATGTCTGCAGATATCATTATATTTGATGCGATAGCTCTAATCTTGATGCTTCCTGTCCACATTCACTGACACTGCGTGCGACTTTGTACAAATATGTTTGGCAGAGTACTTTGACCGTTGGTTCATGCTCTGAAACACATATAGTGTTTGACAGATAAGACTAGAACATCCTCAAAAACCAAACACGGCACAAAAGAGGAGATACTGCCTCTACTTTGAGAACCCAAATTGAATGAAAGATAACATGCGAGTGAAGGCTAACCGTAATAACACAGGACCATAGACATTAAATGCCTTTCATAAGAAGATGAAATATACAGAAAAGAAACTACAACAGATGAAACAAATAAATATATGGGTGTACTTTTCAGCCAATAAGCATATCGTTGGATCATATATGCGGGGATGATTCGTACTGACGACAACCATATGTAGTGTACGAATAGATAGAAAGAGATGTACAGTGAGGAAAAGAGAGAAAAGGTCGTATACAATGTAAAGCTCCCTATGTCCTTGGCGTATACAATTTGGGTCAGTCTCATTTTAAGATGTAAAATTTTGAACTGCGGTCATATTTAATAAAGTTGTATTAGAGAACAATTATATTATATATTTCTCTCTTTCAAAGTAATCAATCATTATTATTATCTCTTTATTCAAAGTTGTTTAGCACGTACGTACTGACGTGCATGTGTTAGTCACGGGCTGTCCACTGGAGATGGCCAGCCTAACCTCGATGTACGATCGGCCTAAACCAAATGCGGTAAATCTGATTAACCATTCCCTAGAAAATGAGCTTTATCTCAGTATTTAATGAATTTTCAGGGCTAAATTTTGGCCAGTTATTGCATGAGTAGTTGATCTGTTAGTAACTCAAGTGGTATTGATATACCTTACATAAAAATAGACCTATTGAAGTTGGAACGTTTTACCTGTTTGAAAAAGCGCGAGAAATACTCACTTTCTAAATGTATTAGAAATTAAATAGTCATATTTCACACACGTCTTGCTTATATCAAGACCCATACCGTCACATCGGCAAAAGGTAATTTAATATGTTATGAAATAAGGGGGAAATTAAGCGAGAAAAGAAAGTTGCATTGTCCGGTCTGCCTAAACGTTGCTTAGAAGGGTTCTATAGCCAAAACCAGATGATGTATACGGACTGCCAAAATAGAAGTTGTGATAATATTTGCATGAGGCGCATTTGTTTTGTGGGTTTTGTTTTTCTTTCTACCATATTTAGAAATAATCTTCACTTGTACTTATGTGTTAAATATAGAAACTTACTGGTGAAATAATTTTCATATTTTTTTCATTCCTATATTTTCACATGAGAAAAATATATCCTTATATTTTCACATGTGATTTCCGATCATGCCATGCGACGCTTGATTGTGTGTGCCTCCAGAAGTTATACCCACAGCAAGAAAAACGAGCATTTTGTGAGCTAGAACAAACAAATAGAAAGTGCATTACATTTCAGACACGGAAATTAATTTTTGCTGAAGAAATCTGAGTCGACGCCGTTAGCTTTTCTCTGAAGTTATTTGCCCTTACTTCCTTGACAACAACGATACACCCGCTATGATGCCTCGATGAATCGGACTTGCTTTGTTTTCAGAGAGGATCAAATATTTTACAAAATGCAAAATTGTAATTTACTGCGACAGATTAAGCCAACCCATTCCTACCGCTCTCTTATGTCACTGATATTTATATGATCAGCCTACGAAGGTGAATTTACGAAAAGGGGTGGGTGTGTGTGCTGAAGAGTGAGTTTAATCTTCTAAGATTCGATTCTGGAGCAAGTTTGGTATATAATAAAAAGACAAATTACTTTTCCTACGTAAATACCGGATATATTTTATCTTTTGCTAAAAAAAAAAAAAAAAATTACCACACGATGAAATATATCCGGTATTTACCTGTGAAAACAAAAAAATCCTTTGTATATTTCATTTTGACCGCAGTATCACAAGACCTACGTTTGAATAACAAGTGAATTATGTGATAAAGGCAAATGTAAGAAATATACGTCACATATAACTATGTAATACTGAAGGCGAATATGGTTAAGCGGAAATAAGCTTCAGATCATTTATACAAGGGTCTGTGTTCTAACCTTCCCGCCATGAAATGGAAGGGAGTCTCATACTCAAAGGCAATCGTCAGAATTGCAATTTTTAACCCTAAAGAATACCATATCATGCATATCGAAACATACCATATCATGCATATCGAAACATACCATATCATGCATATCGAAACATACCATATCATGCATATCGAAACATTTCACTTATCTCTGTTCGGTCTTGCAATTAAGAAAAGCGAAAGAGAAATTGTTAAAGGAGTCCATGATAATTTTGGCAGACTGTACAGTGCACAAATGTTTATATAGGCTTACTACTCTTTTAGAGTAGGCAGACTGGACAGTGTAACTATTCTTTCTCTCTTAATTTCTCCCTTATTTAAAAACGTATTAAATTGCCCTTTACAAATGTGATAGGTCTAGATATAGGCAGTATGTGAACGAAATATGACTGTTCAATTTCTAATATGTGCCTAGAAATCAACAAAAAGTGTGTATTACTGGCACTTTTACCGACAGGTAAAACATTCAACTTTTCTAAGCCTGTTTTTATGTAGGGTATACAATATCTGGCCAAAATGTAGACCAAACAACAACAAAATTCAGTCCTGTTATAAAGCTAAGTTTACAAAGCAGAGTGAATTAAACTTACTGTATTTAATTTAGGCCGACCGTTCACTGAGGTTAGGCCGATCATCTCTCATGGTCAGCACTAGTCACAGTGTAATTTAAAACAAATCCATTCCTACTATGTTAAGATATCCGCATATTACGCGTAGAAGAGAAATTGTCAGTGCTCAATCTCTGGCACCTCGGTGTATACTGAACATTTGCCTTTCGAATGTAAGTTGAAATACTTTTAGTAAGCTTTTTATCTCTAACATAGATAATGGAACCAGCCGCTATGAATACTAAAAAACGCCACCGCAACATATCATGTTTGTTAAGCAATAGGTAAATTGATTTCCTAAGGGGATAAAATATGCGAATGATGATGACGACATTATTTCTTTGGAAATTTGTCACCTAAACACGGACCGGCATGAAAACATCGTCTTAGTTTTTCTTTATAACATCCGCACCCACGTGTGTGTATAGTGGATGGAGTAGGGTGATGGAATCATAGTCACCAAGATTATCACCTGAAATCAATGATAAATATTGTCTCCATTGTCATCGTTGTCATCATCATCATCAGCAGCAGCAGTCCCAGCAGCAGTTTCACAAGCACCAACATCACCACCATCTGCATTATGTTTAACATTTTGTCTTTATAATCTTAACATGTTCGCCAATTAGGATCATCTTACATTATATACCGGTACTGATATTATCTGATAAATGATACAACAATCACTAGGTCACCTGTAAAGGTTTAGCACTTAATGCTGTACTTGAGTGGCTTTGATATAATTAGTATTATATCACAATGATTCTCTTCCGTATTCGGTTCTGATGGAAAGCTTTTTTATCACGCTGGCGTGATAGAATAATGTGACGTACATCGCCAAGCACTATGCAGGGGGTCATATGCAAATTATAGTTGATTTAAGCGAACTCAACTGAAACGGATAATTTCCTTACAAAAACAGTATATAATAATACACAGAAAAGAAACTGACATGGAAAGTTTGTTGTTACAAAAACAAATGCCAAAGTTTTGTGAATGAACCCCGTCAGGGCTCTGGATTCCGATTCATTATTATAATTTTCAAAACATATTAATTTCAAATCACACAGGTATTTGATACCCATCGAATTTATTTTACATAGTGTTAAACGATTTATTAAATCTTATTAAACGAATTATCATTAGGTAAAGAGAAATTTGATAAGTCTAAATAACGTCGCTAACTGAATACATTTTTTTAAAAAAGCACAGAAAACTATGAACACTATGGATAAAATAATTCATACTGTCTAAATTACATTATGAAAATGTATGAAATGCCTTTCAAATCATGTTGTCCTTTGGTCTGTCTAAATTACATTATGAAAATGAATGAAATGCCTTTCAAACTATGTTGTATATTTGTTGTGAAGTGCCTTTCAAACCATGTTGTTTTCTGTTCTGTCTAAACTGCGTTTTGAAACTGAATGAAGTGCCTTTCAAACCATGTTGTCCTTTGGTCTGTCTAAATTGCATTAGGAAAATGAATGAAATGCCTTTCAAACCATGTTGTCCTTTGTATTTAGTGATTGTACGATGATGACAGACTCTGCCCAGCTTTTGCAGCAACAAATGATTACATGTTACAAAAAAAACAACTTATAGATATGAATTAAAATTACGTCATTTTTGTAATGCATATACACGCGATACTTGATTACCCTTAATGTCTGGTGGTATATATGTGTGTCTGTGTGTGTGCAAACCAAAATATGTTCAAGATTACGTATGTGTGTGCATTTGCTTAACGATAATTCAACTTTAACAACATTCAAATAAAGTCATAAGAAAGAAACCCAATAATTCATTGAAAGGAAGAAAATAGCATGTTTTATGAAAGCACGGCACGAATGCTGCCTCAAATAGCCTCATTTATCCAGACTCTCGCGTGCCTTTAAGATATTTTCGATCAGAGAGTCTGGTTGGAGGAGATTGCAGATCAGAAAATAGGGCGATAAAGACTACAAATTTGAGAACAGGACAATACAGACTGCATATCAGAGAGAAGGGCAATATAGACTGCAGATGTGAGAACAGATCGATACAAATTACATATCAGAGAACAGGACGATACAGACTACAGATCTCAGATCCGAGAACAGGACGATACAAACTGCATATCAGAGAACAACCCGATACAGACTACATATTTGGGAACAGGTCGATACAGATTAGATATCAGAGAAGAGGGCGATACCGACTACAGATTTGATAACAGATCGATACAGACTACATACCAGAGAACAGGGCGATACAGACTACAGATCTGAGAAAAGGACGATGCACGCTGCATATCAAGTATTCATGAAAAATATGCTTTGTAATATCAAACGTGGTGAAAAGCGATCGACATCAAGTTCACATCGTCATTGTTATCCCTATGACTTTCTAGCTTTAATTTTATCTGAAAAGGGGACATATCATTGTGTAGAGTTCAGCCTTTCGGAAGGTTTAAAGGAGAAGCATACATATTCTCCAATTTGTGTAATTCTGATTTTAACGTAGACGCTTTTGTTTTCAAAACTTTTGTACTTTCATTAGTTATAGAAAGCTTCAACAGAACTTGTAAAACATACAATGTGTACTTGCAATAACGGAAATATTGTGAATTCCTCAATGAAATATCACGTTGAAGATCTCGTATACATTTTGTGTTGGCTAACCACTTGAATCTAAGTATCCAACGTTCTGCGGGATAAATTTCCATTTGCTTAAATTTCGGTTACTTCAGTCAGTAAACTTGAAAGATTTTAGCACCAAATTTAGTCGTCTGAGTTGAGATTTTGTGTTGTAGTCGAAGATGTCCCGAATATTCAATTTGGATCGATTGTGTTTTGGGGTACAATATTACGACTGAAAGGTTATTGCATAGTATGTTTATTATTTCACAATCAATTAACTTAGCCTTAATTAACTAAAACTTTCTTATCAGCAGGGTACTGGAATATATTATAGTCCACTACAATTTCTTATATTTTAACAGAAAAATAGCAGGTTAAGATTGTTTGCTCGAGATGAAATGAATGATATATGTGAAAATTAGCATCATATTAGTTTCTTAGTCTCACTTTCATTAAACTGCCCCATATGTTATCTGGCAAATGCAAAGAGATTCATTGCATGTACCGGTATATACCATAATATATTCATATGCAGGTTGTCAAAACTGACGGTAAAATACACAAAACGGTGGCGATGCCTCAATTGTTTTGGAATAAAAGCATAAAAATATGATTACTAAATATTCGCAAATTAGAAATTATTTCTCCAGCTCTAAACATATTATTCTCAATATCTGATATCTACACTGAAATTAAATAATACAATCCAAAATAATGAACATCACCCATAGCATACCGGACTATTCATAATTCTTCGTTAAGCAATTTCAGCATTACGTAAATTTTATTATAATTCTTAATATTCTACCTAACCCCTATTCTTCATCTTGTTTTATTGTTACTGCTGTTAGGGCTATTGTTTCATCTTTTCCTGCATCTTATCCTCCAATTCCTCCCAGCACAACTACTACTGTCATTACTACTATTACTAATCCTCCTTTCTAATAACTCCTCCCATCACAACTACTACTGTCATTACTACTATCTTAAAACATGCATCTTTGACGCAAGGAAAAGAATTTCTATAAAACATACTCATCGACCAACAAAGTCCTAAAGAAGCCTTGATGAAAGCGTAAAATAATGTGTTGATTCAAACAGGAAAAGACCTCCTAGGGCGCCAAGATACCCGTTTAAATTCGCTTGACACTCCTAATGAAGGCATTAATTCATTCTCTACGCCACAGCAAGGACAAGGCGGAAAGAGACATCGAAAACTCTTTAGACCTCATAGACAGAAAAAGAATCAGATAAGAAGAACAACTGTCAGAGAATTGGACGTTTCTGATTACTGGCTAAAAGAGAAAAAATGATACACCGAGATTCTTGTCAGTGTTCCAAGTCAGAACTCAATCTGTTTTCCATGCCTCTGACGATGGTGACAATGTAAGAACCCCAAATGGGTAGAATATTCTCTTGTGTAATCTTTGACCATTGCAGCTCCTATCGAATTTGAAGTCAACGGACAAACCGAAGATTATATCGATCCGAATGACAGTTACTTGTAACTGAAACTAGTCAGCAGCAGCATGGTCACTTACCCGTAACGAGCGTACCTGGAAAATCTCTTGACGTATGGAAAAGAAGCCAATAATACACATCTGGATGCCTCATTGGTGTGGAAACCTGACACTTTGGACAAGTTCAACGATACAGAGTTGACTGCGGATGAAGATCCTCACAGTATTTGGATTTAACCACCGGCAAAAGAAAATCAAACAAGGACGAAGTTTAGAAATGATGGATCGTTTACACTTGGATAAAGATTTGTTTAATGGTGTGGATGTACGTCTGAGACTGAATCGAAGTAGTACCGTGTTCCATTTGATGGCTAATGCTAACGAGTACAAAACAAATATCGAAGAAGCTAGAATCTACGTGCGACGTGTGGAAGTCTTACCTAAAGTGGGAAATGACATCAGTAAAACTCTGAGCAGAACGACAGCCAAGTATCCTCTACGACGAGTGGAAGTCAAAACCTTCACCATTGCCTCTCGACTCCGATCCAAGATCGAACATCATGTTTCCCAAGTTCAGCTGCCAAAACATTTGCTCATTGGCATCGTCAGCAATGCAGCGCTCAACGGAGCTATGGATCAAAATCCTTTCGAGTTCCAACACTTCAATGTATCTAAGATAAAAGTCATCTGAGATGGTCAGACAAGGACGCTCATCTAAGAAGAGAAGATTTTGAAATAGTGGTAAAAAGACTTGTGTGACTATTTCCAACCTCCATTGACTTCTTTGGAAACGAAACGCATCGAAGCTATCTTGGAACAGAGTACAGAGACTTCCCGTTCATCAACTTACTTGACCGATATTTTCAAGGAAAAAGTCAAGTGTGAACTGATGACTTATCATTACCTGTGAAAACAAAATGAATACCTGGGAACTGCATTACCTTTTGAATCACAGTTTGTAAACAGCTTTTTGGAATGCTGTGATCTGTGCTAAAGATGAACTTCCTCATTAAAAACCTGAAAACGTTCATCGATTGTATGAAAAGAAATGCTGTATCTACTCAATTAAAAATATGAGATTACAAGGATCAGAATTCCATTGTGTGTGGACAATATTGTGTGTATTTTCTTAATCAACGCAGTCTTGGATTTCCCTTAGAATATTTAGTAACTTGTTTTGACCGATAGTACTCGAGAAACGATGATAAAATAGAAAGGTGATTTTTTGAACATTGTGATTATCTGTTTTCTTTGGCACAGAAACGTAATGTGTCGCAAAGACAAACGCACACTATTAGATCATTGAAAGGCTAGTCTGACTCCACAACGTTGTCAACCTTGTAAAAACCGTTCATGTGTAATATTTGGTATTTGTAAATGAAGAGCAAGGGAGTAGTCCTTATCCTCCCTCTTCATTGGTTTTGTTGATGCTTCATTGAGCGGGAATGATAAAAAAAATGTTGATTTAGGAGAAAATAGTGTTGGCACGTTTAATAGAAACAAAAAAGTTTCTTTTGGAGATGCTCTTTCACAATCTCTCTTTTGATCTTTGATTTTTTCTAAGAGGGATGTTTTCCTTCACGACCACTCCTCCGTTGCGTTTTCGTTCGTTAGTAAGTGTTGGGTGTTGGTCATTCAAAACAGCGTGAAATTCTCATTTTTATACATGTCTTTCACAATTTGTAAAATATTATTAAAATTTTAATTTTTGTTTTACAATTTGTAAAAAGATTTTTAAATGTGTCCACACATGTTTCAGTCTTCGCTGAATTCCGCATAATTTGTTTATTTACTTAATTTATTTAAAAACATGCAAATTTGTCAATCTTTCAGTTTTAAATTTTTTGTACAATTTTTAAAAATTCTTGGGAGAAATTTGTTTTTAATCTCAGCTAAATTCCGTATTAGTTTTGAAATGTTAGTATTACCTTTGTCTAATCTAATTTTTTCACATTTTTTGCGGATCTCTTTTAGTTTCCGTTATCATCTAGTACAGTTTTGGAATTTTATTACTACTTTTTGTCTATGCCAATTTTTTTCACATTTCTTACAGATTTTGTTCAGTCTCTGTATTCTATCAGCGCACTACACTGCGCCAAATACCCTTAACTAAACAACAACACAATCTCATAAAAGACACCATAAGTAAAGAGAATATTATAATAACAATTAGTTTGGCACCATATTCGATGTGTTGTTGTACTTTTCTTGCGAAACAAGCATTATTTTTAAGTCTGCTTCCATTGTATATGTTTACATTTAGCTTTACAGCAGCCATGTCACACCCTGACGCCAAGAATCCAGGAAAAACGAGTAAGATATTGATCATTTTCTTGCATACTTGCAATGCAGATAAATACTTGCTTTCGCGCCAAACCACTGAAAAAGAAAAGCTGTCATAAAAAAATGTGTTACATTTGTTTGTTTGTTTTTGTGTCAGACGAAGTATATAGAAGCGAATAGGTAACAAAGCACATAATCTCGTCCACCATACACGTTCAGTTATAAGTCATAGACATCTGTGACCAAATTTGATCCATACCAAGTTTTACTAAAGTTATTTTTTTATTCTCAAGTTTATATCTTAAAACGTCGAGTGCTTTATTTCAACGACAGAAGAGAAACGAATGGACGCAAGATCCTTTTTACTGTTAATCGTAAATGCATATAAATGTTTAGGAAAGAATTCCAGACTTTACCCAGTGAACTGACAGGACAAATTAAGCTCAATTCAAGGTAGATGGGCCTGCTTTGATTTATTTATTTTTCTATTGTACACAGTTAATTAATTTAAGTTAAGTCATAGAAACAAACTTTAAAATTTATTCGAGAAAGCAAAGAAACAGATATACGTAGCGAAAGTGAGAACTAATCCGTTAAGATTAGAAAGTGTCGTTGAACCAGATACTTGCTTGACTGAGTTTATCAGTCTCTCAAGAATCTGGTTGTATGAGACTACAGATCAAGAAGCTCGCCATTTGTCTTTGACTCTCTTCTGATAGCTCTTTCATAATCCGTAATCGTCACTTTTCAGTATGACATAGTTATTTTGAAAGTGCAAATATTAGCATATCAATAGTCGTCACTATATTAGGCAATATAAGCGAAAACAATGTTAATAAAAAGCACACTTTGTGATATCAAATGTGGTGAAAACAGTCAATTTTAACATTCAATTGCTCATTTAGCAGCTTTTACAATGTTTTGATTACGTGTTTAATCCAGATGACATTGCAAAAGTATCATCGCGGAAAACTTCATTGAAAAAAGTTCTGATTTTCAGAAAGGTTGTAGGAGAGGCATATATATTCTCCAGCTTGTATTAATTTGAAAAGTTATAGACGCCATGTTTTTAAAAATGTTATAACAACCTATTTTTATTTATTTTTCTTTTTTTTTCTTTTAACGGCCATTTTAACACACTATTGGGTATATCATGCCGAGGAAACGGAAGCTAAGTGCGTATCCCAAACAATCCCAACGACACGCCCATGCAGCCGACCCGGGATGGCCTGGGGCGGGTAACGAACACGCGACCCTTAGATTACGTGTCCGACGCTCTACCAACTGAGATACCGTGGCTTCCGGGTTTAACGAGACTTATGAAAAATGCAGTATTTTGTAATTAAATATTTTAGGACAACACACATGTAGGCGAATCGAGTCATGCGCATATTTGGTCCCATACATACATACATACATACATACATACATACATACATACATACATACATACATACATACATACATACATACATACATACATACATACATACATACATACATACATACATACATACATACATACAGTCTCTTTTAGCTTAGAAGCAAATTGGGAATCATAAAAGCATTAAAAACAAGAATGCGAAGAAATAAATGGCACGTGGTGTCCAATCACGTCCACGTACTGTTGGCTAAATCTGCAGGATAAGATTCGCTCAGTTGCATACACAAATTCTGCAGGAAACAAAGAATGACTGGATTGTTAGAGGCGAGGTGAGACCTACAATATCCAGAGTTTTAAAGTATGAGACATACAGATCTTTTTAGTTGTTATTGACTTACTACATATTTACATTTATTTTAAAGACTTTATCTTCCGAAATTGTTTTTTTTTTTTTTTTTTTTTTTTTTTTGGTGCAATCTCCTCTTAAATTTTGGGGAATTCAAATTGTAATCGACTCTATATAGCCAGGGTTGTGTTGACGTGCCATTAAACCCTATGTACATACATACATAGAGGACTTTAAGCGTATTGATAAGAGCGCCTAAAAGAGCTATTTCATTATCTGAAAAAGATTTCGCAATTAATTGGCCACGATTTCTGTCCGATAACTTTGAGTACGTCAAAGTTGTCAAAAAATCCTTTCTATTTGACTGAAAAAAAACAAGTTTGATTATTATATTACCCGATAAGGATATTCACTAGTACGAAAAAGGAAGACCGTACCTGAAGGTCAATGGTTTTCTGGAGCTAATATTTGTAATTATATAATTATGGATATGACAGTATTACCAAAACACCCAGTTCTTCTACCTCGAAAAGATTGAATATTCATTAGCACCGTCTTATAGTAATAGAAAAAAAGAAATTCCTAACTTGGACTTTTGGATACAAGGTGTATCTCATGCAGGATAAAAGGATATTAAAAAATCAGACGAAGGTACATTAATATCCAGCGCGGTAAATCTAATCATACCATGCATAGATGAGTCAGGGATAGTTGCAATAAAAACACACACACACACACACAAAAACAAAACAAACAACAACGAAAACTCCGAATATCTGCTGGTTTATAGGAAGTGATTTTTACCGCTGTTCTGTGACAAGATAATTACACCCTTATGTGTTGACAGGAACTTTCAAATTATTGCTCTTTCTTTTGAAGTTTCACAGACTCAGAAATATTCTTTCAACATGAATGAAAAAGACCAACTAATCGTCGTATACTTATCCTATACAATAATATATTGATATAAATGTCCCAAAAACTAACAGAGTCAAAAAGATTGTAAACTTGTAAACCAAATATTTAAACCGCAACATGTAACTTATTGCAAAATTCAGTAAAATCTAACACCCTTTATTTTTTTAAATCATTAATTGTCCTCATCCTGCTTATATGAGATTTATTTTGCTTTTGTTGTCCACTATCTTTTTGTCCTCATCCTGCTTATATGAGATTTATTTTGCTTTTGTTGTCCACTATCTTTTTGTCCTCATCCTGCTTATATGAGATTTATTTTGCTTTTGTTGTCCACTATCTTTTTGTCCTCATCCTGCTTTCATGAGATTTATTTTGCTTTTGTTGTACACTATGTCTTTTAGTTATATTTTTTCAATCGTTTTTCATTGCAACTCTGACAATATATTTTGGTGTTTGCAATGACTTTGTTATTCATTCGGTATATTTTGTGCTAAAATTAACCTTTTAATTTGTTAATCATTTGGTTGATTTAATTATCAAAATCTATCTGTAACCTTCCAACTACAATTGTAAAGTGTTATTGTTTTCTGGAAATAGTTGCATCTTCTCCATGTCACTTTCCAAAGTATCAGTCTCTGAATTTATTATTTGTTTAATTGGCTGTAAAGCTTTTGTACGTTAGGTACCTCACCTGATCTATCTCTTACTGTTTGCAATGTTTAAATAGCGTTAGGCAATGTTTTAAATCACTGTTTAAACAAATCATGAGCATCTAAAATCTTTTTTCTTCTATTGTCATCAATCATTGTTTGTGGTTCTGAGATTTTGTAAGCACTTTCAGAACCACTCTATTCAATAGCTGTTTATTTATTTTCAACTTGTTCTCTCCACGTCTTAATATCTTTCAAATTATTTATTCTCAAACATTTTACGTATTTAAGTATCAACTCGACTCAACATAAACCAACTAGTAGCTACATCAGTTAATTTAACATAATCATGTAAATGTGTGATAAGGTTATATCTGAAGTTTAAGGCACTATTGATTTTATGACCCAGTATGACATCATACTCTTCCGGTTTTGTCTCAATATTTCAAGGTAAACCAAAGTGACTATGACATCTTAAAGATATCACAATTTACATCATTCATCTAGCGATCAAGACTGAGTAGCCCAAGGTGCACGCCATAATTTTGTTAGTTAACGATAAAGTATGAAAGTTATGCTTCTGAAAATCATTTTTCCATCTTCATCTTTTATGCTGTTATTCAATAATTAAATGTGCCTTGTTGTAATCGCTTGTAATGACTATTAACATTGTATGAAACACAGTCACCATGACAACATTCTTAACAAGTTGAAACTCTAGCAAACACGAATAATAGCTATTCGAGTAATTTTTCCTGTTATTAATCGTATCGAGGTAAATGTATAAACTCAGGGCTCAAACCTACAAACTGAAGGTCGCTGGCTATTGAATCATAAAATGTTTGAGTTGGAGTTCGTTAGACACACTGTGTAATTATTGCTTAGAGTGACTTCGATTTTGTTTTTTGTTTCATATCTGTATACCGTTGTCAATATTTGCAGTCAATCCTTTTTTGGCGATTTACATGTACATTTAGAGGTTATAAAAACCATCAAACATTAACAGAGTCCTTCTTTCATTCTTGTCATTTACATAATATAATATATTGTTTTTGAGTTCATCTGAAATATTGTAATACCCCAAAACAAAATCTTTTCTCTGTAATCGAATGGATAACTTGCCATTTCTGTTATCAATTGGCTTGATAAAATATATTTCTCTCTCAGGGGGTTCATCGGACTGTAACCGTGTTTCGCTGTGCTGTTTATTGTAATATAACTTTTCATTGTTATAAGGCAAATACAAACAGAAAAGAGTTTTGCCGAAAGATTTCTTGTTTAATTTGTATCCATTTTTGTGACGATTATATACTTTCTGTTCGCTCTAACCGTCTCCAAAATTTCTTTCCTTATGTGCAAAACATTTTCAGTTAATCTATGTCCACCTTCAGTGACATCCCAACTTCTTGACTTTTTGTGTTATTTATTTTCTTCCTGATTACATTTTATCTTTTTACATTTGTTGTAGTCGTTGATGATCTAAATGAACTCCTCATTATTGATTTCATTATCTATGATGGTCTTGTTTACCATGTTGTCGATGCTGTTCAACTTAGTAATGGCAGATGTTACTATATCATAATGTTTTAAAAAATTGTCATAGATCAGCTCATCCGTAAAAGCTTTTGAAACACACCCAATCAACGCGCTAATAGGAACAACTACACCTGAAGCAATTCCTGCAATACGTTATCAAGCAGGTGTTATTGCCATGCATCTTAAAACTTGCCATGGTAGCCTTCACTCAATACAAAACTGTGTATGATAATTTCGTATTTCTTTCTAACGCCTATATAATGCCTATATAGTGTTCTATCTCTCAGATCCATTCATTTTTTCTCCAATAATAAAAATGTGTTGTGCAGCCTGAATTTAAGGCCATTGTCATACAAATTCCAAGTTTCAATACCCATCGACAGTGTAGGAAAGGTGGAACACTTAACAATTGTGTGCTCATATATATATATATATATATATATATATATATATATATATATATATATATATATATATATATATATTCTTTATTTCCGACTGCATGTTCCATACATCTAAAATAAAATATAAAATAGAGAAGTATTTTAAACATAAAAGTTCATAGGTGTCTTATGTAAAAATATGCAGACCCATCTACAACTACAAAATGTGTCTGTCATTGTTAAGAACAAAATTACGTAAGACATTTAAACAGTAATTTGTTCCATCGATCTATAATCTGAGAATTTAAACGAATATCATCGTTCCACAAAGATTTCAAGATACAATTCTTACTATTAGATATTCGTGAAATCATTGAAAATACATACTTTCTCATTCATTTTTCAAAACTGAACACATTATAGTTTACAAACATGGTAGAGGCACTATTCCATCTTGGAGGGCTAATAGTAAACGAAGACGCAAAATTCTGACCCTTACGTGGAGTTTCCCTATCCTACACCGATGCATATAAAGGATTATATTAATCCCGTCCAAACTTGTAAGCAACTAGGCATTGTCTCTTGATACCAACATTGTTACTTTCGTGTTAAAGTCATGAAATATTTCGATTTCTTCTCTGCAAACTGTTGAATTAAAATACAATGCATCATTGTGACATTATTTATGATGTTTAAAAACAAAAGAAACAAATATATTGTGTTAGCTAATTATCTTAATTGTGTGATTGCACCAGTAACTTATATTTTGATTTTTACTGGTCTCTTCCTCCAACCACCACCACGACCTCGAGCTGTAAAAAAGGTAAAGCTAGATTGCCGTCGTCTTCGTCACCATCATCAGTAGCGCTACCTCTACCAAAACCACTACCACTATCACATTCATCATCGTTGTTATGATTAAATCGTTAGTCATCATCATTCCGACATTTTGCACCATTTACAAACAGCTTACTTTTGAACTATCGAACATGCAAAAGTCATGGACATGTAGAACTCTAGTTTCAGACACCTCTTTACTTTTCGTAAATTAGGTTAGGAAATTTATCTTAGCAAAGTTCTAAGTTATCCAACGTTTCGTAAAGCACTCTTAATAAAGAGTCGTTACGTATGATACGTCCTACAAATGACCTCTGTCGTAAGATAGTTTCGCAAAACTGAACATCGTTTCCTTTATTTCAGAGCATACAGTATGTATGCTGCATCTGGGTAGCTTCTAAAATCAAAAAGAGTAAACACTACAGGAAAATCTACACATTTTGAAGTTTACTCGAGTTAAATTATAAATACGAACTCAGTCATGTGCATTTTGTATTTTTTAAATTTGAAAAATAAAATCTTTTCTTATTTTTTATGATCATTTTATTATTTGCAGCTGGAAGGAACAGCTAATAACAAGGATTAACAAACTCGAATAATGGTAGCCATGCTCCTACTGTGGCTGAAGTAGTACAATAGATAGGGTGCCTTGCACGTTATGACAGGGCTATCGCGGGTGTCAGACAATCACATATTGTCCATGTGCTGTTAAACTTACGGAGTTACGTCTCTGTTGTAATTCCTCCGAAGTGCTTGTTTGTTCACTATATAGCAACATTTAAACAACACGCTAATTTTGTTTTTTTTTTTTTAATTTTGTAATTTTGGGGGAAAGATTGTACAGGCGTATGTCCTGTCCAAAAAGAACGTATATATATATATATATATATATATATATATATATATATATATATATATATATATATATATATATATATATATGTGTGTGTGTGTGTGTGTGTGTGTGTGTGTGTGTGTGTAATCAGCCCATACTCATCTAGAATCATCTAAATATTATATTTTTCAAAGAAATTGAATTTGGTGTGGAGTCGAGGGATAGAAAACAGGTTATATCGTGTAAGCAAGAATTTTGACAATAGTAATCTTGAAGCATGCTATGTACAAAAAGATACCAATAGGTGTAAAAAAAAAAAATTGCCTTTATCAGCATGTATCCTTTACTTACAAGTACATGGTACCTATATGTATTTACTAGTACACGAAAAGAACTCCTCATGCATGACTTTTTGTTTTACAAATGCTGTTATATAAAACTTACCAGTGTGGCAGGTTCGACTGGATTCTTTGGAAGTGTACGCAGATAATTATTTTCGAAAATCTGGGTCGACACAGTAGGATTTGTTGCTTATCCAGAAAAAGTATTTAGAGAAATGAGGTGCAAAGCCAGAAACAAATTTAAATTTTTCACTTAAGTGCATTGATAATTGTAACAGATGTATCAGGCTGTATTTGACTATTTTCTAGGAATACCGTGGTGCAAAAAAGTCTTACAATCTAAATCTAACTTCTAGTTAGATCGACATGTCAAGTGTCGTACAGTTACCAACTTGTCATTTATAATCAACAGTAGAATTGTATTTATTTTTCTTTTTTCAGAATTTGTTCACAACTTTTAAAAAAAAACAGAATGCAACGATATGGTGTAAAAGGGTTAGAGATACAAAGTATAGCTCTCGCCTTCGGAAATAGAACACACTTACCACTAGACTAAAATGTCCGTACCAGTAAAGCTGATTAGTAAATGGTCTCATATAACACGACCGCTTCAGTCTTCTCCACTTACCTTGACATTAGCCCTCAAATTTTACCCAGATTCACCTCCCAGAGCGGTCGTAACATATCCTCTACAGCGCCACCATCTACTGAGAACGGAGAGCTCCCAAACATAACAGACTTAGGGACACAAAGTATAATTATCGCCGTTGGGAACTGAACACGATTTGTCCGTTTCGCAGTTAGGCGCTTGAAAGGTCCAGACCAGGCCATATATACTCGACCACTACAATTGACAAGGTTTGCAATCTTTTAATGCATCTTAATAAAAGATTAAATCAAAAGTAGCGGTTTTATGTTTAGCCTACTTTAACACTGATTGTATGGCCTACTTTAACACTGATTGTATGGCCTACTTAAACACTGTGATTATATGGCCTACTTTAATACTGTGATTGTATGGTCTACTTTAACACTGATTATATGGCCTACTTTAATACTGTGATTGTATAGCCTACTTTAATAATCTGATTGTATGGCCTGCTTTAACATTGTGATTATATGGCCTACTTTAACACTGTGATTATATGGCCTACTTTAACACTATGATTGTATGGCCTACTGCCTACTTTAACACTGTGATTGTGTGGTCTACTTTAACACTGATTGTATGACCTACTGTAACACTGATTATATGGCCAACTTTAACACTGTGATTGTATGGCCAACTTCAACACTGATTATATGGCCTACTTTAACACTGTGATTGTATGGTCTACTTTAACACTGATTTTATGACCTACTTTAACACTGTGATTGTATAGCCTACTTTAACACTGTGATTGTATGGCCTACTTTAACACTGTGATTGTATGGCCTATTTTAGCACTGATTGCATGCTCTACTTTAACACTGTGATTATATGGCCTACTTTAACACTGTGTTTTTATGTCCTACTTTAACACTGTGATTGTATGGCCTACTTTAACACTGTGATTGTATGACGTACTTTAACACTGTGATTGTATGGCCTACTTTAACACTGATTATATGGCCTACTTTAACACTGTGATTGTATGGTCTACTTTAACACTCAGATTATATGGCCTGCTTTAACACTGTGATTATATGGCCTACTTTAACACTGATTTGTATGGTCTACTTTAAAACTGATTATATGGCCTACTTTAACACTGTGATTATATGGCCTACTTTAACACTGTGATTATATGGCCTACTTTAACACTGTGATTATATGGCCTACTTTTACACTGTGATTATATGGCCTACTTTAACACTGTGATTATATGGCCTACTTTAATACTGATTATATGGCCTACTTCAACACTGATTATATGACCTACTTCAACACTGATTATATGGCTTACTTTAACACTGTGATTGTATGGCCTACTTTAACACTGATTATATGGCCTACTTTAATACTGTGATTGTATAGCCTACTTTAACACTGATTATATGGCCTACTTTAACACTGATTATATGGCCTATTTTAACACTGTGATTGTATGGTCTACTTTAACACTCTGTAGTTACTTGCTTATATCTGTTGCTTCTCACATGTTTCATACATGTGACAGAACCAGGATTTCAAACCAGTAGATTTACAAATTTTGATCAGTAGATTGGCTTCATAAATTTTACGTTTCAGGGGGATGGAAAAGCAAAACAAGTGCATTTTTGGGCCATAATATGCATTCTCTTCATACTATAATCAAACATCAAGTTCTGAACATGAATTAGATTTGGACTCTGACGGAAAATGTTACAATAATAATTAATTAATATGAGTCAGTATACTGTCAAATAATGAAAAAGAAGATTGTTTATCTGATAGTTCACTGCAAAGATTTCTTTAATAAAATCCAGTAACATTTTTAGTTTCCTTCACAAGATCACTGTCTAGTGACCACTGATGACATTCATTGTGATTATTAAGCTTCACTCTTAACAGGATCTCAATAGTTCTCTGGTCCAGATTTCCCCTTGAATTACTTTGTATTTTGCGAAGAATGGAGAATGTCCTCTCTGTATCAGCACTAGAATGTTGCATTGTTAAGACAACCACACTCAGTCTGCCAAGAAGTTCTAGCTTCAGTGTTCCTTTTGCTTGGTTTTTAAGGTTGCTGACTGCTCTCCAATACTCCTCCAAGCTATGTTCACCCCAAGGAGGAAGTTCCTGACTTGGACTTGGGATGTATTCCTGAACCTCATCCTCAAGGACTTCTTTCTCTTCATGGCTCAGATCCAAAATCTGTTGGCAAGTTTCACCACTGTAAATTTTAAAAAAAAATACCACTGTAAATTTTAAAAAAAAGATTGATTTAGATTTGAAATAAAAATGAAAAAATACATGATGTATTTATGCTTTTATGAATAATTTATCCAAACTTTAAAATTAATTATCTTGCAATATATTTTTAACATTTTATCTAGGGCTTTCACTTAATATATCTGCATAAAAACTTAAAATATTTTATGAAATACAAAAGATGCATACCTTTGAAACACACAATGTAAACTCAGGACCTTTGCTACTCGCCTGCACGCACTTAAACTCTGATATCCAAGCGTTGTTGAACTTGTAATGTATCTTAGAAGGTGGTTTCTTAGCATTGCGAGAAAGTACACATTTCGGCATTTTGACATGAATTGAACAAAAATGTAAAAGCTATTCTCTTAAAAGATCTAAACAATTTAAACAATTAAACAAAACACAAATCAAAATACTTACTCTAGTGTGCCTGCCGAAATAATTTTGTATGGTCGGTCTCTCCATTTTATCTCCCCTCCGTCAAGGGTCGGCCCATTGTCATCAAAGGCTCAGAAGACATCATGGACCACTTTTTATCCCTTTATTACTTATAGCACCTCAAAAAACATCCCGCATTTGGCCTTAAGCTCTCCAGATTCCAACAATAAGGTAATCAATTAACAGCTTGCTGTGTACTTATTTCAGCTGTTCTTTAACAATGATAATCTTATTGCTCTGCAACGCATCATCGCACCAGCCGGTGGAACATTTCTGGTGCCCAGTAGACCGGTTCTGGATGGTTTCTTTAAATTGTTGATAGAACGTGTAAAAATTCCGTGTTTGGGTGGTTTTTTAATTAAATTTTGTTTAAAATTCTTTTAATTTTCAAAAGCGGTAGATTTCAACTAATAAACGGTATCTACGGTAGACGAACTATAAAACGGTATTTTTGGCCTACCACAGGTAGAATCACATGTATGATGTTTGGAAGCAAGAAATTCAAGTTTGAACTCCAATTGCAATATATTTCACATTCTTTAAATCCAGATATAATTAAGCCAGAATAAAAGAACTTTAAGGATTTTCATAGCTTAGGTTTATCTACTAGGATGCTAAATTTCATATGCACAGATTCACTCCAAGCATCGTAATAGACTTTTTCAAGTCTTGATCTTGAGCTTCCTTTACTAATATTTCGAGAATACATGGCTTGTTCTTATCATGGTGCCCTCTGAGCGGCACTATGTATAGCTAATGATTTAGGTCAGTGATAAGAGAAGTTTCACAAGAAGCGAATTTGCTAACATAGGGCAGGGACGACTTAACAGGTGTTTTTCAGTGTCAGTCATAAGTAGCCAATGACCTGTAACTTTCGAGTTTAATCTATATTCTTGTAAAGAAGGACGGTATCCTGTTGTTTTGGTACAGAAAAAAGACGGTACACACCGGTTTTGTGTCGATTACAGGAAGTTAAACAGGATCACGGAATTCCAGGTAGAACTGTTACCTGATCATAAGTCCATATTTGCCGGGGTGACCAACGCGATATATTTCTCGAAAATCGATCTGTCTAAGGGATACTGGCAAATTCCAGTTCGAAATGAAGACAGAGCAAAACTTGCCTTTGCCACTCCAGATGGGACGTACCAGTGGGTAGTCATGCCATTCGGGGTCCAGAATGCGCCAAGTGTCTTCACGTGTATGACGAGAAATTTACTTGAACCGTTAAGGGGGACTGGAGTTTCGAACTTCATGGACGATTTACTGTTAGCGACCGCTACTTGTTACGATCATATCATTTTGCTGAAAAACGTTTTAGAGTGACTTCGACAAACGGGACTGACCGCACGACCATCTAAGTGCCATGTAGGGTTTAGAAAACTAACCTACCTAGGTCACACCCTCAGCGAAGACACGTTAACTCCAGATAGTTCAAAAGTCGACCAACTTAGGGACGCAGTACGACCGACCACTAAGACGGAAGTTCGATCTTTCTTGGGACTGGCAGGGTATTATCGTCGATATGTTGCTAACGTCAGCGCTATTGCTAGCCCATTGACTGACTTGACTCGGAAAAAGGCTCCGACGAAAGTTATAGGGACAGACGCATGTGAACGAGCATTTCAGACGTTGAAGGACAGGCTGACGTCAGACGCAGTTGTGAAATTGCCTGATGTGACAAAAGACTTTGTCTTACGTACTGACGCTTGTGATAGAGGTTTAGGGGCAGTGCTATTGCAAGAGCATGATGGAAACTTATTCCCAATTGCATACAGTAGTAGGAAATTCTCAGCTGCAGAACGCAATTATTCGGTCTCTGAGAAAGAATGCTGGGCAATTATTTTTGGGATATCTAAATTTCAACGTTACTTGTATGGACGAAAATTTATTTTGGAAAGTGACCACCAACCACTCGCCTATTTAGCCCAAGCTAAGTTGACAAATGGACGGTTAATGAGTTGGTCATTATTTCTACAGAAGTACCAAGTCCAGGTGCGGTATATTAAGGGCAGCGAGAATGTAGGGGCTGACTGTTTAAGTAGACTAGGCACGTCTAAGGTGACGGGTTCACCTGAGGACGTGTAAATGAATCAGATTACATCTCCAAAAATTTGGAGAGTAAAAATCCCTGATTTTACTTTTCAAGGGGGGGGGGGGCTATGTAAGAGTGCAAATTTCTGTCGATCTATAAAGGGCACATTAGTTTTGACAGAGAACAATTAATTAGATTTATGAGGAAAGTTACCGTATGGAATCGCTAGACTGCGAGGGTTTTAATGTTCCTGTTGTGGGAGAAATTGATTCTTAATTAAGCATTCGTTTATTTAACGGCCAGACAGATTGGAAGGAAAAGGTTAACTTCGATCTTCATATCAAAAATGACAACGTTGAGAGGATGTAGGGATTGTTTGTAAAATTGTATTATCTTTTGAGATTGTCCAGAATCAGTTATTTGAAAATCTAGAGGGTCACGCTGACCGAATTTGTCGCATATTTATAAAAGGCGGTAGATCCGTTTAATCTGATTGGCTACGCTAAATAAGGGGGGGGGTGTTTCCCACGCGAAATTTCATGGTTTTAATATGCCCCATCGCAAAATTTAGTCAGTCTAAGTTCCTGCAAGAGTAAGATATTTTTGACTCCGAGATTGAATCTAGAAGAAGTTCTCGTAAAAACAATTATTCAAGGGACAGATGTCTGGAAAGTTGACGGACACAATTCTGTCGGTAGAAGCAAGCGAGTCTTGAAAGCAAAAGGGGAAAGAAATAGCTCCATCCACGTACCTACGTATCCACGTATCTACGTATCCACCTACCTACCTATCCACCTACCTACCTACCCACACAAAGTTTGATGGTCGGAAAGAGGCGAGATAAGAGAGAGGAGAAGGGAAAAAGAGGAGAACATCAATCTTGACTGGCCAGCAGCATCGAAGTTGGAGTGACCCAGCTTATCGCAGGTTATGCCATTGTACAGGGCAATGACTTCGATTGTTCACTCGATTCTATGATGAACTAATTCTATCGTTTAAACAGATCGACTATTTGCATAAGTATATTTGTGTTGAAATTTAGTAAATGATTTATTTCAAAAAGAAGTTTATCTTCCTAATGTGATGTATTATCCCAGTTGTTTTATGTAATTCATTAAAGTGATACCTTCAGTCTCCTACGTGACCACGAATACAAACATGGAAATTGCTCCAAATGCCCTTATAGTTCGTCCTTATAGCATATTTATCTCTTTCCTTAATTGTGGATGATAATAATAGTTCATATTGGCACCAAAAGGAAGAGACGGTTTAAGAGAGGTAATTGCTTGATACAGGTATTCTCTCAGCAGATTTCGCTTCTTTTTTTTTTACAGTCTATACATACCACGATACAAATACAGTCAAACACGGTTCGTACTAACACGAATACAAGTTCAAGGTTAGTATGAAGTTAATTCGCATGCCTTATAAACTGTCCGATATGCATGGTAATGGAGATAAAACTAATTATGGATACAAATCGTGGGGGTTAGGAGAGGCTCGTTATAAAAGCGATCTACTATGCTGGTATTTGGCATAAAAGTTCACACTGGTTCAATTAGTGACAAAAAGTTGTCATATCAAGGTTGAACAATGAGCGTGCTATAATCTTTCTATTCCATTATCGAGTGTCTTAACAATCACTGACTACTTAAAGACTTGACTTCAGTCAAATTAATAAGGAAGTAGTGATCATTCTCGTATCAAAGGGAAATTTTGTATTGATGAGATGGATTCCACCTGTTTGCCCTGAGGTTAAAACATGCAATAAAGCTGTTTAATGGTCTATGTACAATCATTGCTGTATTTCAAGTAATAAAAGGGTATGAGATTCGTGGTTAATGTGGCAAAACTGGATCCTTTGTACAGTACATTTTTGTACTTGAACATATAAGTTCTTAATGTAAATAAATGATTTTGCTGATTGGTATTTTACACGCAATTTATGCGCGACTTTGCTCATAAAAGCTATTAGACTTTTCATCACATTAAAAGAAAAATAATACTTAAAAGAAAATTAAATCATACTCTACGTGCCTATGTTCGCATTCCCCAGGTAATGCACTAAACTATTTGAATTAAATATATTGTTTACAAAAGACAAGATATTTATTGAAGAACAACACTCATATTTTAGTAGATGCTGTATTTACTACTTTTCTTTCTACTCTAATCAAAATAGTCATCAAATGATTTTGTGTCGGCATCTTCATAATAATAACTTTTTACCGCCGAAAATAAAAATTGAAAAAATTCCTTGCTCAATAAATAAATAAATAACATTTCATTGTTTTTTTTATTTATTGTTACTTGTCTTTCTCATCCTTGCAATAAAATATTCATTAGGTTTTATTTACATGGATTTATTTACTCCAAATAAATAAAGGAATAAAGTCAACGACATTTCAGACTTTAGAGCAGAAATGTTTGCGCAGGTGTATATAAGCCTGTCATTTGTAGTTTAGCGCCATGCAATACAATTTCTTCTTTAATCAAGTAACATGCATCAGTCTCGTGTGTCTTACTAATAGAATGCTATAAAAAAAATACGTTCCCTTAGTGACCGTTTCATTAATGGAGCGATGCTATCTTCACGAAAACAAAAGGCTTCAATTACCATGCATGTAATAATCGAGTCTATCAAGACGTTGAGTAGATTGTCTTGTACGATAGTAACCGTAAATTCATGCATGCATTGGAATGCAATAACGCTCCACGTGATAGACCTTTTTTTTACGAGTATTGCGTTAGTGATTCCAATCTTTTATTTAAACTGATATACAAAACCAATTTTCTTCAATTATATATTGGTAACAAATAAAAACTAGATATAATCATTATTTTCAGAGCTCTATAAAAATAATCTGTAGAAATTAATAATAGAATGATGACAAAATATTAAATGTTTGGACAAATGCGATATAAAGTAAAATTTTCGTATTTTTTTAAATGTAGAACTGGGGACAAAATTGAAACACATATTTATAACTGAACTTAAGAAACATTGCCATAGTAATTTTAAAATCGTTTTATACGAGTAAGTTTCCTGATTCTGAGTTATTTTTTTAAAATTTTTAATAATGACTAACTTTTTTTGTTTCCTTGCATGTTAGACAGAACATTGCATACAGTTTGCCATGCCAGGCAAACTTCCATTGAGAGGTGTCACGTCTAACAGCCTACACACAGAGTCTTGGGCGTTGTTTATTGCCTTTTCTCTTTTTCTTCTTCTTCATGAACATTAGTGACATTTCATCCAACAAAAAATATAGAACTAACGAATGAAAAGTGTACCAGCCATCCACATATAACGAATGAAAGAAGTGAATGGATAGACAGACATCCATACATAAAGACACACAGACAGATAGACCGAACATAAACAATAAACATATAGATAGACAGACAGACTGAGAGACAGTCAGTGGAAATATAAATGCATGTACACACAGATATATAGATCTACTATACTGGTTTGTAATATCTGCCTACTACCATTTACTTTAGAGCTTTTACATTGTGCAGAGTTTCAGAGAAAGGTTTACACGATTTCCATGAAAGTTTGCTGATGCATTAAAGGGTTCTGAGAGAGGGGTACTTTTAAAATGACATATGTAATGAGCTTTTGTGGACACAAACATACACTATTAGATAAGCCATTTCAGTTACAATTGCTAGCCCTTCCCTCAAAAGTACTAGACGGTTTTCATGCTGAAACTCCTACATTTTATCCATTTTATTAGAACTCCTGTTCGACGAGAAGCATAGTTATTAAGCTTGAAATTCTTCACACAAATGGCCACTGTTGATTCAGCTCTATCCAAATGATGTTTCATTTATATATATATATATATATATATATATATATATATATATATATATATATATATATATATATATATATATATCATTGGTTATATTGTCTACTTGAGTCTTTTTTACAAAGAAATAATAACACACGAGTTGTTTTTTCCCCTCAGAAAGATCCACAGTGATGAAAAATAGACAATTTCTGTCAAACCTTTACGTCTAGATCTAAGTTGTTAACATTAGAGTTTCTTGTGCTCCATATTTTCTTCCATCTCAGATGACCTCAACACATTATAATCTGGATACATCCAATAAATTATTATAGCCGTTTTTAAGCACACACACACACACACACACACACACACACACACACACACACAGACCACATTCTGTAACTGTTTCCGATCTGTTACCGGTGGGGGAGGGGGGCTACTCTGTGTCAGTTACCGATAGTCCATTTATGGTTACGTCAAATCGAGAACAAGGGACGCATACTTTTAGTGTATGGGTACTGGAAAGGATGCACATAAAATGCTAGCGCGACCTCCGCCCCTCGATTGAATTTAGCTAAATTCTAAGGTCTTGACCCAAATGGCCCTACTATGCATATATACGTGAATCGTGTCCTTATTTACGATTTAATTAGTATTTGCTTTATAAGTGTCAAGTATTTATTGACTCTCGCCAATGTGAGATATAATAAGCTAAAATGCTATCGTAATCTGTGTCATGACCGATTTGTTAGTAATCTAGCTGCCAAGAGTTTAGACACCAAACTTCACAACCAGCGAATAAAGCTAAAATATCAAACAATTGGAGGGGGGATTAGAAACATTTTTATCTTCTTTGCATAATCCATGTCCTTGTGGGCAAAATGAGCTTGGAAATTTATATTTGTATTAGACCTGACTTTGGAATAAATACAACCATTTTTTCTGTTTCTCTGAAGTTTTCATCGAACAAGGTTCCCCCCTACAGTTATTATGTACGTCTGAGAGAGAGAGAGAGAGAGAGAGAGAGAGAGAGAGAGAGAGAGAGAGAGAGAGAGAGAGAGAGAGAGAGAGAGAGACCAATATAAGGTGAAGTTTCTTGCATTGGCAACATGCACAAAGGGGGGAATGTTGGCATACTTCTATGCTTCTTTCATGTACTGTGACTGAACTTTCTAAACACGTGGTAATTATGGAAACTATGCACTATCTAAAGCAGACAGCTATCAAAATGGCTGCTCCCATGTACTCGACAAATGACCCTGAACTAGATCCAAAGTACACTGACTTAAGTTGTTATTAAAGTAAGAAAAATTAATTTTGCTAGAGTAGAAAATACAAGCTTCTGAGAGTGCAATAAGCGAATTATAAAATATATAAAGAGTAAATCAAGTTGTCGGCTCTTTTTGTTTTTTCTTCCTATTTACCTTTGAAGTACAGGAAGTGAAAATGACCAAGTGGAGCTAGCAGTCTGTTGAGAGATGCACATCTGAAGTAAGGCCAAGCTGTATGCTCTATAACCCAAATTACACCCATCAATCATACACCGAAATAAAGGGAATTTAAAGTTATATTAGCAATACCTAAGATATACAAGGTCTTTTTTTAAATAACCGGGATAACTACTGAGGAAAACCTGGGAAATTCTTTTTCTAAAAGAATCAAACTCTATGTAAAGTGCAAAACTGTAGAACGGAACCTTAAAACAATTATGAACATTAGTGCAATTGTTGTTCTCTTTTTATATCATCATGTATGATTTTCTCCATAAAATTGTATATTAACATTGATGTTATGCATGACAATAAGCTAAGTATGCCTATTTTGCTCTTGCTTATACAATATGCCTTGTGGCAGTATTGTGTATGAAATGACCTTAATTATGGGGAAATCAAAAGTCTTAGAAAACAGAAGTGAAGTCTACTTAAATTTAAAACTGTTAGATTAAGTGAAAGAAAAATATAGCAAAACTGTTTCTTTTCATTTATTTATAATAAATTTAGGGAAAAAGTCTGACAAAGCAAGTTCGCTCTCATCTATATACTAGTATTAGAAGAATTAGCAAACTTTTTACACTTTGACCTTTAAACTCTGCGAACTTGATCTGTTCCATCCCTTTTCAAACTGTAAAATTTATTAGTGACATCTCAGAAATAATGTGGTAAACTTCATGTTCCTGTCTTTTAGCATAACATTGGTTGCTATTTGGGGAAAAATGCAATGTGCATTTTTAAAATAGCTCACTTTTCTTCTTGGGGGTTGGGGGAAATCTTGCAGTGAGTCCCAAGACGAGATTTTTTGATAATAAACAGTCTCTCCTACTAGCTATCTTGATCTTTCCTTTGGATACAGTCAGACTGTATCTTTAATTGAAAGTTTTATGTTGTAGATAGAAGTATGTCTATATTCCTATGCCACTAGAGCCCCAGTGCCGGTGGAGTAGAAGGCCGTCCCTGGGACTCTAATTTTTTGTTTGCTTGTTTTATTGTTCTTTTTTGGCGGGTGTGTGTGGCTATTTTCGCGCTAAAGGGGGTGGGAGGTACGGCTTCACGTGTGTTTACAATGCCTCGAGGCCTCGGGCGCTGCCGTACGGCATCCTCGGACGCATCTTCTTTTTTTTTTGTTTTTTTTTTTTGGGGGGGGGGTTGGGGGTTGGTTGGAATAACGGCAGAAGCCCTGGAAATGTTTGTGGAATCCGTACATCCCACATGCGAATTTTTCCGGGGTATTAACAAGAGACTTAAGACTAACAAATAATTGAGATCTTATATAGCACTTTCTAAATTGCAAAACCAGTACCTGCATGAGATTCACAAACCAGGAAATTACGATGCAGAACCCATGACTGTATGTGATTCACATACTGGGGTATTATTAACATAAAGGGGTGACTTCAAAACATTACATGTTTTGGGGTACATTTTATGTAAGATAAAGCATTCGCGAGACGGCATTTTCTTTGAGTTATTGCACCTGTTACAAAACATCCAAATTATTTATTTCAGTTTGATATGCATCAATACAGTAACATATATGTGGAGGAAATCCTAATCTCACTGGCGATAAGTTTTGACAGTGAAATGAAACACATCTAGACATATTATGAACATAGGGTAATTTAAAACATCCTCCTATCATGATACAAGCTTTGTATTGCCATACAGACAGATCCTTGAATCTATGTACGCTCCATTATCCAGAATCCTCTCATAGCATTCTGTAGTGTTTTCCACTGCAGGAGGGGTAATATTTTTTATTATTTCGTCGTAACATTAATATTACACACAATAGGGGTAGTTTATGTTGGTGCAGGAAAACAAAAATAAACTGCAAGCCGACATAAGAATTTTAATATCTTTCAATAAAATTTGAAGTTCATTTGTCAACTGCACGTGAGGAATGAGTTACTTTATTTAATTTATTGAAACATTCCTCAACATAATATTACCTGTTCGATGTTAAAATGAATATATGTATGTATATATTGTACAAACACCTGCGCTATAGGTTTTAACAAAGGAAGAATGAATCAGCTTCCTAATGGCGCACTAAGTTGCCCCACATATGACCGGCGATAAGTTCGCCAACACAAAGTGTAAAAGCCACTAACTTGATTCAGATATAGCAGCAGAAATATGGTACGACTTAATTTATGCCCCTCCTTATGACATTCTGTTGTCATGGTGAATCTATGATTACTGTCATTTGCAATCAAAGCTGTTGGGGTTAGCATGTAATTTTATTCGAAATACCAAGAAATATTAAAATCCATTTTCATACATCATTTCCTGAAAAGTTACTTTCCCCTCAAGACATATTATGTACTTCTTAATTATACACCAGATATTTTTTCAAAGCTGTAAATATCATCGGCCTTCTAAAATCCAGAAAAAAAGAAAACTTTTTCTCACAGAAAATTAGAAAAGATAGTGATCAGGAAAAGTTTCTTGTTTTCATCATTTAAAATCTTATGTTACTAATAAACAGCATTTGCACATGAAAAATGTTTTCCTAGCGTCTTCACCAAATCATTCTCCAAACATTTTAAAACATATGCGGGTGGATGACAATTTTAGACTGACATACAGGGGTCAAAATTCTATTTTTGGTAATATGTTCAATCAAAATATTCAAATGACCAAAAATCATTGTACTTGACGTACACAGTTTATTACCTGTTCACATTTCCCTCGACAGAAACCATCCATTTTATAACAAAATGAAGATACACGATATTCCAGCCTCCAAGCTTGAAAAGAGATTTGACAGAGAGAGGATATATTCTTGCAGTGTTACGATAGTGGGGAATATACATTTGTCATACTTGTGCCAGGAAATTTTAGGAAAGCTCTTTTACTCAGCTTTAGCTAACAGTGACCAAGCCACGCAAATTACCAGAAGGGCTGCAATAAAATTAATTTATGTCACTGGGTCACATTTATGTGGATACTCGGGTAAGATACTTCAATGATAATTGTCAGCCTTATCATATAAACCCATCGTTTGTTGTCTGTTAGATATCTTGCCAAACCCTCTAATTATCCCACCCTTCTATGTCACTAATTTTTAACATGACAAAGTAACAATGTTAATTCAACCTTATCTATCGACCAAGTGTATGCTCCAAATTTTCTTATATTTGTACGGGTTTTTTTGGATGGTCTAATGCTCTGTTTTGTCAGGCATTTGAAGAAACAACAGAGCTTCACCGGGAAAAATGTGATAATTCAAATCTATGCTGTAATTAGCCTATTTATTCCTGGCCCAGACTTGCGATCCATGTTCATCACTATGCATATGCCATTTGACTGGACTTATTAATCTTAATGCTGAGTAATGGATAAGACACACCAGATTTTTTTTTTCTTTTTTTTTTCTTTTCATAATTTGAGTATCTGAACCATAAATCAAATTTCTAAAAATTACTTAAGAACCATTTACATCTATTGAAAATGTGAATAAACGCTAGTAAGTAACTTGAAATTTTTGGAATGGCACCCGGATATGAAGAAAGCTTGGGCATCATCAGGTACTTTTATCGCAAGTACTCGGAAAAACTTTAATCCTTCGTAGTTACCTGTTAACATCAATTAATCAGCCGAGTCGTCCATACGTTCACCAATAAACCAGTTCATTTCATCAAAGTAAACTGTCTAAATACGTTTTTACTCATGTAAACTGTCTAATTACGTTTTTACTCATGTAAACTGTCTAAATACGTTTTTACTCATGTTTTTTGGAGGAAACGTTTTATTTTAAATCTGTTAGAAAAGTGCTATTGACAACGTTTGTTCAGGACGACTACCGCCAACTTCTCAACCCCACCCCACCTCCCAACCCCATCTGAATAGAACGTAAAGTTATCGCGCTGATAAAAAAAAATATATTTGCCACAATTTGACACTTCGCAGAACAACTAAAGCCGTAAACCACGTCTAACACCAACGGCACATGGAATAAATTAATATAAATTCCTTTTTTTTTCTTCTTTTTTTATATTCTATTACATTATTACTGAAAGATACTAAAAAAATTTTATGTCGGCTTGCAGTCTATTAAATGCTGATGCGCGACTCCTGAGCAATTAAATGAAAAAAGTACGCAGTTCCTCAGAAATGTAAGCACCTAACATTATTGATATAAAAGGGAAACAAATATTCAAATATCGAGACACATATTTAGATCTAAGCATTTCAGCTTTTTTAGCATAGAAATTTTGCACCTCTTTCAAACTGCACAGAAATATGGAAGAAAACAGGTATGCAAGATTGGCAGTGAAATTAACTTAGGTACAGCACGAGACTAGTTTGACATATGAATGGCATGAGTTTGGCACAGGTATGACAAATGTATATTCCCCACTATTTATTCAGGTTTGTTCTTTCAGATTTTCCCTTAAGTTATGATGAAGCCGTCTTTCATCAATTTATATACGTTAATACACTAGTAACACAAAATGCCAATCCAAAAACAATTGCCTACATGGATGTTTCTACTCGTTTCCTTACGGAACAAAAGAAAAAGTCGGGCACGGAAAAAAGCGCAAAACCGACCTGCTCCGGAGCTATCATAGTATTCGAGGTTTCCCCCAGCAAAAGACATAAACGATAGAAAGAATGGAGGGGAAAATAAAATATAAGTGCAAAACCAGCACACAAAATGATGGGAAAACTTTGGAAGAAAGATTTAATATGCACACAGTCTTAAACTGTGAGCCACGATTTGTCTTTTTAATGAGCGTTGTTTTAGTAGCGAGAAAATCTCAAAGTGTGAGATATTTGTGTGTCGAACGACCTAAGCAGACCTGTGGTTGCTCGTCATTCAAATCCAAATTTCTTTATTATTTACAAAATTAATGATCAGAAAGAAAGTCATGCGTGGTATTTGCAGAGCATTACTGGAAGGAATGGACCTCTTTTTTATATGTTTGTGTATATCAGGTTTTACATTCTTTCGCATATGAGTTTGTGCTTATTTTCATGGAATAGACGGACACCTTTCATACTTTGCTTTTATATACCGAAGTTTCCATAATTACATATATGTGCTTATATATCATACACAATCATATAATTCGTAGTTATAGTATCTTTGGACTGTTAACAGTAGACGGTACTACCTGTGACTGTTGACCTAGAGTGGACTGCTACATATGGCTTTGCCATCAAATCACAGCTAGTCAGCAAGTTCACAAATCTCCCAAACAGCGTGAATGACAGACTACTGCAAATAAGACTCTCATTGTCTGGAAAAAGACATGCAATTATCATCAGGGCACCCACCATGACCAAACCAGATGAGAGGAAATATTTTATGAAGATCTGGACTCTATTATCGCAGACTACAAGTTCGTCATCTTTGGTGACTTCAGAGCTAGAGTTGGCACAGATCACCAGACATGGCCAGGCGATGAAATGCGTTGGACACGACCTAGTCACCAACACAATCTTCCGCCTGCCAAACCGCAACAAGACGTCTTGGAGGCACTCGCGCTCCAGACACTGGCATCTCACTGACTACGACAACGTCAGGAGAAGAGAAAGGCAGGACATCCAGATGACGAAGGTCCTGAGAAGTGCAGAATGCTTGACTGACACAAGGCTCATAGTCTCAAAACTTAATATCCGGATTCAGCCTAGCAGACGACCACATGGCAAAAAAGCATCCAAAAAGCCCAGTGTACCCAAATTGAAATAGGAGAATGTGAAACAGGCATTTGTTGATGAACTGTGCATCCAGCTAGAAACAACTAATGCAAACTCCGAGAACGTCGAAGAAAACTGGGCATCCTATAGAGATTCTGTGTACTCGGCTGGATCCAAAACACTTAAACATCAAGATTGGTTTGATGAGAAAGAGAAACATCGGCTCGAAAAGGCCTGTTTAGAAGACAGCACTTAATCATCTAAGAAGGCAGCTTTCAACAACGTCAAGATGACTGTCCATTGCAAACTCAGAGAGCTGCAAGACGTATGGCTGATCAATAAGGCAGATGAGATTCACTTCTACGCAGACAGGAATGACATGAAAAACTTCTATGATGCTTTGAAGACAATATATGGGCCACAGTCATAAGGAACATCGCAAATACTGAGTGATGATGGACAGAACACCTCACCAACGACCTAAATCAACAATCATATGTCAGTGAGGAGGCAACTGATCGACTGCCCCAAGTGGAAATCAACATATTTCTTGCTAGTCCTCCTACACTGACTGAAACTGAGAAAACAATTGACCTGTTGTCAAATGGCAAAGCACCTGGAGCAGATGCTATACCAGCAGAAGTTTACAAAGCCAAAAGCTCACACGTGGCACAATAACCGTCTGAACTCTTGCAGTCAATGTGGACTCAAGGAACTATACCCCAGGAGTACAAGAATGCATCCACCATCCACTTGTACAAGCGGAAGGGCAACATACAATCCTGCGACAACCAAAAGCCTTTGACACAGTCAGTCGTGGAGGCGTCTGCAAGATCATGGCAAAATTTGGCTGCCCAGAGAAATTCATCGGCAATTTCATTGTAGCTTGCTCGTCCGTGTCGTGGACGACGGTGAGTCATCTGAACCATTCCCAATCACCAGTGGAGTCAAGCAAGGCTGCGTGCTGGCTCCATACTCTTCAGCATGATGTTGTCTGCCATACTTGCAGATGTCTTCTGTGACAGTGACTCTGGGGTAGACATTTGATACCGGACTGATGGCACGCTCTTCAATCTGAGGAGACTACGGGGGGTAGAGTCAAAGGAAGTGACTGTTCTTGATCTCCTATTGGCTGATAACTGTTCCCTGAATGCTAGATCTGAGTCAGACATGCAACAGAGTATGGACCATTTCTCTTCAGCTTGTGACAATTTCGGTCTCACAATCAGTATTAAAAAGACAGAGGTGATGCACCAGCCTGCACCAGGAAAGCCTTACGTAGAGTCTACAATCACAGTGAATGGTCAAACCATCCAGGCAGTGGACAAGTTCGCCTACCTCGGCAGTGCAGTGCCACGCACAGTCCACATTCATGACGAAACCAATGCCATATTTGCTAAAGCAAGTGTGGCCTCTGGCAGACTACGTGCAAATGTGTGGGAGCGCAGAGGCATCAATCTGCAAACAAAACTGAAGGTCTACAAAGCCGTTGTGTCACCGACCCTGCTGAATGCGTGCGAAACCTGAACGGTGTACATACGCCATGACAAGAAGTTAAACCATTTTCAGATGGGCTGCATGAGAAGACGGATGACGATAAGATGGCAGTACAAGGTCCCAGACCTTGAGGTTATCACACGGCCAGGCATTCCAATCATCCACACTTTGCTGATTAAATCACAGTTGAGATGGGCAGGCCAAGTCACGAGGATGTCAGACGAGCAACTACCGGCGAAGATCTTCTATGGCGCGTTTAAGGAGGGAAAGCGATCTTAGTGAGGTCAGAAGAAATTGGTTCACTCCCTCAGATCCTCCTTGAAACACTTCAACATTGACCCTGAGTCTTGGAAAAATCTCGCACAAGATCGTTCTACCTGGTGCAGTCTTATCCATACTGGAGCTACAGACTATGAGCTGAGGGGAATTTCAGAGGCAGCACAGAAGCGCGAGCAGCGTAAATCTCGGAAGTGCAGCACATCCTTCAATGATTAAGCCACCCCAAACGTCATCCCCTATCCATTGTGCAACAGACAGTTGAAAGCGCAAATTGGCCTGATCAGCCACTCACATGCTCACATAAACCAAACCAGTTAGTGCTGTCATGGTCATCTTCGAACTCGAAGGACGAACAAAAGAAAGAATGAATTACTTACATATAGTGTTGTTATATCCAATGGCAATGACAATGTCAATGACTATGACAATGGCAATTGTTTTGTTCCGTAATTCCAGGCCACCAGCCCAGAATGCATTCTGATCTCGTAAACTAATGCAGACATGGAGCGCCTGTATCAAATATCCAATATATGAAAAAGGTTAAAAACTACATAAAATATTCATGCTAATTAGACATGCAACTTCAAAAATATTAATATTACAATTCTTAATTCAGAACAGAATGTCTTTCTCAGAAAGATGTAAGATTACCAACAATATGATATTTTGTATGTACAAATATAATTTATGAAGGCCATGGATTCATAAAAAACCAACAATATGATATTTTGTATATACAAATATAATTTATGAAGGCCATGGATTCATAAAAAAGGATTATGGAAGATACTTTTGTTTAAATTTCGCAAAAAAATTACATTCAGTATTGATATTCATCTTCAATCGAATTATAATTAAGCAAAATAATATAAATAATATACAAAGTAAAGCGCTTACCTTCCTTCCAGTGGAAATATTGGAGTTTGAATAGGCTGCTGTAATTGAAAAAGTACATTATCGCTTGTGCGTGAATGTGCTTTAACTTCCATGCAATACGGAGGTATATTTATCAGGGATGAATGAGGACGGTATCCATTATGTTTGAAATATTTCACAAAGTGTAGTCATTGTTGGATTAAACTAATTAGAACGGATAGAGTCCAATATCCGGGTTAGTTCTATATACTGCTATAAAGACTCCGTGTCTTATGGCGAACAAACTAGGTATTTAGGGTTAAATGTGAATTTATAGTACGCAAAGGATGTTAGAGATAATGATTTTCTTATGTAAGTTTAGACAATGGATAAAATATAATATGCTACAGTAATTGACAGTAATTGATAAGGTGTCAATCGCAGACAGGTGCAGAATTAAACTGTTACATGTGTATTTTTCGTACACACCAATAATGTTTCTGTGCAGGCATGTATATTTACGAGTCCAGTTGGTGTTAATCTACGTTGCATTAAAAAATGTGAAAAAGTCTTATAAAGCATGATTCTTCATGGGAATAAATTTATAGGATCTGCATCTACGGATCTGGGCAATAACTTTTATCGCGTGGCATTAGGCATGCAAGATTTACTTCAATCGGATATACATGTATGTTCAACACACATGCAAGGGGGGGGGGGGTATTGGATCTGTACTAACTTCTTCAGTCTTAATACTGTGGTATAATAAAAGAAAAATATGTGTAATAAACTTGACGGCAGGGATTGATTATAAAACAGTTTTGGAACCTAATGGGAAAACAAAGTATGGTCACTATGGGAGATGGGAACGGGTATGGCCGTTCCCCACCCTCACATGCTGAAACGCATTTTCTTCTTGAAACATTTAGGTGTAATAATAGAGCTGATAATATTTATAATCATAAGAAGAAGAATATCAGAGACTTTATAGAACTCCGAAGAAGGCCCCGCCATACGTCAATATTTAATGTTTAATTCTTCATTTAAAAGAAGAAAGTATGCACATGCGTAATCCAAGCTAGCGTCGGAGTCTATGCATGCTTAGGGCTGGCCGAGGATGAAGGACAGATTACGGCCAGTGATGGGTCTGGGAATGACAACATCACCTTGGCAGCGACTGCCGTTATGGCTGAAACCAGTCCCTACTCCAGCATGCCGGAAACGTAAGTCGCCGCATCACAAGACTGAACGATAAAATCTATTAAAATATGATGGTAACAAATACCTGATTTAACTCGGAAATAAAATTCAAAAGAAAAAATTAGACTTTTCTAATTTAATTTTAACTTAAAAATAATACATTTCAAAATTACAATACCTAAACATTAACATAGTACACTTTAAGATAAATATAAGAAATACATTAAGGAATCTGGATTACTTATGTTTGAGTATATACAGCAAACTCCTGGAAAACAGGACTGGCATATACATATATTTAAATTTTGGAAGATATAAAACATAACGCATAGGTATAAAATAAATCAATGCCTTCCTAGGGGAAGGGGAGGGCAGCTGTCTGACCTTTATTGCAGGATGGCTGTTTACAGGGATCAGCGAATTACGGTCACTGATAGCTCTGTTATAGGCCATATCGCTTTGTCGCGGTTACCAAATAGATCGAAACGTTCCCTGCTCCAGCATGCCAGAAACACAGGTCCCAAACCTCATTAAGGAGAATAAAATAATATAAATAATATAATAATTCTGAAAATTCATAATCTGATATCTTTTCAAATTATGCTTCAGACTATGCATAAATAAAATCCCAAACAGAGAAAAGTGAAACTCCCTGATAATTTCTGGAAACCAATTATATATATATATATATATATATATATATATATATATATATATATATATATATATATATATATATATACATACATGTGTGTGTGATAATTAAAATTACCCAGACGAACATACTTTCAGACCCTTTAAAAGCTGAAATGCTGAACCATATTTACAAATGATGTATAAAAACAAAAATATAACAAACACAGCAAGATTATATTATGTATTGACACATATATTTTATATACATACAGGAAATAAAATCAATAAAATGGGCAGAAAAACTATTATTTTCATATACAATGGTTTCTTTCTTATTGTCAATAATATCAGCTTTACTGCTGGCTCTGTCTATCCATGCAGTTTGGTGGATAAAAGATATAACCAATCTAAGTTAAAGTAACAAGGACAATAAGACAAACTAAACACAGTAAAACAAACTAAAAGGGGACAAAACAAATATATACACTAACAATTGTAGAATACACATACCATGCAGACATACGGTACAAAAGACTGAATAGTTTTTTTATTTTTAAGTCCTTTTTTCTCTTATATTGATTTTAGCTAAGCAACTAACAATAGATTTGTCAAAGGAAACAACTATACAAATAAGTAACAATAGATTTGACAAGGAAACAACTATAAGAACAAGGGATTAAAAACCACATGCATTAAGTACACAACAAAATATGTACACATCAAAGGGACGAAAAATATAGATCTCTAGCAAAGATCAATATTTAATTTACAGAGTAAAAGGCAAAGAAATCCGTCGAAGGGATGTAAATACCTGATAGGAGAGGAGTACGAGCCCAAATTAAATATAGTTTAGGCCTCAGGGACGAAATAATGAAGACATGGATACCGAAATCTAAATGAATGTCTTTTCCAAATTAAAAAATACTAACCCCATTGAAAATTATATTTTAAAAACATCATTTGTGTTTTTAAAATTCACAGCTAATCACACAGACCTTGAGGGACCACATACAGATATAAAAAAAACTTTCTTATTCGGACCATGTGTGTGTGGGGGGCGGGGGGGGGGGACTGGCAGGTCAACTCATAGGCCTCCTAGCTTTCTCAAAGCTGAGAGCCTGGAAGTGCTCACAAATAAACAAGCAGCGTCTCCTTCATTCACGCCAATCAGCATAGTAGCAGTGTGTATCAGGTAATCTATACCAAGGCACAGCAGTTATGTAAAAATTAATCAAAACTGTTTATTTAATCTTTCACCAATCTTGTAGCTTTTGAGATATGATTAAAGACCTTTTTTGCTTCTATTTGCACGTTAAATCACAAATAGATCTTTCTACTGAGTCTAATGAATTCAAATAAGACTAAAGGAAACAAATATGCAGTCAGATATTTGCTGCTGTTAATCAATCGAAAAAGAGTAAAAGTGAAGAAACTTTTAAAAACTGAAAAGAAAATAATTTACAGAAATAGAATACTTTAACTGATTCTCCACTTTTGGAAAAAAATCATACCCTATAATAATCTCTTGGTTAAATTTAAGGAATAATGTTTAACTTAATAATGTTTAACTTATTAATGTTTAACTTAATAATGTTTAACTTAATAATATTTAACTTAATAATGTTCAACTTATTAATGTTTAACTTAATACTGTTTAACTTAATAATGTTTAACTTAATAATGTTTCACTTATTAATGTTTGGCTTCAATTAGAAATGCATTGTGGAATATGACAATTCCAGAAACGTGACTGCCGCAAATCTGAAAAAGCAACAACAATCGTCTAATTGCTGAGAAATCCACGTAAAAGAATTTTATATCAAGTCTTGCATAATAGGAGAAAAGGCTATTTATCATGTGAGCACTATCATCATCTTGGCATTTAATTTATTTATCATTTTGTCACTGAACTGATTTTTTCAATCGATATTTTAATTTCCTAGTCCATTGTATGTTGAGGATTCTCGATTAGGTCAAAATTTTCTTGAAGTTGATGGATGGCAAATTAACACAATTTACTATCAAATTGAATGAATATAATCGACATAGAAAACAATTTATGACGTGCTTAAATTGAGTCTAAATAGTCAAGACTTTCATTGTACAAAGTCAGTATTTGGAGAAATTACGTCCATTTTATCCAGTATCCTATTTTTTTAAAAAAAGCATCTAAAGGCGGATGCTGATAATGTCTGTAAATAAAACAATAACTATATCTCATAAATACAGTGAGATTTATTATATCTCATAAATACAGTGGTTCCTGATAGTAATGAGTCTTGTAAGGTTTTGTGCTTTCACAGCTTCGCCAATAATGCATCCACCTTTTATTAAAAGTGACGTAACACAAGCGAACTGTGGCAAAAGGTTAATCTAATTAATCTCTTCTCCGATTACAATAATGAAAGATTTATATTACGTCAAGGACTAAGAACAAGAATCTGATCCCGACACCTTTTCAAATCAAGCACCACTTCGCATTGGTTACGTTAATCTTTTCAAGAGGATTTACAAGTACTCCAATTTCATAGTAACTTTTACACATGATAGAATTATATCGTGATAGTGCAGGAATTATTTGTAGACTGCATAGCTGCCATAGAAGTTTGAATTGCTTAATTGAAATCTAAATAAATTTGTTATTGGCACGTGACTACGTGTTGTGGGAATGTAATAGTGGATTCCTTAACCACTTCTTATATACTGTGAGGAAACTTGTACGCGATGTGAATATCATTTTTAAACATTTGCCCTTTAAATAAAATAAAAAATGAATTACTGTTCCATTGGTGCAGTGTTTATCGCGCATCAAACGTTGACCTGAAAATTATTGTACAAATCACCACCTTACATTATTACCACAGTTCAATCAGAATGTATCACCGGAAAGTTACAGAAAAAGAAGAAGTCCCATACTGCCATTATGCCTACTGATCTTTGAGCATACATAAACTAAACAATTACAAATTCTACAATGGCGGTAAAATGAATATCTAATATAATCTTTAATAGTGGAGACTCTAAAAGTGTATCAAATGTTTATCTGATAAAAGGTTTCAGATCAGACTCAGGAAAGGTGGCCTTTATCATGAGTTGTATAATGATGGACATATAATACAACCTGTTACTTCATTGGAGCTTATATTTTCTTTAAATTCGTTTATTATTCCTGTGTCCACATATATTTACTTTCAACACTATCATCCCCACTATAAATACTGTTCACATTTAATACATCTCAACAGTGTCAAGAAAAAGAAATAGTATCATGGTCAGATAAAATACTTGGGTCACCGACCTCTAAAGATAAAAATTGTCTAATAATACTTCAAAAGCTACAACATACTCACTTCAGCTTTTACTATTACTTCCAACGTAAGCATATTTTCCAATAGTCTTGTCCAGTTCTACCATTCACGATAGGCAGACCAGTTTGCCTACAGAAATTAAGAAGCGAGAGACCATTTGCATTTGGCGATGTTAAATCTTGAAATGAGCGTGTTAGAACAGTATCTGGTATATAATCATTAGGTAGAATAGACGCTTGAAATGTATTAGGATGCAAAACATAATCAGGTACAGTAGATGATGTTCTGGCTTTTGTATCTTCCCAAATCAAGAATAGACAACTACTATCTGATATATTCATAAGTTCTATCAACCTAACAAACACATTTATTTGTACCATATGTTCTCTAGTATAATCTAGGCCATAAGCTTGAAATATTATGAAAACTACAAGATAAATCTAAACAATTGTATGCTAATTTGAGTTGAATGATAAATCGAACTCTGGCATATGTATAATGTAATTTTTGAATTTCAAGCTAACACATTGTGTTCTTTGTTAGTATCCACTCCCAAAATCGGTCTCAGCCTCTGATAATAAATTCATTTTTTCTAAGAACTGATATATTCTTTTATTTAATAAGGCTGTAAACAATTTTCCAAAACAACTTAATGATGTTATCGGTTTATAGTTCTTGGGATCCAATTTCACAACCTTAACTTTTATCTAACGGTTCAATTATTCCAACTGACCATTCATCATGAATCATACTTGTATCAAAGATTATGCTTAGAAGTTTCACATATATTGGTAGTATAGTTGATTCAGTGGCCTTAATATATTCATTGATAATTCTGCCCTTCCGCTTTGCTATTTTTCAATGATTTTATTATTTGTTTTATCTCATCTTAGTTATCTTCTCATTTATCGATGCATTCTCAAAAACTGGTCCAGTACAAAAATTAAAGAAAGCGTTAGCTTTGTTGAGATTATACATTGTGCTGAAGGATTTTGGAAATTCTTTAAATTTCCATCACTGATTTCGTTATAAGTCTACATTTATGTGGGATTTTTTTTTTTTTTTTTTTTTTAGGATTATATGTTTGGATCTTTGTTCAAATATCTTACGTTTGTATTAAGCAAAGTGGCGTTTCGTAACTGATTTATAAAGCTTATTTTGTGTACTATTTGCATCTCATGCTAACGAGTAAACCTTTTTGGTTAAGTGGAATTTTTTCCTAGCAATTCAACAATTCTTTACCGAACCACGGTAGATGTGTAGAGAATTTTGCTGCCTTTAAACTTGTAAGTAAAAGATAAATCTGCACTTTAAAGGAAAACTTAGCTGAATTAACAAGCAAACAGCAGAGTTGACTTACAATCGCCTGCAAATTATAAACAAGATGAAGCAAAATAAATTCATGACCAGTCAAAGAACACCATCATGTACAATACTTCCAAAAGGTAATACTAAACACAGATATAAATACAAATCTTATTCAAAACTAAAATAAATCTGAATCAAGTTTCAGCCAGACTGTGCTGTCTTTATCAGTTTTCAAGATTCGTATGTATGGATAGCACATACTACGAAAAATAGACAACTAAACATCCCAAGCCTCGTTTTGTGATATTTTGCTTCAAGCCTGTTTAGAACAATATATTTAAAACCAGTGACATTTAGAATATTTTGTAACACAATTAGCTTTCACCACATTATTATCCCATTTAAACTTGTAAACAAATACAATTATCTTCTGATAATTGATGCTTTCATTTTAAACTCGTGAAATATTCGTATCACTTCTCCAAAACCGCTTAAATTCAATACAATAAAGCTTTCTGCCATTGTTTATGATGCGAAAAAAAATCATTATATTGCACGTGTAGAATAGACGGAGAGAAACAAACATCAATAGTGTTTGTATGTTTTTGAAAGGACAGCAAGAATAAATAGTACATTTGTTATCAGTGAGGTGATAAATAATACTTACACAGTGATTAAGGCAATATGCACTTATGTCAACCGATTTGCCATTCATATTCATAATTTAATTATCAGTTAAAATCAGGTGTTTATTCGAAACAGGTGTCCGTATGATCAGGTGTTCACTCTAAAGTATCCGTTACGATCAGGTATCCCTGTAGACACGGCTCAGGAGCATAATGACTCGAGCAAATAAAAAAAATATTGCCTTTAAATCTCATTTGCCAGCGAACAGCCGGCTAAAGTTTTCCCCTGTTTTGTACCAAATCAACTTCGCTACAAATAAAAGAGACAAACCAGCGGTATTTGTTTCTTACATACGGTACAGGGTTGTATAGGTTAGGGGAGAAAACTAATAGGGCAGAAAACTCTTTAGCCAAAATCGTGAACGCACGTTCACAATTTTCTTGAATAAATTATTCTTGGCGTGTATTAATTTTTTTGACATCAACAGTAGCAAGTCAACTATGTCTCATACATTCTACTCATATCCTAACATACTTTGATAAATAAGTTATAAAATACACGTGTATATATGTTCATATTCAATGATTTATGAATAAATGAACAACAATAGTAAGGAATCGCGAATGGTAAAATATACATGCTATACAAATATAGGTCATCACTAATGGTACAATATCGATTATAAAATCCAACAATTCAAAACAAAAACGATCCTAAATTTTTTCGTACTTACAAATTTGAATGTACAAATGCCTATGTAGTCCAAAAAAATTCCGTTGTAAGTTGACTGTCGTATCAGGCTGATGCAAATAGAGGCGAATTACTGATACAACGGGCTCAATGAATTCTAGATAATTCAAGATAATACTACCTATTCATGATTTACACGGTTTGAACCAGCTACTAATGCACAGACTGAGAAGTAGTATTAATATCGGAAGCACACTTATCGCTTGTATCTGACGATTTTTCAGTACAACGATAATGGAATTTTATCATCTCCATTTGTTTGTACCAGTAATGAATGATCGAATAATTTTTTTTTTTAAATACTCAAATACTTGTTTTTTTAAGAAACAAATACCGCTGGTATGTCTTTTTTATTTGGATATGGATATTCCATTACACTTGCAAGACCTTTTCAAGGACTACCCATTAGCTCCAGAGAAATTAATTTCTGATGAAAATGATTTATCTCTATTACAAAAGATGTTGATCAATGATGACAAGGATACATAACCATCTGTATCAAAGCGTATATGACTCATCATAACAAACTTGATTACTAAGGTTAGCAAACCATGCTTTACCACTGACAGCTTTCAGTTATCCAGCTTGCTCAGCCAAAAAAAAAACATTCTGAACGATTTAGTTTGGATTTAGGTTTATAATTTTGCTTGTCAATAAAATGTCTTCGATATCTCAATCTGCTGTATACCGATGTGTTAATCTCTGGTCTCTGCCTCAGTTCTTCTTTAGTCAGTTTCTTCCTTGTCTTTTGTCTTTTTTATACCTTTCACCTTTTCTCAAACATTTTGTAGATTTTCCACATACTGGTCAAATATCATTTGATCCTCAGCTGTTACCTGTGGTCATATGTTTTCTATGAACTTGTCCAAATCATTACCGAACTCTTATATGTAATCCTTTTTTAATCATGTCCTGAAATTAAAACCCAAAAGCATATTATTCACATGTTTGTGTGTGATACACATGTTATGATAAAGACAGGACAAATGACCACTAACATAATCATGTACACAACTGTTCTCCGTACAGTTCGCTGTCCAGCCTATGCTGTAGAATGACGTATACAGTGCAGCTGTTCTCTGTACTGTCCGCCCTCTCGCCTATGCAGTGGAAGTTTATTGTTTTGAAAAGAAAAATTAACTTTAACATTGTTACGTATACAGCTATGTTAATTTTCTCTATTACTGCTCATAGCTAATAATCATTGCTGGTCTTATGTTTTTAAGCACTTTCATCTTCTTCAACTAGGATAACAAAAGCAAGACACGTGCTGATTGACAGATTTACGTAATTTAGGCTGGAACTTTTTACAATGCTCAGCAAAATAGGATCGTATTTGTTAGCAGATAAACAAAAGTAACTATAAAAAAATATTTGTACTTACAAATTTAATGTGAAAATCCTACAGTAATATTGAAATCATCTGTAACCTGTCTCCGTATTAGGCTGATGAAATGACGGTCTACTATAAAACATGAAGTCTTTGGAATGTAATACGTCACTAATCCCTTACTTGACTAAGTGCACATAAGTAACGTGTGACATTAATTCATTTGTGTGTGTGTGGTTACTGTATATATTATTCCTTTTTGCAAATTAAAGTATTTTTTCTATTTTATCGCACTCGCACTATATTGCACTACCCTTCGTGGAAAGGCTCTTTTTTCTATTTTATCCCACTCGCACTATATTGCACTACCCTTCGTGGAAATCTATCCAAAAGGACTCACTCACCACCCACTATATATATACATTCGTTTTGACAACATTTTTTTAATATTTCTGCTTTGTAACATTAATATTATCTCTTTTAGTTCAATTCGCATTGAACAATACATTGTGTTCTTTTGAACTCGCTAAAAGCATTGTGACAAATTGTGAACATTCAGAATAATACATTTTGAAAAATGACCTTTCTTCCTCGTTAGAGAGAAAACTGGTAGTATTTGCTCTGCCTTTCTCTACGTCAAAGATCATTTCACACCAACATTTCAGCATTCTGGGACCTTATAATATTAATCGGCTAGTTAGATATTCTCTCTATCAAACAATGTAGGAGAATATAAACAAAAGTGAACTTCAATGAGAAAATGTATTTCCAAACAAATTAAAGGAATACTATTTCTCGTGAGTCTTCACCCTTGACGCATTTTAATCTCTAAATATTTACATGTACATTAAATCGAATTTGGGAACACTTCTGGGGACACTTTGAACGCATGACTTTTGGGTTTGCATTCTTGTGTCAAATAACTTGACATTTTCATATCATTCTGTTCGTGTCAGTGTGACAAATATGTAGTCTTCCCTACTTTTTCTTTTTCTTTGGATTCCGTGTTGGGCTTTTACAGCTTAGTTTGGTATGAAATGAGTCCAATATATTGATCATTCTGTAACCCACCCCTCCAGCCGGTCTTCTGTTTGAAGAGTATGAAAAAAAAAATACAGTGTCTGTATGTTCCTTCGTCAGTGGAAGATTAAACTGCGTGGAAGTCAGAATGAAGATTGCTTACCTGTCAATGGATATCCAACAAAAAAGAGCAAATAGTATGTAGGTAGTGGTAATTTCATCCTTATGAACTTATTTTGAGGTTTACCTAGAATTGACAGTTAGGGTAATTTAGTTGGTCATACCTGTCAAATGGGGAACTTTTTCCTGATGGATGGGGTCTGCGAATTCGCCGATTCCAGATGAATGATAATATAGATTGCTGAAAAAAGGTGGAATGCATGAGAAACAATCTGTCTTTGCCGGTGGATAATGTACAGGTCAAGTAGAGTTTTACCTCTTCAGATACCAGAAAGCTTTCCTGTTTCCTTCATCAGACTGGTTCTGTTTGCTCAGTTTGACTTTAAAGATACTCTGCTCCTGTGCAGAGGGACAGCAAAGAATATCAAGGAATGAAAACCCCTATAAGTCATATGGCAATATTAATATTAATGGTAGCAGTAGCAGCAAGAAGCAATAACACCGGTATTAGTAATAGTGTTAGAGGTAATGGTAGCAGTAGTAGTAGCAGTAGACCAATGTCATCCACCCGTTTTTTCTGCATTTTTTAAAATGTTATTTGTCAAGCACTTTAAGAAGAAAAAAAGGGGACTAAATGCATTTCATCTGCTTCTATCCGCTACTTGTTGCATACATATATATTAGACATTTATGTGTTCCAGAAGAAAATAATTTGTATAATAATTGATTTCGGACACCACACATGTACATATAAACTACATCAAATCCTGTCACGACCATTATTTGTATTTCATTTTGCTTTCGAATGTACTGCTGCTCAGACTGTGTTGGACTCGTACATGTATATCAACATAGCAGGAACATTGACAATGTAATCTATAGCAAGGTACAATATTATGTAGAATCAATAAAAATTATGATTCAAGCTTTAATCAGTAATCAGTATTGTCGATTTTCAGTTCTTAGCATTTAATGATAGCCCTATATTTACAATATTTGCAGATTTAATCAGTATTCACATACATTTCTAATATGATTTAAGTCGAAGTCAAGATAACAATTGATCAGTCATATATCCACTGATATTAAGTTTTACCGAGAAGCAAAATTAAAACTTGCATTTATAATGGACTCGACAGCAATTTATACTCTATCAAAAGAGTGTGTTACTACCATGATTAAGTCTGACACCATTTAATGCTAAAACTCCAATGTATTGTTCAAACGTTAGTATTAGTTCGAATCGTTTGTCAATGAAACGTAATTGATTCAGACCATAATAGTTAAAAACTCATTCATTCTTTTGTGAACGACAAACTGTGAGAAAATAAGAGATATAAGAGCTCACAGAGAGGTTTAATCAAACATAGGTTTCTTGAATTAAATGTAATTTATTACAAAACTCATCGTAAGGTCACTGCTCTAACTTTTGGATTGAAGAAATGAGTTAAATACAACACACTATTATTGTCATCAGGTCATTATTAATCATCAGAGAATCAAGACAAATCCCCTAGAACAAACATTTGCGTTGGTCACAAAGAGATTCTAATCCTTTGAAAATCTACTGTCAAAATTAAGTAAGAATGATCTTTATTTGTGTAATGGTGTTTACTAAATACATCCAGCATCTTTCTAAGAATTCAGTAAAGAAGCACTTAAGACATCATTGGGGCATGAAAGATGGTGTCCATTGTTTCCTGCAGTTCGTTTGTCAGTCAGAACCGTATTTACAATCAAATAGATCTTACCGACCAGTTAAAGACCACCAAAATGTCAATTAGAATCTTATTTAGAATCAGGGAGATCTTATTGACAAGTTAAAGACCAGCAAATGAAGTTAAGGACCAGCGAAATGAACGAAAAGATTAATCTGAACTGTTTTTATTAACTCCACCAATTTTCAGTCTGTTTCATGTCGTCTGTGACTGAAGAAAACAACAAAGGGAAAACTTACATTCAGAATTCCACAGGTGTATTTTAAAATATCTAGTAACAGAGTTTTACATTAACAAGGGCCTGTCTCTGATTCCATTTCTTCCTCTATTTCAAGATGACACGCTCTGCAAAAATGTGTTTGCAATTAAATACTTATAAAAAAAACACGAGCCAAGAATTAAATTAACAGTAACCTTGTGATATATATATATATATATATATATATATATATATATATATATATATATATATATATATATACATTTATATTTATATTTATATTTATATTTATATATATTTACATTTATAGTGTTTGTTGATGATTTTTCCATAAACGAGATCTTCTGTAATTCGGCCATCCAGATATTTGTATAGACTGGCCGCATATCTCGATTCCATTATGACCGTTTAAGTATTAATTTAACCTCTGTATGCTGACCACTTTATAAAATGACCAAAACGGTGACAAGTTGAAGATAACTAAATGATGCATGTCTCTATTTTAAATTCATTTTCATTCAGAAGTTTTACTTTCATTAAAAATGACACAAAATCTATGCTTTGTTAGTAGTTATGGGGGACTGTATAGATTCCATTGGGAAAACCACGTTAAACAGGGTCAATGTTTTTTGTGGATGTATGGGAATTTAACATTACGTTTGAGTTACTATGGAGTCTATGGGAATTTAACATTAGCGTTTGGGACGGTATGGCCTCCTATTGGAATTAACATCACGGCAAATTTGTTACGGTATGTCTTCCTATGGAAATTTATCATTAGCGATTTATGGGGTCTTACGGGAGTTTAACGTAGCAGTTTTTTACTTTAACTTTACGAATGACACTATGGGGCTTATGGGAATTTAATATGACGAGACATTCTAAGGTTTATACAACTTGGACTGAGTGGGTCAGGCACACGTAATTACAGACACTGACTCACGCTGATTTATCAATACCTACTCTGACTTTCCAAAATCTATTCTAACTGACCATCAACTATTCTGACTGATCAATATCTATTTTGACTGACCAACAGCTATTCGGACAGTCCAATACATATTGTGTCTGACTAAAATATATTTTGCCTGACCAACACTTATTCTCACTGCCATCTACCTGTTCTGACTGACCAGCAAAACTTCTGACTGACCAACACATATTCATTCTAACAAACACCTATTTTGACTGACCAACACCATTTCCGAGTGACCAACACCTATTTGGATTTATCAATATCCATTCTGACTGACCAGAACCTATTCTGACTGACCAACACATATTCTGATCGACCAGCACCTATTCTAAATGATCTGCATTTATTTGTGATTTATCAACCAATACATATTTTGACTGACCAGCACATTTTCTGACGGACCAACACCTACTTAGAGTGACCAATACCAACTATGACTAACCGTGCCTATTTCGACTGACCAAAACATATTGTGACTGACCAATATTATTCTAAATGGCCAATGTCTGTTGTGACTGAGCAACTCCTAGTCTGAATGAACAGCACCTATTCTATCTGATCAAGGCCTATTCTGACTGACGAAAGACTTTTTGACTGACCAGCACCTATTGTAATTGACCAACACCTCATATGCCTGACGAATATCTATTCTAACTTATCAAAACCTATTGTGACTGACCAACGCCTGTTGTGACCAACCAACAGCTATGGTAACTGATTAACACCTATGGTGACTGATCAACACCGATTCTGATTGACCAATACCTATTGTAACTGACCAATAATTGCTATCCGCAAGAAACATTTATTTTGACTGATAATGCCTATTCTGACAGACCAACACCTACTTTGCCTCACCAATACCTATTCTGACAGACCAAAACCTGTTCAGACTGATAAGTACCTATTGTGACTGATCAACACCTATTTTGACAATGTCCAGTCAAAAGACAATGCAGTTAGCCAAATGTCACCCTTGTACATACTCTATAAAAAGAAATAGGTAGTTGTTAGTTAAAATAAGTTTTGATGATTCAGAATAGGTGTTCGGCATTAAATATAGGAGTTGGTCTGTACCAATAGGTGCTGGTCAATCATGATAGGTGTTGGTCAGTAAAATAGGTTTTGGTCAGTTAAAATCGACGTTGGTAAGCCAGAATAAGTGATGGTCAGTCAGAATAGGTTTTGTCAGTCAGGGTGAGTCCCTGCCTGTCTTTACGTCTGTCTGACCCACATTAACTTTATAGTGTCCCGTAATGTTAAATTTCCATCAGATCCATAGTGTCATGCGCATTGTTAAATTCCCATATGAATTAACATAGTGACATCTGTAATGTTGAATTCCTATAGGGGGCTATTAACGGTAATGGTAAATTACCGTAGAACCCCATAAACTGCTAATGGTAATTCAGTATAGGTGCTGGGCATTGAATATAGGTGTTGTTCAGTCTCAATAGGTGTCGGTCAATCAGGATAGGTGTTGGTCAGTCATAATAGGTACTGGTGAGTCAGAATAGGTACTGGACAGGCAAATCGGTGTTGGTGAGTCCGGATAGGTGTTGGTCAGTCAGAATAGGTATTTGTCAGTCAGGATTAGTCTGTGTCTGTTCTTAGATGCGTCTGACCCACTCTTTTAAATTTGCATAAACTCTGGAGTGTCCCGTCACATTAAATTCCCATAAGTCGTATAGTGTCACGTGTATTGTTAAATTCCCATAGGTGGTGCCATAGTATCATCCATAATATAAAATTCCCACAGGGGGCTATAAAGCGCTAATGTAAAACTTATATTGGGCCCCATAAACCGCTAGTGTTAAATTCTTAAAAGGGGGATATAAACGCTAATATTAAATTCCCATTGAGTGATATCAACCACTAATGTTAAATTCCCATAGGGAGCCATACCGTCCCACATTTGCCGTAATGCTAATTCCCAGAGTGTGCCATAGCTTGCCAAATGCTAATATAAAATTTCCATAGACTCCATAGTGACCCAAACGTAATGTTAGATTCTCACAGACTCCATGCCGACCCCACCCCAATATTAAACTGTTTCAAAATGACTGTGTAAGGAGTATCAAAACCATCACGTGACCAATGTTGCATGACGCACATTCTATGTTTGCCAAAACATTTACATGAATCGCTGTATATAAGTATGTGCATCACAGAACAAATTCCTATATTTGCAAATCGAAAAAGGTTTGAGGTGCAGAATTTAATTCCTTTAAATAAAGTTGTACGCTCATACTACAGGATTTTGATCTACAATTTTTTACTAAATTGTATAAATCGTTATGTGTGTGTGTGCATGTGTGTGTATGTGCGCTTCATTAGTATATATTTTCAGCCTTATCCTATATAATATATTCACTGAATATTACACGCGCACACAATATATGACTTTGTATTTGAAGCTATAAATTGCATTTGGAATCAAATAGTTATAAAGTTATGTTCTATTCTGGTCTTCAAATCTCACCCTATTTTCAGGATAACATTGACACCCCAAACTGTAAGATCATACTAGGAACACATTAAATCTATCAGAGTAATAGTATTCGAATAAATGCAGCATAAACATCTTCTATTTACTATCCTTGTTTATTCGACAAGACAACTGCACACAGGAAACCAGCATTTAAATTCGGCCTCTCACCCTTCCTCCGTCATTAAACTAAACTTAAATAATCTGTATTGTATGCCTTTACTTTTTGCACGTGCTTTCCTTATTAAAATTATAAGTTACTGGGATATTAAGATATCATATATAGCAACCAAAGGGGGACATGGTGAACAACATTAATGAATTATCGAGAAATGCTATTGCTTTTGTACCTTCATCCCTTTGGGGTTCAATTCTTTTTGTCAGTCTGTCTTACTTTTGGCAGTCATCTCTCTCTCTCTCTCTCTCTCTCTCTCTCTCTCTCTCTCTCTCTCTCTCTCTCTCTCTCTCTCTCTCTCACACACACACACACACAAACACATTTCAAGCAATAATATGCTGAATCATACAAAACTGACTCGTATCATGTTCATTACGACATTAGTACTTGAATGATAAAACAGGAATTACGTTGAAAGAAAAATAATATATAGTGGTTTAAGTAGTTTACAAATCATTTGTTCAAGTTTTCAACCAAAAATCAACAAAACCACTCATCAGTGGACGATGGATGGTACTGGGCAAAGACGCTTCTGGCAAATCAGAATAACCACCTCTTCGATCAGTCAAACGTCATGAAGGTCAGGATGTTTAATTAGCATTTTACATAAAAGGTAGGTCAGAGCGTTACAGGAACAATATATGCAAGCACTGCACAGTACAAATGAACACACACAAAACAACAACAACAACAACAAAAGAAAACAAACAAAGAAAAAAACAAAAAAGAAAACTAGAAACAACACAAAACAACAACACATTAACAAAAAACTACGTAGTAATGTTTTTTTCTTTCTTTGTTTTTAATAAAATTCATATAGTTTTGCTACCTTGATGAAATGGTTGTTAGGCATAAGAAAGAAAGGATTGAAAGGTAATGTTATCGTTTTAAATGCTTTTGTTTCATTATATTCCCTTTATGTCCATCATTACAAATCTTTATGTTAAAAATATATCCATTAAACATGTGGAGGTGCGCGATAAAGAAATATTATCGTCGTGGTCTAAAATTTGACCTTTTAGCCACTTAGATGCGGATGTTTGATTAGAGTCAGGAAAAAGTTTTCACATTCTTTTCAATACTTATAACTATTCTACTTGCAGTTTTAGGACCAGAAAAATATTTTGATTAGTTGCATTTCCAGCAATTATTTTTGAGGATTAAAAAATAAAACAAGTTACAAAATGGACAAAATAAAGATTACAACGTATTTAATGTCTGAAATTGGTGAGAAATCCCGATGTCACTTTGAGCAAAAAAATAAAGTAGCAATTTATCAAGCTATTTTAATTATATCTATATTATTTCCCAACGGAAATACATTTGTAGTATGCGCTCAGTTTTATTCTTCATTAACCTTTTAATGTAATTGTCGACACCTTGTATGTCGTGACAACTTTGGTTAGCGGCATGTAAGAAATCTCATTTTGCTTATTGAAGAAAACCAAATTATCTTACACCCGCATAACAAAAATAGTCAATATTTCTAATTGTCGACTTTTACAGGGCCAATTACAGTGATGAAGACCAAAATACTGGACATCACATAAAAGTTGCATATATACAGGGCCAATTACAGTTATTAGGACCAATGTACTGCCCATCACATACAAGTTGTATTATATACAATGATAATTACAGTTATGAAGACCAATATTCTGCCCATCACATACAAGTTGTATTATATACAGTGATAATTACAGTTATGAAGACCAATATTCTGCCCATCACATACAAGTTGTATTATATACAATGATAATTACAGTGATGAAGACCAATATTCTGCCCATCACATACAAGTTGTATTATATACAATGATAATTACAGTGATGAAGACCAAAATACTGGACATCACATAAAAGTTGCATATATACAGGGCCAATTACAGTTATTAGGACCAATGTACTGCCCATCACATACAAGTTGTATTATATACAATGATAATTACAGTTATGAAGACCAATATTCTGCCCATCACATACAAGTTGTATTATATACAGTGATAATTACAGTTATGAAGACCAATATTCTGCCCATCACATACAAGTTGTATTATATACAATGATAATTACAGTGATGAAGACCAATATTCTGCCCATCACATACAAGTTGTATTATATACAATGATAATTACAGTGATGAAGACCAATATTCTGCCCATCACATACAAGTTGTATTATATACAATGATAATTACAGTGATGAAGACCAATATTCTGCCCATCACATACAAGTTGTATTATATACAATGATAATTACAGTTATGAAGACCAATATTCTGCCATTCACATACAAGTTGTATTATATACAATGCCAATTACAGTGATGAAGACCAATATACTGGACATCACATACAAGTTGTATTATATACAATGCCAATTACAGTGATGAAGACCAATATACTGGACATCACATAAAAGTTGTATTATATACAATGCAAATTACTGTGATGAAGACCAATATACTGGACATCACATAAAAGTTGTATTATATTCAAGATACAACACTAGACTGAATGTGGAAACTTTATATGTTTAAGACCAGCCTTTTAAAATAAATTGATTAGTTATCTAAACTTTTCTGCCCTTCTATTTTAAACGTATCTAAAAGCCAGCAAGATAGTGGTTTTATGTGGTTTTCTTTATGTATTATTTTGCATTGTCTTACACATTGCTTCAATAAAAGTTTAATTGTACTATCATTTCATGCCTTTCCATCTGAACAAAATGAAACTGTGTTAATACTTAATAAAACAGAGCATCCAAAGACTAGACAGAATTCATTTCTTTTGGGTCATCAAACATTTAATCACAATTGAATGGAAATGATGTTAAAATAGGAGGAGGAGGAGAATGGATGAGCAAATCCCATTTCAAGGAGGGTTGGTCCTTCAATAGTGGTAGGTTATTTTCTCCTATAGCTCGGATTCCATATCTCTCAGAGGTTACTTCATTTTATAAACAATAAAACAATTAACATTGTGCACAACACTAGAATCAGTTGAATGATCAAAATACACGAGAAACATAAAATATTATCATTGCATTTATGGTTATTAATGTATGGATTCATAAACTTTCATTTTAGGCTTTGCATTAGTAAAAGTTAAAAAAAATGAGCTTGTTACCGACACCAGTTATCGACTATTTCTCTGAATCTGCAACAACAAGGGATATAATATAACATGTATAACTATGTGATGCTATAATATTTATCTGTTGTAGGTGCTATATTGTTCAAATGTTTAGCAATTGTGCTACATAACACGCGATAATTATATGAAAACGTATACAGCAAACCGAAAGACTTCCTAGTCACTTCTGAGGCAGTGTATAATTTTCACATGTGCCATACCTGACTTCTAACACAAGTTCTATCTACAATTTTCACATATGTCATACATTACTTTTAATACCAGTTCCATGTGTAATTTTCACATGTGCCATACCTGACTTCTAACACAAGCTCCATGTGTAATTTTCACATGTGCCATACCTGACTTCTAACACAAGCGCCATGTATAATTTTCACATGTGCCATACCTGACTTCTAACACAAGTTCCATGTATAATTTTCACATGTGCCATACCTGACTTCTAACACAAGTTTCATGTATAATTTTCACATGTGCCATACCTGACTTCTAACACAAGTTCCATGTATAATTTTCACATGTGCCATACCTGACTTCTAACACAAGCTCCGTGTATAATTTTCACATGTGCCATACCTTACTTCGAACACAAGTTCCATGTTTAATTTTCACATGTGCCATACCTTACTTCTAACACAAGCTCCATGTATAATTTTCACATGTGCCATACCTTACTTTTAACACGAGTTCCATGTTTAATTTTCACACGTGCTAAACCTTATCTTTAACACAAGTTCCATGTATAATTTTTACATGTGCAATACCTTACTTCTAACACAAGTTCCATGTATAATTTTCACATGTGCCATACCTTACTTCTAACACAAGCTCCATGTATAATTTTCACATGTGCCATACCTTACTTTTAACACAAGTTCCATGTATAATTTTCACATGTGCTAAACCTTATCTTTAACACAAGTTCCATGTATAATTTTCACATGTGCTAACCTTACTTCTAACACAAGTTCCATGTATAATTTTCACATGTGCCATACCTTACTTCTAACACAAGTTCCATGTATAATTTTCACATGTGCTAACCTTACTTGTAACACAAGTTCCATGTATAATTTTCGCATGTACCATACCCGACTTCTAACACAAGTTATATGTATCATGTTCACATGTGCCAAACCTTATTTCTAACACAAGTTTGATTTTGCATGGAAAGAACATTGAACTCCTTCAACGATGCGTAACGTAAAGGTCCAAACTCAGGATGCAACAACGTGTTAGAAACCAGTGAATACCCTGCATTTTCATATCTCTTAATCCTTTACATGGGCTGTCATCATATATTTTATTGTTGTTTGTATTTGATTCAATCAATCAATAAGTTTTAAAAGTAAACATTTCTTTACACAACACATACCTTGTTTCTTTCAATTGTATTAAAACGCAAATTTTAACGACAAACCCATGCGCCGAAGTAAAATTATGAGACTATTTTGTTCTTTTGTTAAACATCGCATTTTAGAAGTTTAAAAAAACGAACTCTGCTTCTCACATGTGCCTAGAATAAATGAATATTCGAAGTGGATGGAAATATGTACCAATATTGTATTGAATCCATTGAGCCATAATTAAGATATGGCAGATTAATTTCAAACATTTGAGTCGATAGTCTTCGCTAAGAGAGTCGCCATAATCTATGTAGTTGTGACGTCACTAAATCGATTCCGGTGTATCGCTGATAATTGGTCTGCCTATTCACTGTTTCAAATTTTTTTATTTTGTACCTGTTGAAAAGAAAATCACACAAAACAAGGATGTATAACTTCATGGTAAATAATTAAGATGAATTCAAATAGCGGAGATAGACGATAAATCACTTAATAAGACTCTCAAAATGTGTGCAACCTACTTCGGGAAGACGCCGCATTTCACCACGACAAATAAATGAGATAAGTGAGCATTTATTCCTTAAAAAAGTAATAAACAGCAAAGCTTTGGTAAATAAAGAATTTTCTAGACATTTTATATTTTATAAAACGTATTTGTCACAGCAGTTCGTTTTCCTTTAAGCCAAACACATTCCCTATTGCCAGACTGTTAACTAAATAGTTGGTTATGCGCTTTTCGTTAAATTTGCATGTCTTTTCTAATTAGAGACACTTTTTCTTTCATTGGTGCACGTCTCTCTATCGATTACAGAAATTTTACAGACGATGTAAATATACCAATCACGCAGATGTCGCAGTATATGGCTGCATGGCTGAGTATATTAGAGCGTTGGTGATTAAGAGCTAGGTGATGATTGCTGTTACTATCAGTAAGGGTTCGATTCCTGTTTGGAACTAATTATAACTTTTCTAACCTAGTTGATTGCATTTGTGTCATTCTATCTATATCTCTGGCGTCCAGTTGTGAATCGATGAATTTATAAAGCACCAGCTGTTACATATTTTGTTATTCATGACCTGCACAGAGTCTCACAAACATATGTGTATATTTTGGTTCAATAAAATATATGAAAGTTAAAATTACTGTACAATATCACAAAGAGCAACAATTTCTTCATGTAAATAGAGACACAGTAGCATGCGAATTAACGAATACAGAGACAGACAAAAAAATAATGACCGGAGACAGATGCAGTCAGAGCGGCGGACAAAAAGGTGTACCGGAGGAGAAGTAATGAGAGAGATATAGAGACACCCAGAAAGATAGACAAGTAGAACGACGTAAATATGGACGGCCTATAATTAAAACAATACACTGCAATATAAATAAAATAAACATGAGAAACTCCAATAGTGATATCTTACACAATACATGCTATAGTAGTAATTCACCTTGTAATTCTACTGTCCACTTTATGTCATTAAAAACGCTTCCCTATGGGCAAATATTTCACAGGGTCTCACACTTTAGTATATTTCCTGTTTAGCTATCACACACTTCTCCGCTTTCATTTTGTCTTCACAAAAGTCTCAAAAGGTAAGATGTCAATAGGTAAGATGTCAATGTGCTCTTCTGCCTCAAAAGGTAAGATGTCAATAGGTAAGATGTCAATGTGCTCTTCTGTCTCAAAAGGTAAGATGTCAATAGGCTCTTCTGTCTCAAAAGGTAAGATGTCAATAGGTAAGATGTCAATAGGCTCTTCTGTCTCAAAAGGTGAGATGTCAATACGTAAGATGTCCATAGGCTCTTATGTTTCAAAAGGTAAGATGTCAATAGGTAAGATGTCAATAGGCTCTTCTGTCTCAAAAGGTAAGATGTCAATAGGTAAGATGTCAATGTGCTCTTTTGTCTCAAAAGGTAAGATGTCAATAGGCTCTTATGTCTCAAAAGGTAAGATGTCAATAGGTAAGATGTCAATAGGCTCTTCTGTCTCAATAGGTTAGATGTCAATAGGCTCTTCTGTCTCAAGAGGTGAGATGTCAATAGGTAAGATTCAATAGGCTCTTCTGTCTCAAAAGGTAAGATGTCAATAGGCTCTTCTGTCTCAAAAGGTAACATGTCAATAGGCTCTTCTGTCTCAAAAGGTAACATGTCAATAGGTAAGATGTCAATGTGCTCTTCTGTCTCAAAAGGTAAGATGTCAATAGGTAAAATGTCAATGTGCTCTTCTGTCTCAAAAGGTAAGATGTCAATAGGTAAGATGTCAATAGGCTCTTCTGTCTCAAAAGGTAAGATGTCAATAGGTAAGATGTCAATAGGCTCTTCTGTCTCAAAAGGTAAGATGTCAATAGGTAAGATGTCAATAGGCTCTTCTGTCTCAAAAGGTAAGATGTCAATAGGCTCTTCTGTCTCAAAAGGTAACATGTCAATAGGCTCTTCTGTCTCAAAAGGTAACATGTCAATAGGTAAGATGTCAATGTGCTCTTCTGTCTCAAAAGGTAAGATGTCAATAGGTAAAATGTCAATGTGCTCTTCTGTCTCAAAAGGTAAGATGTCAATAGGTAAGATGTCAATAGGCTCTTCTGTCTCAAAAGGTAAGATGTCAATAGGTAAGATGTCAATAGGCTCTTCTGTCTCAATAGGTAATATGTCAATAGGTAAGATGTCAATAGGCTCTTCTGTCTCAAAAGATAAGATGTCAATAGGTAAGATGCCAATATGCTCTTCTGTCTCAAAAGGTAAGATGTCAATAGGTTCTTCTGTCTCAAAAGGTAAGATGTCAATAGGTAAGATGTCAATAGACTCTTCTGTCTCAATAGGTGAGATGTCAATAGGTAAGATGTCAATAGGCTCTTCTGTCTCAAAAGGTACGATGTCAATAGGTAAGATGTCAATAGGCTCTTCTGTCTCAAAAGGTAATGTGTCAATAGGTAAGATGTCAATAGGTTCTTCTGTCTCAAAAGGTAAGATGTCAATAGGTAAGATGTCAATAGGCTCTTCTGTCCATCAGATGGTGACATTTTAGCAAAAGTATTTTTAAGGCTTACGTCTTTATTGCGATATTGAAAAGTGACCAGGCTTAGCAGTTGATTTAATTGTGTGGTATGGAAGATTTATTGTTGTCTAGAGATTGTAAAATTTAATGTCGTACTTACTTATGTCGTCGTTTTTGAAGTTATTATTATTATTATTATTATTATTATTATTATTATTAACAGAGTGTGTGTGTGTGTGTGTGTGTGTGTGTGTGTGTGTGTGTGTGTGTGTGTGTGTGTGTGTGTTGGTGTTTGATAGAGCCTATCTTTTATCCATGCTCCAAAACAACACAAAAGTATTGCAATGTTGACATATAATCCAGTCAGGCATGGAAAAGTGGATTCTAACAACACCATCATTCTACAATTTTTTTCTAAAAATAAATCCAGCATACAACAATAGCAGGAGGAAGAAAACAGTATGAAATAAAATGGTATAATATATGTGTTGACACATTTTGAATATACATGTATTTCTGCTTGATTGTATTATTTTTGGTGCGGAGCATTGCAATTCTTAAATGTCAAGATTTTACCGCTCCTCCAGTTCGGAAATAAGTCAAAACATAGTTTCTGATCGCTTGATCATATAAAAAAAAGTTCAATAGCAACCACTGATTTATGCAAGACAAATTAGTCCGGTTACTCGACATTCTTAATAAGTTGAAAAACAACGATTTGGAATAGAGGACCAGCTGATGGATTACAAGGTAGGCGGTATATACGATTCTCGTTTTTACTGCTCGATTTAGCCATGTGTCAGCAGGGTTTCTAAGCGTTGTACGTTATCATCAGCATCGTTGTCCTCGCCGCCATCATCATCATCATCATCATCATCATCATCAATGGTACCGCCCAGCTTTAAAGAGATTTCCTTGTATGTATGTATGTATGTATGTATGTATGTATGTATGTATGTATGTATGTATGTATGTATGTATGTATGTATGTGTATATATATGTATGTGTATATATATGTATGTGTGTATTTTTTATATATATATATATATATATATATATATATATATATATATATATATATATATATTTAAGTGTGAAATATAGCAAAATAATTTTCATATTTTTTCAGTCCTATATTTTCTCATGTAAAAAGTATATCCATATATTTTCACGTGTTAAAATACAAGATTTCCCATCATGCCATGCGATGCTTGATTGTGTGTGAATGCAGAAGTTATACTTGCATCAAGAAAAACGAGCACTTTGTGATCTAGAACAAATAAATGGAAACTACATTGCCTTTCAGACATGGAAAACAAATTTTGCTGAAGAAATTTGACTCGATGCCGTTCGTATATCTATGAAGTTATTTTCCCTAACTACCATGACAACAATTATAAACTGATGTGATGCATTGCTGAACTGGACTTGCTGTGTGGTCAGATAGGGTAAAATAGTTTACAACTGTCAAAAATGTAATTTACTGCAACAGATTAGGTCATCCCAATCCTACCCCTCTCTTAAGTCGGTGATATGTATATGATCAGCAAATGAAAGTGCAACATAAAGTTTGTTTTTGGTACCACATGATGAAATATATCCGGTATTACCGTAGGAGAAGAAAATTTCTCTCTCTCTCTCTCTCTCTCTCTCTCTCTCTCTCTCTCTCTCTCTCTCTCTCTCTCATATATATAAAGAGAGTTTCTTTTCCAAGTATAAGTTATTTTTTTTTAAAGATGTACAGCAACGTAAAGATAATTTAGTACATATGTGTCATACGCTTGCTATGCATAATACTAAGCAACATATAATACTATATAGAATAGATGACACAAGCACGATGGAAATTAACTATTATAAATTTGCACAAAAATATATAAATAAAAGCAGAATTTTCTAAATTCCTTTCCGTTTGAATAAGTAGTGTCTTAGTGACAAATGTAATAAATACTGTACCTTTTTAGTGCATGATGTGGGATACATATGAATTATCAGAGCATAAGAACATGGTATAATTTTAAATAATTATTTATAACCGTTTATGGTTATTATTTGGAAAATATCCTATATTCTATTACAAACGCAGTGTATTTTAATTTTAAAACACATATTTAATACCAAAAAAATGCGTGTTATATATTGGGTCTTTTGTGTATTCCTGGCACAACTCCCCACCCCCACCCCCGCCACCCACCCACACACAAAACAAAACAAAAACCCATTCATTTTATTAAAGGTATAAATAACCTAACTTTTCCTAAGTGATTTTACTTTAAATTATTTTTTTTAATATGAAAGAAAAAACAATAAT